>RRZL01000079.1:508964-523151 GCA_006782975.1 Chlorella sp. Dachan | reverse complement strand
CCGCGGCTCCCAGCTGCCCCGCCGCCACGCGCATGCCACCGCATCGAGTTGCACTGCGCTCCCCGCTGGCAGCCGGCCCGCCAGGCGGCCGAAGGGAGGGCCAGCAGGCATGGGCGGCGGCTGGCCCGCGCCGCCGAGGGCCCCGGCGCCCTGCATGACGCAATTCTCGATGTGCCCACCTCCCAGCAGCCGTCCCCCGCCCCGCAGCGCGCACCTGGGCCACCTGCTCCTCGAGCTCGCTGGGCTCGGCCCCGCCCTCCTTCACGATTTTCTTGCGAGCCGTGAACATCGTGGCCACGGTCCGCAGAACTGCAGCAGCGCGAGCAGCACAGGCGGTGAGCGGGGGCGGCGATGGCGCACCATTGCAGCCCGCTGCCTGCCATCCGGCGCACACTCACCCTCCAGTGACCGGGGGAAGAGGCAGGGGCAGGCGGGGGGCGGCCCTTGGAGCCATGCAGGTCCCAGGCAGGCTCAGCATGAGGGGTCGGCACTCTGCGTGGGAAGCCGTTTCGCATTTCAGTACGCTCTGTAGTCCCTGGCAGTCACCTGGATTCGCGGGCACCCGGCAGAAAGGCCCCACGCGCACCCGGCCGCCCGGCTGTCTGGTGTTTGCTCGTTTCCCAGCGGGACACGCCCTGGAGAGCGCCCCAGGCGTTTCGAACATCCGACCCGATCCGACCCACGCGCCAGCGCGGCGCCTAGGCCAGCACACAGCCTAAAGCGGCCCAGGCAGGCGGTGGCAGCCAGTGGCGGCAGCAGCCGGTGCAGGCCCGTTGGCTGTGCCAGCCAGCCCAGCCACCCAGCCGCAGAGCCTGAAGCGGCGGCAGGATGGGCAAGAAGCGCGCCGCCAAGGATCGGGCCTACCTGACGGCCTCGGAGTGGCGGGAGGAGCACGGCGGGTGCGCTGGGGCTCTGGGGTTAGCGGCGGCAGGCGTGCCGCATGTGCATCGCGCCGGGCTGTGGGCCTGAGTGGGCTTGGCTGAGTGGGCAGGGACTCTGAGCAGGTAAAATTGATGCTGGACAGGCAGTAGCCACCATCCCCTGAGCTGCAGCGCTCACACTCGAACTGAAACCCTCCTGCAGGGAGCCGGCAGGGCCCCTCCTCCAGCCCGCCTGCCCGCCCGCCCCTCTGCAGCCCGGGCTTGTTGTCCTAAGTCCGGACCCAAGGTTCCTAGCTTGCTCTGTCCTGCTTTCCAACGTCTTGGTACAAAGGTTATCAGCTTGCCTTGTTCCCCCCAGGTACAAGGGCGACCGGCGGGGCCCCTCCTTCAAGCGCCTGCCCTTCACGCACTGCGCCATCTCCTTCCAGCCCTTTGAGGATGCGGTGAGCGCCGGCAAAACAAAGCTTGTGTCCTTTTTACATGAAATGTGAAGGAGCGTGCCGGCAAATGCTGCGCCTTGCCTTGAGTGCTGCTGCTGGCAATCGTTGCGTCTTGCCTTGCTTTGGAGGGTTGGCGCCTGTCGCTGCGTGTGCGTGCGGCTGGCTGGCTGGCTGCGGGCGTGGCCCGCGCCGATCTCGTCCCAGTCCTCCCTGGGGGGATTCCCCAATCAACCAAGCGATGCGTGTGTGGACAGCAGGGTGTGCTGGGCGCGGCTGCTGCTCGGCAGCCCTTGCTGTGCTCGCATGCCTGCTGTTGATGCGCAGGTGTGCCTGGATGGCGGCACGTTCAGTGCGACCCGTGCGGCGGCTGCTGCTGTGCAGCTCACAGCGCGCCTGATCCGGCTGCCATTGCGACTGCAGGTGTGCACGGCGGACGGCACGTGCATGGACATTGTGAATGCGGTGCCCTACATCCAAAAGTTCAAGAAGCACCCGGTGTCGGGCGCGCCGCTGGCACTGGCGGACCTCATCCGGTCAGTGCCACGCCCTGTTTGGGTTTTGTGCGCCTGTCGTTGTGGCTTGGCTTGGAACAGGAGAAAGGGGGCGGTGACGTACCGCTCGCGCTTGCTGACCTCACTGCTGCTGGCTGCGGCTGCTGGGCGGCTCCCCGCCACGCCAATGCATGCTGTTGCATCGGTGGGCCAAAACCGCTCAGTCTGCTCCGGCAGGCTCAACCTGCACACAAGCGCAGCGGGAGCATTGACTGCGCGAGATGATTGGTTGACGTTTAAAAGAAAGCAACGGTTTGACTGCCGCTGCCCCCCGTGCAGGCTCCACTTCCGCAAGAACGCGGCGGGGAGCGCTGCTTGCCACAGATGCCTGGTTGCATCCAAGAAGCATCATTTGATTGCCGCTGCCTCCCCTTTGTTTTGCTTGCAGGCTCCACTTTCACAAGAACGCGGCGGGGGAGTACGAGTGCCCCGTGCTGAACAAGGTGGGATGCAGCTGGTGTTGGAGGTTTGCTTCGGGAAGACTGTGGGGCTGGGCAGCAGGCATGGGGTACGAGCTCGGCGCTGAACAAGGTGGCTATGAGACGGGGCAGTGTGGCCTGTACCTGTGTGGTGGACTGAGCCCCTGCTGAGCCAGTTTGGCCGGCAGGCGGTGAACAGACGCGACTGCCCTCGTTCTTACTCTAACTAAACAGGTGTTCACGGAGCACACACACATCGTGGCGGTGAAGCCGACCGGCAACGTGTACTGCTGGGAGGCGCTGGACGAGCTGTGCCTGAAGCCCAAGAACATGCGCGACCTGCTGACGGGTGCGGTGCGGGATGCCCTCTGTTTGAAGCGGGCAGCCGGTGTGATGTACTTGATTTGAGATGAACATGTACCGGCAGACCGTGCACCTGCTGGCAACTTGCTTGGGCTTGCGTGACCGCCCTGCCCTCCTGCTAAGCCTAGCCGAGGAGTGCTAGGAGTGCCGCCGCCGGGAGGGTGGGCGACCCTGGTGGCCGGCGGTGCGGGCGCCTGCAGCCACCTGCCCTTGCACGAATGAGTGCATGCTGCCGAGTCTCAGCTTGCTGTCCCCATGTGCCTCTGTTGCAATGCCCGCAGACGAGCCGTTTACACGCAAGGACATCATCCACCTGCAGGACCCGCTCAACCTGTCGGGGCGCAACCTGGTGCGCTTATTGTTGTGCGGCTGTTGTTGCTCAAACCGCTTGGCCGTATCTCAACCAGCAGGCAGGACCCGCTCAACCTGTCGGGGCGCAACCTGGTGCGCCGTTGGGTTCTGTTGTGCGGCTGGTTGGTTGCGCAAGCAGTGAAGGCCCTCACTGAACCTCTCGGGTGCAACAAGGGCGCAACGAGAGCCCGTGGGCAGACGAGGGGGAGCAGCAGCAGTTGCTAGCGTGAGCGTCCTCACCCGACACTCGCTTGTGCACGCTGTTTCCCCGTGCAGGCCGAGTTTGACCACGTCAAAAAGGGGCTGCAGGCGGACGAGGAGGAGCGGGCAGCAGAAGAAGCCGACCCGCTGTTCTACATCCGGGGCGCGACCGAGGACACAAAGCGTGCCCTGGAGGGTGGGTGTGGCATTTCACTACTGCATGTCACTGCTTACTGCATGTCACTGCTTACTGCATTTCACTGCATTTCACTACTGCATGTCACTGCTTACTTTGGTCGTGGTTGAGCGCACCGCACACTGTACTAGCTGATGGTGAGAGGAGGACACAAA
Source organism: Chlorella sp. Dachan (assembly GCA_006782975.1). NCBI lineage: Eukaryota > Viridiplantae > Chlorophyta > Trebouxiophyceae > Chlorellales > Chlorellaceae > Chlorella > Chlorella sp. Dachan. The sequence continues at coordinate 519,594 of RRZL01000079.1, read as the reverse complement.
GCGTGCCCCGGAGAGTGAGCACGGCAGCTGTTTTGCATGGCTTATTTTGCGTTTTGGGTCGTGGTCGGGCGGGGAAGGAGCCGGCCCGCTGTTCTCATTCGGGGCGTGAAATGCGCCCTTGAAGGTGTGAGCAGCAGACCACTTTGCCCACCTGCTTCGCTCCTTCCTGTCATATCTGAAACCGTGCAGCTCTCGTTGCCCGCGCTTGACACATTCTCCCCTTCCCTCCCAGCAGCCCTCCACCAGCATGGCAGGCGCCCCAAACCGTCTTGCTTCCCTCGTTCATTCTGCCCTCAACTCCCTGTTGTGTCCTTGCCCTGCAGCCCTCAACAGCAAGGAGGCGGCAGCAGCATTCGCGGCAGGCGGCGGCGGCAAGAAGGCGCAGGCGGAGCGGATGCTAGCGGAAGCCAAGGCAGCGGCGGCCGGCAAGGCGGGGGGCAGCGGCGGCGCAGCGGCGGGCAAGCCGGCGGCAGCAGCAGCAGCAGCAGCAGCAGCAGGCGGTAGCGACCCGCGGCTGCGGTCGGCGCCTCGGCAGGAGCTGAAAGCGAGGTAAGGCGATGGGTTGAGAAGGCGTGCTGCTGCGGGGCAGCGGATTTGGGAGCAGCAGGGACAGATGAGCGCAGCGCTTGGAGTGACAGTTTGCCACAAACCAGCCACAGCAGTTCGCCAGGCATTTTCTGGCCTGTGAACAGTTCCCTGCTTGGCTTCCCATTCTGATTCTGCAGCTTGCGGCTGGGCGCCGCTACCTCACCTTGCATTCACTCGTTTTTCCCGCTCATGTGCTGTGCAGCTTCCGGCCGGGCGCCGCCACCTGGAACACAGACGAGCCGGGGGCGCCCGGCACCGCTCCCATGCCGGCGCAGAAAAAGGTGGGTTGGGGGATGCAAGGCTTCTGGGGCAAGCGGATCTTGGACGATCTCATGGTGGGTTGTGCTGGGCGATCTTCTTGCGGCACGTGCCTCAATTTGAAGTGGGCGCTGCTCGTCCCCGGGGGTGCGTGGCAGATATCAGCTGGCGGCGAAGGGAGGTGTCAGCTGCTAGTAACTGCAGTTTGAGTGGTTTTTGATCTTGCACCCCCGCAGGAGGACCTGTCGGCGGGGCGCAAGGTGCCGCCGCCCTACAGCGTCAAAACGGAGGAGGCGTTCACAACCACGGGTGAGCCTTCATTCTGGAAACACATGGATACCTCGTTGTGTCTGAGCTGGTGGTCCTGGGGTTTGTCTTGTCAGGCACAAGGTGCCGCCGCTCTACAGCCTTCACCGCGCCGGCTGGGCTCTGGCTTTGGTTTGACCGCTGTGCTGGCTCTGGGTTGTTAGGTGGCCTGCCCAGCCGCCACAGCGTGACAACGGAGGAGGCGCTCACCAGCAGCGTCTGGTCCCAAACCACGTGCCATTTCAACACCTGCTGGTGTGCAGGCGCAGCCTCCCGGTCCTTCACGTCGACCGCCATGGCGCCCACCGCCCCCGCAACCTTTGCTACACTCGACTTTTTCCTCTAAACTGCACAAGGCCTTTGCCCTGGTGTACAGGCGCGGCCTCCCGGGCCTTCACCTCGACCGCCATGGCGCCCACGACGCGCAACGAGCGCACGATTCGGGTCATCCAGCTGGAGCCAAAGGCCAAGGGGTGAGCACAGGGTTGTCCGCATGGCTCGGGGAGTGCCCATTCAAAGGTATGAAAGAACGCGCTGTTCGCGTGGTTCAGCTGGAGCCTAAGGCCAAGGGGTGAGCTGGCTATTCTGAGTGGAGAGCGGTTGTTGCACACCAGGCGAGGGGCCCGAACCTGGAGCTGCGGCATTGCGTCCACTCCTGTGCGGCCACCTCCTGATCTCATACCACCACTTCCGCAGCTACGTGCGGCTGCACACCAACCTGGAGCCGCACTGCTCCACTCTGCCCTCATGCCGCAACCGTCCCTGATTGCCTATTTCGCTCCTGACCTCCTGTTTGCCCTCCAATTGATTCCTTAACAAGGAATCATATCCGACAGCTACGTGCGGCTGCACACCAACCTGGGCGACCTCAACCTGAAGCTGCACTGCTGCCGTGCCGTGTTTTCCTGCCCTATCCAAACTTTTGCCTTGTGTAACCTGCCTCCCTCTGCTCCCATTCCTGCTTTCGCAGCTACGTGCGGCTGCACACCAACCTGGGCGACCTCAACCTGGAGCTGCACTGCGACATCTGCCCCCGCACCTGCGAAAACTTCATGGCGCTGGCCGAGGGAGGTCAGTGGTCTATTGTGCTGCATTGGGGTGGTTGATTAGCATGCGTTCTGCTCCTGTGCCTGCAGTACAATCCAGCTGGAGCAATGCAGCCCAGCCCAGCATGTGCGATGCCTGCTAGCCTAACCTCCAGCCTCACATGCATCCCAGCATCTCGACCCGGATCGGCCGCAGCCGCTGGAGGGCTGCACGCCCCTCGCCGCGGGGTGCTGCCCCTCGCCTGGCTGCAGGCCGCCTGCTAGCCTAACCTTGTATCATTATTTTTTGTTGTTTGTTTCGCAGGCTACTATAACGACACGCTGTTCCACCGCTCCATCAAGAACTTCATGATCCAGGTGGGCTCAATCGCACTGCTCAATGGTACTGTATGATTCGCTGGCAGCTTGACGCAGCCATAGGAAAGCAGGCCGTTTGTGCCGCCCCTTCAAGGACTTCATGATCTGGGTGGGCTGATTGTCACTACAATGCCTTATGAGCCAACTGGGTTTTGACTGAACCGGCCGCCGCCGCTCTACACATCTGTGCACCGCTCGTTTTGTCGGCTGCCTTCGCCCCTCCGTCACAGCACATTCCCTCCCCTGTTTGCTTGCCCCCACAGGGCGGCGACCCGACGGGTACCGGCCGCATCCCCTGCACTTTTACGCACCACGTGTGGCCGTGGAGATTAATTCCCCAACTTGTTTTGCCTTGTGTGCGCAGGGCGGCGACCCCACGGGCACGGGCCGTGGCGGCGAGAGCGTATTTGGGGAGAAGTTCAAGGTGGGCTGGATTGATCAATGATTACAACTGGAATGAATTAGTTGAAACGGGTGGTGTGGCGGCGAGAGCGTGTTTGGGGAGAAGTTCAAGGTGGGTTGAAATCAACTGAAACCAATTGGTGGGCTCCACGGCGGCGCAGGAGAGCGTGTTTTGGTGGGAAGTTCAAGATACAAAAAGTACACGTATTTATTTTTCCTGTCCGCAGGACGAGCTGGACAGCCGGCTGACGCACAGCGGGCGCGGCGTGCTGTCCATGGCCAACAGCGGTGGGTTGCTGTTCTGACCTCGCGATTGAAGCGAGCAGCTGCACGATCTCTCGGCCTGGGGTCCCCTCCTGAGTTTGCTGGCCAGGCCACTTGCTGCGTGTCATCCTGACTCGGCCTGCTGTGCTGCCCCCTCCTGAACGTTGCAACCACGTTGCAGGCAAGGACACCAACGGCTCCAGTTCTTCCTGCTGTACATCCAGTTCTTAACCTGTTAGCCTCACTTGGCCTACTGTTTGCTCCTGAACTGTGCAGGAAAAGATACAAACGGCTCCCAGTTCTTCCTGCTCTACAAGTCGGCGCACCACCTGGACTACAAGCACACCGTCTTTGGCCGCGTGGTGGGAGGTGCGCCCAGTTTATCAGTTGAGAGGGAGCATCTGACTCCGCGCCGATTGGTTGGCTGCACCTTGCCTTGCAAACTTGCAAGCACACCGTCTTTGGCCGGGGGGTGGGGGTGCATCCTGTTCACCAGCAGCTCTGCGCCGCTGGTTGGCGTACATCCTTGCATCCAGCCGTGTTCCCCAGGCATTGATGTGCTGGTCCAAGCGGTAAAGGTGCCCACCGACTTACAAGCTGCTTGAACCAACACTCGCTCAGCTCTGGCTACCTATTGATCTCCTGACCGCGCAGGCTTTGAGGTGCTGACGCTGATGGAGAAGGTGCCCACCGACTTGCAAGTTGGCTGAACCAACACTCGCTCACCTCTGCCCACCCAATCTCCTTACCACACAGGCTTTGAGGTGCTGACGCTGATGGAGAAGGTGCCCACCGACGACGAGGACCGGCCGCTGCAGGTGTGCGCCTGTTGGCTTGGCTCGCTGCTGTTGGCTTGCCTCGCTGCTTCTTCAGGACGGAAATGGTGCTGTGCTGGCGATTGGGGGTTGGGCGGAGGGCCGGGCGTTGCAGCGCACCGATTGGCCTCACGTCTCCGGCCCAGCTAGCTGCAGCTTCAGAAGCTCCTGCCGGTTTCGCAGGAGTTCGGGATCGTGGGTGCAACCGTGCCTGGCAACCCTTGCCTTTTCCATTATTATGGGTCTGCAATTGACCTCCTTTTCTGTGATGCTCACTTTGTCACCGCAGGAGATCAGGATCACGGGCGCCACCGTGTCTGTCAACCCCTCCCACTATTCTGGGCCTGCAATCGACCTCATTTTCTGCTGATGATTGCTTCTCCACCGCAGGAGATCAAGATTACGGGTGCCACCGTGTTTGTCAACCCCTACAAGGAGCTGCTGGAGGAGGAGGGCAAGAAGGAGGAGGCCAAGCGCAAGGCGGTGAGCTTTTTGACACGCTGTGCATCAAGACAAGTGAGCTTGCTGTGGTGCTTGCATGGCACAGGAAGTGAGGCCTTGAGGGACCCCGGGGCGGCATCCTTGTTCGTCCTTTGAAACAACCCTTGCCGCCCTTTTCCCTCCTTTAACACTGGTGTTGCGCAGGCCGAGGAGGAGGAGCAGGGCTTTGCCGCCGCCACCTGGTTGCGAGAACAACAGTCCTTGCGTTCCTTATCCTGCTTTAAAACGAAATGGTGTTAACAATCCCCCCTATGAACCAATGTTATGCAGGCCGAGAAGAAGGAGCAGGGCTTTGCCCAGGACGACGAATTTGGGGCCTGGTTCAGCAACCCTGCAGGTGAGCTGGCGTGTCCCTCTCTGCGCCCTGCCTGCTTCGCCTGCTTCATTCCTGCCTGCTTCGCTTGCACGTGTGGGCTGGCGCTCGCTTCAATTTTGTCTGGGGCTCACACTTTGCAGCCATTGCGGCGCCTCCCGCCTTTGCATGTGCTGACCCGTTCCCTTGTTTCTCGTGTGCTGACACCTCCTTTCGTGCCCCCAATCAACCCCAATAGGCGCGGGCGGCGGCGCCAGCGCGGGTGTGGGGCGGTTCCTGCCCGCCGCCCCCGCTGTGGGCGCTGCCGCGCTGGCCAAGGGCGCAGCGGGCGCAGCAGGCGCAGCGGCGCCGGCGGCCAAGAAGGCAAAGACTGCAGACTATGGCAATTTCGATGCGTGGTAGGGCTCTGAATTCTGGCCCACCCTACCCCTCTTGTGTGACGCTGTTGTTGCCTGCTGCCTTGCCTTGCATGACCCCTCCAGCTGTTTGAAGTGATTGTTGCCTCCTCCTCCACCTCTTCCCCGCCTGACGCTCCCGCTCTGCTTCTGCTGCTTGACCCCTGCTGCCCCTGCTGTGCATGTTGTGCATGCCTCACATGCTGTGCTACCCCTCATCGTTGACCGCCATGTATGACCGACCTCGACCACTGCCTCGGCGCGGCTTGCCAGGTCCGCCTGAATCCATTGGCACGCACTCATACTTGCTCAAAGCTGAGCTGACACTCACACTCACTTACAGCTCAGCTGAAACATGCAATGCGCAAGGAGGCAAGAATCGAGGGAGCGGTATCGCTCGCATATGGACAGATCACGAATCACGAATCCAGGGGTGTGCAGATGGGGCAGTGGGATGGTACGGAAAGTGCGGGTACGTAAACAAATGGAAGCATCTTGCTACCGGATGGGACTAGCTGTCTCTGCCTGTTCAGTGCTGTTCGCCTGCTGAGTTGGGCCGTGACCTACCTGCCTGGACAGCTCGTCTTGGCGCACAACCGCTGTGTTTGGCTGGCTGGCTGCTGCTGCTGCTGCCCCTGTGCTCACGCGGCAGGGGCGGCAGGGGCGGCCTTCCCCGCCGGCTGTGCGGCCTTTGATGCTGGACGGGCAGCGCCAGTGGCGGCCGGCTGCGCCGCCTTGCTGGCTGGCCGCTTGGTGGCAGTGCCGGACGGTTTAGTCGCGGCGGGCTGAGTGACATTGGCTGCCGGCTGGGTTGCGTTGGCCGCTGGCTGCTTGGCGCCAGTGGCGCCTGGCCGCAGGGCGGTGTAGGCCTGGGGGTCATTTGGGGCTGCCCCAATCAGGATCTGCGGTTGGCAGAAATCGAGCAGGGGGAGGAAGAAGTCACAATGCGTGGCATGATTTGCGACCCCGCAGGCAGCAGGGGGGAGGCAGCGGTGTGGGGACACCAACCGGGATGCCCCGCTGATCCAACACAGACCGCACGGGCCGCCGCATGGACAACGGTGCAGCTTAGCAATCAACAGTGCAGCCATCTCTGAGCGGCTGACCTGAATGCTTTGCTGAATCCACGGCGCCGACTTCAGGGAACACAGCAGCAGCAGGAACAAACCAGGCTAGCATAAAATAGCGCCTCACCTCGATGCCCTGCTCAATCCAGCGCGTGTAGGCCGCTGCGTTGACCGCCGCCGAGGGCTCCCCGCTGCCGCAGCCGCTGTAGCCGGTGAAAGAGGACACGCCGACCTGCATAACCAAAAGATGGCAACTGATCAATTACACTACATTGCTAAACACTGCAACGGGGACGAAGCAAATCCCAGTGCCCCACCGCCTGGTCTTCCGTCGCGCTGTTGCCGGGCAGGAAAGCTCTGCTTGGCCAGCTTAACAGATAGAGTGCAGCAACGACTCGCATAGAGCATAATGGCTCACCAGCAGGTCTTCACTCGCGTTCCTGCCGGGCAGGAACAGCGCGCTGCCGGTGTCGCCCACACAGATGCCGCGGGTGCTGTCCGGCTCGGTGCCTGCAACAAGCCAGTTGGCGAGGGGGGGAGGGTGCTGTCCAAGTCAGAAGGTTGCAGCAGGTGGGCACTGCTCAGGCAAGTGCCGCTGCTGCTGCTGCCGCATGCGTGCCGAAACAGGGCAGGCGAGAAACGGGTGTGACCGAACCTTGCACTAAGCGCTGCAGGCGCCTGCACACATGCCACACACACGCCACATACACCGCTCACCAGCGGCGCAGATGTTCTGCCCTGAATCGAAGACGGAAAACTCCTCCCGCAGCTGTTCCACCCGACTCCTCTTCTCAAACTGAAACAACCGTCCCTCACCAGCGGCACAGATGTTCTGCCCCTGGTCGAACACGGGGAACTCCCCCAGCAGCCTGTCGGTGCACTCGGTGCTGTTGAGCAGGCTCAGCCCGACCTGCGTTTAGAAGCGGGGATGCATGAAGCGGGAAGGCATGAGCAACAGCGCATGGGCTTGGGCAGGGGTTGCTGAGCAGGCCTCGGCCGACCAGCGGTGGTGTCGGAGAAGATCAGATACAGACGCAAACACGTGTTGGATTCGGTTTAAAACGGCGTCTATACACACATGCAAGGAGCACTGATGATGGGAACAAGCACGGGCAGCGCAGACAGCGCACCTGCTGGAAGTAGTTGACTTGGCCCACGCCCAGCGGGTACTGTCCAAACCCGGTGGACAAGTGAGCCCATTCACAACAAAAAGATGATCGAAAGAGCACAGATGATGGGAATAATCAAAAGCACGGACAGCGCACCTGCTGCAGGTACTTGACTTGGCCCACGCCCAGCGGGTACTGCCCGAAACCGATGGCCGTCACAGCGGAGCCAACCGGCACTGCTGGGTCGGGCTTGGCTGCGTCAGGGGAGGCAGGAGCATTCTCGTCTGGTCTAGTGTAACAGCTTGGCGCCTGCCCACTGGGGGCCACCCTTCGTGGCACAGGGAGGCAGCACGCAGGCGCAAGGATGCAGCACGCAGGCAACGCCCACCAGCAACGCTGTGCCGTGTGTTGCCGTGCGCAAAACCAAATTCAGTTTCTAATTGAAACTATCCGATTCGTGTGCGCTCGACTCACAAGGGGGCAGGCGGATGGGCGGCTGCTGGCTGGGCTTGTCGAGCAGCAGGAGCGCCAGGTCATTGACTAGGCTAACGGTGGGCTCGCCGGGCTGCCAGGCTGCGTGGATTGGATTGGGGGAAGCAGGGCGGTGATGTGCAGCTATGTCTAGCAGCAGCAGGAGGGCTGGGTCAATGACTAGGCTAACGGTTGGCTCCTCGGGCGGTTGCCAGGCTGCAAAGGCAACAAGGTGGGCACAAACAGGGCGATGAGCTGCAGCAGCAGCAGGGCCGTGTCAGTCATAAAATCTACTAAGCCTGACGGTGGGCTCGCTGGGCTGCCCGGCTGCATGGTTGGATGAAAAACATGGCAACTACTGTGCACTGCAACAGCAGCGGCAGCAGCAGCAGCGGCGGCAGCGACAGCAGCACAGCGAGGGCAGCAACGCAGCGACGGCAGCAGCACAGCAAGCACGAGCAACAGCTGCCTGCCTGCATGCCTTGCCAGCGCCACAGCCCGGCGCGCCTCGTGTGCTGTGCCGCCCTCCCGCAGGGAACGGTTGATGTCGACCTGAACAGGCAGAGATGCAGACGGGTCTCGGTGGGCTTGCATGCGTGCACTCGCAGGGGGTCATTGTTGCAGCAGTTTCAGGAAGCAATGGGAGTACAGCAGCCCAGAAAGCACCAGCAGTTTGCCAGCTGCCAGTTCCAACAGCATAACAGTACGGCAGCAAACAAGCGAAACTCACAAGTGGGAAGAGGAAGGCGTCCGGATCCAACCCCAGGTTGGTGTGGGTGCACGTGGCGGCTGTGAGCACCACCCGGGGATGCACCAGCACGCCGCCGCAGATGTCGATGCCCGCAAAGCCGCCAGTTGACTGCAGGGTGGCAGGGAGAGCAAGGGAACGGTGTGGGGAACAGGCAGCAGAGGACAGAAACGCTGTTCCAGCGGCAGCAGCACAAAGCGCAGCGCAGCAGGCAAGGCGCAGCAGCGCGTCCCAGCGGCAGCGTGTTCCAGCGGCAGCCGACCGCCTGGTCTGCATGGCGAGTCCAATCAGCAACACAGCACGGCGCAGCAGGCAGGGCGCAGCAGCAGCGCGTTCCAGCGGCAGCGCGACAAGTTCAGTTAACAGCATGGAGCGCCGAGCACCAAGCACAGAATCTACGCCGCCCCACCTGGCGCAACAGCGCATGCTGCATCAAAGCCCAGCTCGGCAGGCGCAGCACCGGTCTAGGCCCCACAGCACGACGCACCTGGCGCAGCAGCGCGTTCCAGCGGTAGCGGTTAGCGGGTGCGGCCCGCCCGCCTGCGATGCTCGCCTGCACCCGCTCCGCCTCCAGCGTGCGCCTGAGAGTGGAGGGCAGGTGAGCAGTGCGCTCAGTATGGTGAGGAGCAGCAACTGGATCGGCTAGGGAGAAGGGCAGGGGGTGCTTGCTGGCCAGCCGGCACCCATTCCTCTTCCCACCGCCGCTCGGCACCGGGAGACGAGCGCGGCACCACGCCGGCCGGCAGGCAATTTATTCGACCGAAATCTCTAGCGTGCTCTTGTCTGTCAATGCAGCAGCGGATACCGGGCCCAGCCGGTGACCGCAGAGCAACGGCGAGCGGCAGCAGGGGGAGAGCGGTGGACCGGCACCGCGGCGGCGCCGTCTCACCTGCCGTGCGTCGATCCCAGCGATGCCAGCAGCAGCAGAGCTGCTGCCACGGCGTATTGCATGGCTCCGGGCGGCTCCAGGCGGGCTCCCTGCTCAGGGTGGGGAGGCGGCTCGAGCGGTCAGGCCGCGCCCCGCCGTCAGCGCCCCGCCAATTGCAGATCCGATGCACAGGGGGCACTTTGCACGGCGTAGCGGCGTGCGCAAGGGTGCCACACACGAAGCGCCGGGGCGCCAGAAGCACCTTTTCTCGCTCCTTCGCCTTGCAGATGCTTTCCAACCGATTTGCGGGACACTGGGACAGCCTGGGCAATCGCCGGCGGGCCGCCTGGTCTGCATGGGTCGACCCAGCACCGGCCACGCGTCACGTCGTCGCTTCGAGCCCGCACTCTTCGCCTTCTGCAAACTGAGCTGATTTTACATGATAAAGCCCGAAACAGCACGCTTCAACAGAGATACCAAAAAGGAGAGCAGCTACTGCATCTCGGAAAAAAAGAGAGGCGTAGAGCACGGTGGTCGCAGCCTGGGTGCAGTGCTGGGCTGCGAGCGGGGAAACCGTGACCCCGGTGCAGCACAGACAGGGATTAGAGAAAAGGGTGCTGGGGGCCTGGGAAGAAAAAAATAGGGGGAAGACACACGGGTGGGAAGCGCATGTCGCACAAAGCAATGAAACCGGGTGAGCGGGGAAAAGTGGACGGACAACACAAGTGTGTGGGTGGAGGGAGGCAGGAAACACTGGTGATGATGAGTGCGCACAAGCTGTCACTGTCCTGGTTGTTTGGGGGGCCGCGCACGCCAACGGCAGCCCCGTTTATGACGCTGTGCTGCAGCACAGACCGAGGCACGGTTTGCGCTACTGCTACTGCCGGGCCGCCGCCTCGACGCCATCAAAGCCGGGCACTTCTGGCTCCATAGGCAGCCGGGCCGGCTGATATACCGCCCCACCCGCGGTGCTGCCGTTGCCGGCGCCTGCCGCGGGCGGCGCCTGGTGCACAGGCAGGCCGTGGCCGTCCAGGGCTTCCTTCTTCCAGCCTTGCAAGCTCTTGTGGCCGCGCAGCTTCACAAACGCAAAGGCGGCGCCGCCCAACACCACTGGGGCAGCAC
>RRZL01000079.1:497021-508560 GCA_006782975.1 Chlorella sp. Dachan | reverse complement strand
CGGCCGCCCCGCCTGGCTGGTCGGGCGTGGGAGATGGCGAGGCATCGGGTGCTGCTGGCGAGGGTGACGGCGAGGGCACTGGCGGCGGCGCTGGTTCCGGGCTCTGCCCGCCAGCCGCCGCACACGTTTGGTTGCTGAGCAGCTGCGTGCCGTCTGGCTGGGCGACACATGTGGCCCGCTGCTGATCGCCCTTGTCTTCGGCGCACACAAAGGGGGCCAGGGTGGGCAGCACGGGGCCACACAAGGCCGTGTTGTTGACCAGCGTGCTGCACCGAGAGAAGGAGCAGAGGGGCGGCAAACATGAGGGGCCCAGGTTGTGATCGCACGGCACAAGCAGACGCACCGGCAGTGCAGCAACACCCAAATGCGGCGGCAGTGCAGCGCCCGCCGGACAGGTGGTGGGTGCGATGCGGCGGCACGGTTGCACTAGCGCCGGGGGGCAGGCGCACACTGCAGCCCCGCTTCCATGCCCTGCCCCTGTGAATCCTGCCAGTCCCACCTCGCTGATTGGATGCTTCCCTTGAGATGCCGGTGGGGCAGGCGGCCGTGCCGCTGCTGCTTCTCGGCATGCCCAGCTCCCACACCCCACCAATCCCCACAATCCCACAATCCCAGCATGCCCCAGCACCCATCAACATCCACTCACATCTCGCATTTCTGGTAGGACGCCTTGATGCCGGTGGGGCACACGCCCTCGTTGCCGGTGCTGCTCGTCATGCGCGCAAACGACGTGGGCTGGCCCCACTCCGCTGGGACGCTGCCGTCCAGAAAGTTGTTGTGCAGCTTGCTGCGCAGGCAAGGTGGGAGGGTGTAGGCGGGGTGAGAGCGTGCAGAACAAGGTTGGGGTGCCCCACGTCCCAGTATATACCATGCCATATATGGCATGCCGCCGCTCAGAACAGCATGCCGCCATTCACATACAAAGTGCACAGCGGCCAACATCAGCGGCCACATCGTCTCCAGCCACTCACAGCCAGGTGAGGTTCTTGAGCGCTCCATCGGCGCCCCAGCCGGGCGGCAGCGTGCCCGTCAGCTCGTTGTCGTTCAGCCATCTGCGGGGAAAACAACCGACACACAGCTTCAGTCGTGTTATTTTCAAAAGCAAGCAAGCAAGCACCCAGGCAGACCCTAGCATGCTGGTGCTGAGCTGCGAAAGGTTAGCTAGGCTAGACTGGAACCTCGCATGCGCCAGGCGTTGGAGAGGCAAGCCCCCGCAGAGCTTTAAACCAGCAAGTTGCTTGTGTTATGCCAAATCTAACAGCTGGACGGCATTACATGCGCCTCACATGCGCCAGGTGTTGGGGAATGCCCCCGGCCGGCCCCAGCTGGCGGGCAGGCTCCCCGTGAAGCTGTTGTTCTCTAGCGCCCTGCGGCACGAGGGGCAAGGAATGGCGAGCGCGGGAGGGGTGAAGGCACAATCAGTACTGCCCACAGCAGTGCAACGCTGCTGCCGCTGCTGCTGCCGCCACTGCTGCTGCGGCTGGATGTGTAGCACAGGTCGCCATGTTTGTTGGGGAGCAGCAGCCACGCAACCGCCGCTGTCGTGCCACACAACCGGCCGGCCATCGCTGCAAACGTTGCGGCTGTCCTTGCCCACGCCCGCACTCGCGCTCTCTCCAACCCTAACGCACAGGTCTGTGAGGTTGAGGAAGGCGCCCTCAGCGGCCCAGGCATCCGGCAAGGGCCCTGCGGTTGGGGGTGAAGAGAGCCGGCGCGCAGTCAGTAATGCCAGTATGCAACCGCCATGAGGACCAGCTGCAGCAGTGTGAGGCGGCACGGCAGCGACGGCAGATAGTCTGCACAGCAAGCGGTGCCCCAACATTTGACATGCGTGGCCGCTACGTGCGAAACCAGCTCGGCTGCGGCAGTGCAGGCGCCGCACCCGAAATGTTTTGACCCTTGATGTAAATCTGCCGCAGCGACCTGTGGGCAGCAGGAGGAGAGTTCAAGGGAGGTGTCAGCATGCCATGGCAGGCGCAGTCTAGTTCCCCAACTGCCGAACTGAAAATCTTTCTTATCGCTTTTCCAGTTGGCTTCCATTTAAGTCGATGAAAATATATATTGTCACCGCAGGAGGCCCACCGCAAGTTGGGCAAACCGCCAATGCAGGCGGCAGCGCAGCACACCGCCGTTTGTCCCGGCAACTACTGAGTAGAGGGTCACAGAGGGTCACCGAACCCCGGCCAGGCACGCCGCTCCCTACAGGAAAAATCCCGCACAACCCAAAATCCCGCACAACCCTCACTTGATGTTTGCGAGCTCCGGCGCCAGCCGGCCCTGCGCGTGCGGCTGTGCGCATAGATTGAAGTCCCACTCCCTGATGAGCGGGCAGTGCAGGCAGTTGTCGCAGCTCCAGTCTCTGAGATGCAGGGGTGGGGAGGGGCGGGGTAGGGTCAGCCGGGCAGGGCTGGCGAGCGGTGCGGCAGCGCAAGCAGAGGGGCAGGCACTGCCGGCAGCTGGGGGTGCTGCTCTGCAGGCAGCCGGCTTGCGGTCCTGCACAGGCGTGCAGCGTGGGAGCGGGGTCGCCAGCTGCGCAGCCCAGCCACAGCCACGCGCCCTTCCTGAGCCGCCCAGGCAACACCTTCAGAAACCGACGGCTCACACCACCACTCAGGCTCCCACCACGACTCACAAACGGTACACCATGCCGCTGTCCGTGCAGTTGACGCCGTTCCACGCGCAGACGTTGGGCTCCGCCTCGTCCCACCCCGCAATGCTGTTTGCCGCCTTGAACGCCGCCCAGTTTGTGATTGCATCCCGCTGGGCCAGCAGCGCTTGGCGGATGTCTGGCGCAGGTGGGGGTTGGGTTGCGGCGGCGGCGGGGCGTGTGGGTCAGAGCAGGGCGGCAGATGCGTTTGTAATGTGTTTGTGTGAGGCTGGCTGTGCACTCGGTGCTGAGGCGGCCAGCCCACATCCTCCCAGCAAACGCAGAGTGCGAGGGCGGCGGCAGCGGCGGGGAGGCCGGGCCCGCCTCGAAGCCCTCCGGCCGCCCCTCACCTGCATCTGTGTTGACTCCTTTCGGTTGCTGGGCGCGCACACCGCACAGGAGGGCCAGGGCCAGCAGCGTCGCGAGGGCTCGGCCGAAAAATACGCCTGCCGCGGCTGCCATCATTGGCGCGCTTGCATGCAAAGTCCAGCGGAAGCCTGCAGAGGCCGGGCGGTCGGGTGCCGCGTCGCGGGCCGGGTAGGTCCTTTTGCAAGAGGCGTGCTTTTAGCTGTGGGGTGCTTTGGAGAGGCCAAAGAAGTGACCGCAAGCGACTCCGGCTCGCTGGTTATGAGGATGCCCACCTGGCACACTTGCCGCTTTCCCCATGCCTCGCAAAGGACACACCGTCATGGCGGCGTTGTCGCCAGCCCCCAAGTCACACCCAGAAACGAGCCTGCACTGCACCATTGAACGGTGCTGAGCAGTGCCAGCTGTGTGCTGCCCGCTCTCGCACGGGCGCCTGCCGGCACAGCGTGCTTCGCCGGCAGTCTAAATGCCGCGGGCCAGTGATCAGGACACCAGGCTTGATGTGCTCATCATCGGGGTGCCCACAGGATGCAGTCCATCCAGCAGCGAGCCCCAAGCCTGTGACAGCTCCTGCAGCGGGAGGTGGGGCCGCGCAGGGATGGCAAGGCGTGCCGTGTCCGCCTCAAGATGCAAAGACTGGCATGCCGGCTCCCGCCGCCGCTCGGCTGCTAGGAGCGAAGAGGTGCAGCCAAGTGGCTACCGCAAGAAGGCAGCTTCCGCTTGGCACCTTGACCCAACTCGTTCGAGCTTAGGTGAAAGTGCCAGCCATGTCTTGCGATTGCGCTAGGAGTGTGCCTGTGTTGCCACCTCCCACGAGCCGCCGCTCATCACCACGCACTCGAGCGGGATTTTGTGGGTGCACGCGTGGCATGCGGCAGCGTGCCTTCCTGTCCAGGCCAAAGCAGGAGTCGGACACAAATACAGTGTTCCTTAGGCACGGTAGGCTGAGTGGGCATCGTTCTCCCGGAGCTGAGCACCCCCGCTCCGGGCGGCAGCTGCTGCGGCATGCCGCGTCCGCTGGGCGGCGGCGCTTCAACCTGGGCTGGGTTGCCGCGCGCGCCGTCGATCGCACCAACCAGCTGTGCAGTCGCTGGCGCTGCTCCCACGCCGCTTGCAAGCCCGCAGAGCTCGACAGCTCTTGAAGTGCAGCTGGCGCAACTCAACCATGCCCGCGCGCTGCTGAGCGCGATGCCGGCGCGATCAGTGCTGCTACTAGAGCTGCTGCTGCTGCTCGGTGAGGCTCGGGCGCCGCGGCGGGGACGCGGGCGGGGCAGCTGCCTGACAACCACCTCGCTTGAATGGCTCGCCCGCCGCTCGTCTCCCTGGCACCCCCTGATCGCGCCGCTGGCCCTTGCAGGCGCCGCCACGGCCCCCGTGCACGGCGGGCGCGGCGGCAGCGGCGGCGGCAGCGGCGGCTCCGGCCTGTCGATACAGCAGGGCCCCGCCCCCGCGCCGGAGCCCTGGATAGCACTTCTAGGTACATTGGGTGGCGGAGCCCCCGGTCCGGCGCCAGACCGCGCACAGGCGGCAGGCGTCACCGTGAACGTCAGCCGCTCGCAGCTCTTCCTGCCGCCCGGCCGCACCGCATTTGACTGGAGCTTCTCAGGCTATCAAGGTAAGCAAGCAGAGCTTGCTGCTGTTTGGTGTGTGCGTGCACTGTTCAGTTTTTGTTGAGCAGACGAACAGGCAGCATTGGGGGAGTGTGTTTTAGCTCGGACGCACCAGGTCCGGGGCTGTCGTTCGCAGCAGGCAGGTTTGCGTGCCAGGCTGGCGCACCTGGGATGCCATGCAGCACTGCGGCATGCTTGGGTGGCTAGCTGTGTACCTCAGCTAGCTCCCAAACAACCCGAATGTTCCTCGATTGCCTGCTTGCGTTGCACAGACGGCGACGCGGTGCTGTCGCCGCCCACTGTGGCGGCTCGCTACGATGTGCAAGCTGACTTTGGCGCCAAAGGCGATGGGGAGGCAGACGATACGGCGGCGCTGCAGGTGGGTTTACGCCTGTTTACAAACCGCCTGTGTTCAGTCAACGAGGGGGGTGGCACGACCGTATGCGTGGCCAGGACGCACCGTGCTTGCCTGCTCAACTCCGCCTCGACTCACTCCCCACATGCCGCACACAGGCCGCAGTTGAGGCAGCCATTATTTACTGCATTGTTGAGACTGCTCCGCGGCTGACCCAGCCCTCCCAGCTTGTTGCACCCGCGCCAGCATGCAAAGCGCTCACACATGCTGTGCTTCCCTCCATGCCTCCATGCCACAGGCGGCAGTGGAAGCAGCCAACAGCGAGCCAGGCGTGATCCAGCTGGCGGCGGGGACGTACCGCTTATCCCGCCCGCTGGTTATCACACGCAGCGGCGTGGTGCTGCGCGGCGACGGGGTGAGAGCGCTTGCTGGGGAGAGGCTGTTTCTCAGGCCTTTGCAGCAGCAGGTCTGCGGCCGTTGGCTGCCGGCTCTCCGCGCAGCGCACCTGCTGCGCCCCGCGCCGCAAACTGTGCCAGTAGCCGGATGCCTGCATAGTCTGCGTGCAAATCCACCGCCGGACAGCCGCCTGCCTGCTTCTTTGGTGTCTTTGCTGCAGGAGGGTGAGACCAAGATCCTGATAGACCGCTCCCTCGCCGACGTGTACAACGCCACGTGGACGCTCGACGGCAGCGGTGAGCTTCTCTCTGTTGGCCAGTTGAACCCATGTGTGGATCTAATATGAATGGAGGTGTCAGGGTTGGTTCACTGCATGCTCCCTCGAAGTTGCAGCCCCGGTTGGTGGGACAGCCCGCTGGCAGGGCTGCTGCCTTCTGAAGCATGGGACATCCACTTCTCAGTTTGCACCTCCGCCTGCCGCAGGCACCCTGAAGTCCCTGTGGGCCAACGGCGGTGCCTTCCTGCAGTTCATGTGAGGCCACTGCTCCCCATCTGTGAAGCTTTGTGGGTTGCTTGTGCCATTGCTGCTGCCTTCCTGCAGTTCATGTGAGGCGCTGCACTTGCCCACTGTGCCCGGTACTAGCTGCCCGTTTGGCGCTGCTGTGGGTGCCTTGAACCCAGCTAGCCTGGCATGATGGCAAAGAACCCGAACACCTGCTGCCCTCTGCAGCGGCGAGCCCGAGAGCAGCCGCAGAGAATACCTTTTGCCCATCAGCCAAGCGGCACACACCGCATTTGACTCTGCATCACTGCTACATTTCCTCTGCCTTGCAGCGGCGAGCCCGAGAGCAGCCGCAGCAACGTGCTTTCGCCCATCAGCCAAGCGGTGGAGCGGGGCTCGACTAGGCTGGCTGTAGAGGATGCCTCCAAATTCAAGGAGGGTGACCGCGTGCGCATCTACGTGAATGAATCGCCCGAGGCGGCGGAGCGGCCCAAGTCAGGTGGGTGGACTTGTGCGCAAGTGGGCTGTGTTTGGCACATGCGAGTGGTGTTTCGGGTACACACCGTGTAAATGGCTGTGAGCAGCCCAGTCAGTGTGTGGGTTTGTGGTTGCACTTTCATAAGCATGAGTCAATCCGGAATGGCAGCCCCAGCCGGGGGGGCAGGGTGCAGCGCCAGCCCCCGCTGTGCCCAACCCAGCTTAGCACCCATCGACCTGTGGTGTGCTCGGATCACAACCAACCGTCAGCCCCTTCCACCCCTCACCCTCACCCTGCCCTCCTGCAGCGGCATGGCAGCAGCGCCGGCGGCTGGCGGCGGCGGCGGCCCCCTGGCCCCCCGGCCCCCCTGGCCCCTCTGCTGCCTCCCGCGCAAAGGGAGCCAGACGTGGCGCGTCCCCCAGCAGTGATGCCTCCCTGCTGGGCCCAGCAGCTGCCGATGCACCTGCCCCCTGGGCAGGGGCGCCGCAAGCTTGGGCCCCCGTCCCCGGGCCGCAGCCGGTCGGCGGCACAGTGACGGCCCAGGACTTGGGAGGCGATGGGGAGGGCGGCCAGGACATCAATCTGAACATTGTGGCGGCGCCAGACAGCGTGCAGGCGAGTCGAGAAGCTGCTTGTTGCTTGCTGCTGTGCTTGGGTTTGTTCACGCTGGTGCACGTTTGGTGCCTGGACCCTGTTCACGCTGTGCAAGGCACCCCCCTGCTGAGTGGCAACCTCAGTGTGAATCGTACCAACCAACTATGCTGTGCTGCTGCAGGCGGATCCAGTTTACGCCGACGCTGTGCTGGGCACCTCGCTGCTGAGCGGCGGCGAGCCGGGCCTCAGCTTGGAGCAGGTGAGGGGGGCAAAGGAGCCAAAAACAATGTTTGCTTGCTCCATTGTTTGTTTGGAGCAGGTGAATGCGCTGGCAGACCGTGCCAGCTGCAGGCCCGCCTGATGCTGGCCTGTGCTGCGTTTGTTTTGGCACCAAGCAAGGGGGCCGATGCGTGGGGAGCCGCACACGCTTCAGGCTTGCAACCCTGTTGCGTGTGTTCTACCGATCCCACTCGTTCATTCCACTTGTTTCTTGTTGCCACTCGTTCATTCCACTTGTTCCTTCCCCTTGTTTCTTGTTGCCACTCGTTCATTCCACTTGTTCCTTCCCCTTGTTCCTTGTTGCCACTTGTTCATTCCACTTGTTCCTTCCACTTGTTTCTTGTTGCCACTTGTTCATTCCACTTGTTTCTTGTTGCCACTTGTTTCTTCCCCTTGTTTCTTGTTGCCACTTGTTCCTTCCACTTGTTCCACTTGTGTCCACCTGTTCCACTTTTTCGAGCTGCAGGCGCTGGCAGCCGACGCGGATGCTGGGGTGGTGGACACCAGCGGGCAGCCGACCGTCACCGCCTGGGAGCTTGGAGGCGACATGTGAGCCTGGACCCACCTTTTTTTTGGTGGCAGTTTGGATCCTTTTGGGGGGTGGCAGCTGGCAGTTTGGATCCCGTGTTTGGTTGCAGCAGAAGACAGTTTGGCTGCCTCTGGCAAGCAAGTGCGCAGCATGCCGCTCATGCTCGCGGCCGCCGCCGTGCTGTTGCTGTGCTCACATCTGAGCCTATGCCGCCGCAGCTGCTCTGCGAGCTGCTCCACTGGCTGCTCTGCTCCACTGGCTGCTGTCCCTATCTTCCGTGCCAATGTGCCCACCCCACCTGCTGTGCCGCGCAGCGTGGACAATGCCACACCCGTCCAGGACGAGTTCCAGTACTCGGCAAAGTGAGCGCGCTGTTGCATTTCTGATAGTGCACTATTCTCCTGTGCAATGACAGCATACAGCGAGTTATATTCCCCGCATTGTAATCTGCGTGTGCGCTTTCACGAGCTTGCAGCAATGGGCAATGCGGTCTTGCTGGCGCATTTTTTCGCACCTGACGCAGCACTGGTGCAGGGCGCGCTTGCATGGCGGGTCTGCCTGGCCTGTCCTGCTGGTTGATCTGATGGTGCCCCTCCACTACATGCACGTACATCCATCTGTGCCCACTACATCCACGTTGCCACTGCCTCACAGGGTGGCTGCCGTGGGCGACGGCTGGATCGAGCTGGACAGGGAACTGCCCTTCGACAGTGAGTCCCTCGTCTGCCCTTTTGTACTGCGCTGCGTCGGGCAAATGTGTGTGTTCACTGCAGGGGAGGCCGTGCATGCCGCCAGCTGCCATCTACCACCGCATCTGCCGGCCCCATGCACTTTGCTGTAGCTCCGGTGGGCGTGGACGCAACCAATGGCCACCCGACTTGTTTGTTAATCGCTTTCGACCCTTCTTTCAAAACGTTCATTTCATGCCTTTGCTGCAGTCCCCGTGGGCGTGGATGCAACCATCAACCGCTACAGCCCTTCCCTCGAGGTGAGCCAGAGTGCTTCTAATGCACTTTTGCTAGCAAACCTGCATGCGCAAAGGGGCCTGTGCAGCGCAGCGCAGCTCCGGCCTATGGTGGGCCAGAGTGGTTGCAGCTCCCCCATTGGCAAACCTGCCTGCGCAATGAGGCGTGTGCAGCGCGGCTCCGACCTGTGCATGCGTTTGCCCGCCCGCCCAATATGCCACCTGCCCACACTGCCACTCCCCCCAACAGGACGTGGGCGTGGAGCGGCTGACTGTGGAATTTGAAAAGTGAGCCGGCGTGCCTGCCTATGGTCTGCTGGCTGGCACTGCAGCTGTGAAGCCTGCCAGCAAGCTGCCAGGCCAGGTCACGCACCGCCGCCGCCGCCGCCGCCGCCGCAAGCGGGGCCTGAATGGCCCCAGCTGTGCTCTGCCAACTCAGGCACCAATGACTAAACAACCTCCCTCCCTGTGCAGCCCCAAGCCATACAACGAGCACGCCACGGACCGCGGCTACAATGCCATCGCCTTCACCAATGCCGCCAACGTGTGGGTCAACCAAGTGACTGTCGCAAACGCAGATACAGCCATCAGCCTGCGCTGGGTGGACCACGCCACGCTGCTGGGTGAGAGCACACGTCCATCGCATGTGGCGCAGCGTGATTGGTCCTACCTGTTGCCTCGCTGTGCATGAGCTGGGTGTTGGGCAACCACAGAGTGCTGCTAGGTCAGGGGCAAGCATCCAGCTTTTCAGTTGGTAGGGTTGTGGCTTGCGGATGTGAACGCCAAACTTGAGTCCAGCAACTAGGGGGACGAGACGTGCTCGTTGCTGGGTGAGGAGGCCCGACTAACAAGAGAGCATGCACACATGCTCGGCCCACCCACCCCACCCTCCCAAACACACCCACCCATCCCCGCTGTGCAGACGTCACGGTCGTCAACACAGTGCCTCGTGCCGCCTCCGACGATGCCACCCTGCAGCGCCAGGGCCACCGGGCGATTTCAATCGCCATGTCGCATGCTGTGCTGGTGCAGCGGTGAGTGTGTGTTTACACTTGTACTGCTGGCTGCTGCTGCGCACCATGCGTTGCTTTGGCAGGGTGCGCAGGGTGCCTGTGCTTGCCAGTTGCTAGACATGCCGAAGTGCTGTGGCCTTGCTGGCTGGCGGGCGCAGCTTGCCCTTGTTTCGCCAGCTTCCATTTCTGCCTCGTTTGTGCAGCCCTGCAATCGGCGGCATTCTCACCATCTCAGTTGTGGCTGAGTCTCCCCACACTTGTTTGGCCCGCCGGTTGCAGGTTCACGATCGACGCGCGCTTCTGGCATGACATTGCGCTCGGCCGTGGAGCGCTGCTCAACGTGCTGACCGGCGGCCGAGCGGTTGACCTCAACTTGCACCACGAGTTTGGTGGGTGCTGGGCCGCTGTTCTGCCTGCCCTGTGCTTTCCCAGCGCCGTCGCCGGCCGCTGCTCAGCCTGCTGACCGGCGGCCAAGCGTTTGGCCTCAGCCCGCATCACGAGTGTGGCGGTTGCTGCTGGCGTGCCCACCTTGCCCGCCGCCTTCTGTTCACTTGCCAGCCCGGCGGCCCTCTATATAGGTTTTCAAGTTTTGACCTTGCTCCTATGGTTTGCAGGCTCGTTCGGAAACCTTGTCTCGGACACGGATGCCGGTGCCGGCAGCCGGCTGTGGGACTCTGAGGGCTCCTCTGGCACAGGTGCGGAGCTTTTGAATGATTTATAGTAAAACATCTGGCCCCTTCCATGTCTGCCTGTACCTCCATTCTCAACCCCCAGCAACCCCTGCTCAACACATCAACAGCACCGCCACCTAACCAGCCACCAACCACCTCCTGTTCTCCCACACCCATCAAACGCCCTCCAGGGCCCGGCGCCACCTTCTGGAACCTCCGAGCCTCCAACGCCTCCCCCGACGGAACCGACCCCGGGCAGCCGAGCGACCCCTCGGCGCCCTCGCCGCCGCCTGGCGCCGCCGACGGCTTTGTGGAAGGTGGGTGGGTGGGTGTCTGTGGGTGGGCGGGCTGGCAAGATGTGGAGATGGGGAGCTGCTGCCCGGTTCGGCTGTGCACGGCTTGCCCTATGGTGCACGGCTTGCCCTATGCTTCGACGGATCGCTCCACTGGTTCCTCCTCCGTCTGGTGCAGGCTGCTCCCGCGTGGAGGAGGGCATTGCTCTCCAGGGCCCCGACCTGGCAGAAGTCTCCACCTCTACACTTCGGGACTGCTACCAGGCAAACCGCACTTCTGCTGTGCTTCTCCGGCCACAGGGCTCAGTGCTGCCCTGGTGCCGCCTGCCATGGTGTCGCAACACGGCCGCCCGTTTGCCTGGTGGCCGGCCTGCCTGCAAACATGCAACTCATCGGCAACTAACCGGCAACAAACCCTCCCGCCCATCCGCCACCCGCCTCCATTCCGCAGGCGTGCCGCCGCCGCTCCGGCTGCGGCGCCGTCACCTTTGTGCCCTACACCTACCGCTGCTACCTGAAGCAGCAGGCGGCGTCTTACTACCGCCAGGAGCGGGCAGGCGTGCAGACAATTGTGGTGACCAACTGCCCCTCGCCGCCGCCGCCGCCCAGGTGGGGGCTATGCCTGCCGCGCCTGCTGTGCAGCTGGCTGCTGGGAGAGGGATGCGCCTAGGCCTCTTTGGGATGGCAGTTGTGCGTGGATACCGCCTGCAAGGCATTGCAGCCCCCCATTGCACCCCCATGGCGCCCTGATGGCGCCAGAGTTGCCCCCTGTGTCCCATCCCGCCCTGTGCAGCCCGCCGCCGCCGCCACCGTCGCCGCCGCCGCCTTCCCCTCCCCCGCCC
>RRZL01000079.1:455024-468101 GCA_006782975.1 Chlorella sp. Dachan | reverse complement strand
CTGCGGCCGGCTGCGGCGGCGCGCCCGCCTGCGCCGGCAGCGGCGGCGGTTGCTCCAGGGGGGTGGCACCAAACGTGCTGCCTCCAAAGCCGCCCAGGTTCAGGCTGTACCACTGGTTGCGGTCGCCGGCGGCGCCTGCGGGGGCGAGGGAGGCAGCGGGAGCAGTCGAAGCTGGTGAGCTGGAATCAGTCGCAGCGCTGCATCCGCAGCTGCTCCCGCTTCAGCCCCAGCAGGCCCGAGATGGCATCCGCCCTTGCAAGTCCAAGCGCTGTTCTGCAAACAAGCTGCCCCCGGCAGGGGCCCCATGCCAGAGCACTGCTGCAGCAGTGCTGCTCCCTCCTCAGCTGAAGCACGGCCCCTCAATGATCCTCTACACAACCAACTCACCCGGCAGGGGCCCCATGCCAGAGTACTGCTGCAGCAGCTGCTCCCGCTTGAGGTCCAACAGCGTCTGCTCGTCCAGCGGCGGGCCGCCCATGCCGGACTGGTGCTGCAGCGCGCCCAGCAGGGAAGAGAACGAGGCGAGGCTCCCTGCAGAGTGAGGGCGGGTGTGTTTTGGGGGGTTGGAGGATCAACCAGGGCCGGGCGGCAGTGGGGAGGGAGGAGGTAGCGGGGGCACTGCGTTGCGTGCTCAGGCATGCTGAGGCAGCGGCTAGCTTGCACGGCCAGGAAGGTCAATGCCCGCAAGCACGCCGGGTCCATTGATGCGGTGCCTCGGCTGTGCTGCCCAGCGATGCAGCCGCCGGCCACTTGCCACGCCGCACGTGCAGACCACACCCCGTGAGTGTACAGCCCGCCAGCCACCCCTGCTGTGCTGCCCGACCCTTGAAGTGGCGCCCAGCCCACCTGGCACATATCGGGGAGTCACTGCCTCCACTTTGACGCTTGGTGGGCCCTGGTCCGCCGCCCTAGGCCGGCCGGCCGCGCCGGCCATGGCTGCCGCTTCCCAGGCTGCCACCTGCTGCTGCACCTGCTGCACCTGCTGCGCCTGCTGCGCCTGCTGCGCCTGCTGCGCCTCAAAAGTCAGGCCTGGGCGGCGCTGGAACTGAGAGATGCCTGCCTGCCAGGCGGCTGCCAGTGGTCCATGCTCCTCCAGCTGCTGCGCCTGCTGCGCCTGCTGCGCCTGCTGCGCCTGCTGCACCTGCTGTGCGTACAGCTGCTGCTGCGGCGACAAAGGCTGCCCTGCCTGCTGGCCGGGCCAGCCGCCCTGGGCGGCGGGTGGCGCCATCGCCGCCTGCGGCAGCTCCTGCGGCCCTGCCGGCGGAAAGCTTGCGGGCGGGCCGGTGGCAGCTGCCGCGGCTGCCGCCGCACCAGGGCCACCGTACTGCTGCTGCTGCTGTTGCTGCTGCTGCTGCTGCTGCTCCACCCTCTGCCGCTTGGGGCGGCCCCCATCTGCACAGCGAAGCAGCGGCAGCAGGGTGTTGGGTGCGCAAGAAGAAGGCACGGCACGGTTGGCAGCAGCGCCGAGCTCAGCAGGGCCGCGCGGCATTCCAGCACGCGCGCACAGCACCACGACCAGCGGATGCCGGCCCTTCAGCCCTGCTTCTTGAAAAAAAGCTGCTGGCGGCTCACGTGCGGCATGCTCCGCGCGGCGCCTCTCGCCTCCGGCCGCATCCGTGTGCTCAGCCTCTGAGGCGGTGCCACCTGCCTCCTCCTCCTCCTGGAGTGGAGGATGTGGCAGGGAGGGCGCATTTTGCATTCAATGTGATAAGAGGTTGGTGGGCACACTTCTCCACACCAGCCTCCCCTTGGGCAGCAGGGTGTCGCAGGGAGCGCGTGGCGGGCAAGGCCAGAAGCGGACAGCGCATCAGCCGCGAAGAGACTAGCAGAATGAAATAGCAAAGGTAGCAACGCACCTCTGTCTCGCTGTCGTCTGCGGAGGAGAGCTCCCGGCGGCCGCCGCTCTTGCGCCGGTCCTCCTGCAGGCACGTAAGGCACAAGGTGAGGCAGTTTTCTTTATCTTTATGAGATACATTCTTCTTTAGACATTGCACTAAATGGAAGCGGCCAGGGCAGTGGTGGTTGGGGCCCCCGGCAGCGGGTCCCGGACGCCGCTCACCCGCCGCTGCTTGAGGAGCTGTCGGTACGGCCACTTTTGCAGGCCAAACCGCCGGCAGATGCGCTTGAAGATGGTCTGCGGGGCGGGGGTTGACAATAGGAAGGGCGAGTGAGTGGAGAGGGGCGTGGCGGGGCTGCAGGGGGCACACGTGTGGGGGGGAGCATGTGACTGGCGCCCAGCCAGAGCGGGCATGTGCGGCGGAGGGGAGGCGTATGGTACGGCGCCAGCTGCCGCACAGCTGCCGCCAGCCAGCCAAGGGTCAAGAGGCGCTGGCAACACGCAGGCGGCATGGCTGCGTCGCGCAGCAAGCACCGCGGGCGGCACCGGCTGCACAGGGGGTGCTGCTGCCGAGCCGGGGGCGGGCGGGTGGTAGCGCTTCCCGTACGGCATGCCGCGCTGCGGACGCACAGCGGCAGCAGACCACCCCCTCCGCTGCTCATCCCCAGCGCGCATGCCCCCTGGCGTGCAGCCATACCCCCACCCCATGCCTTCTCATGCACACACAGCCAGCTGCAGCAGCGGCGGCAACCAGAACGCACAAAAAGGGGCCAACTCACGAGGCCCACACCCAAGCTGTCCGCCGCCTTTTGGCTCGGCTGCAGCAACACAACAGAGGGCAGCCAGGTGGTGTCAGGCTGCGCCAGTGCGACTGCTGCCGCGGCTCTGGCAGCAGCAGCCCGGAGCTGGAGCTGCCTGGCAGAAATTCTCTCACAGCTGACAGGCCACCAGGGCAAAGCTCGGGGCTGGCCCGGCGCAAGCTGCAACGCAACAGCAGGCCCGCTTTCTGAAAGCGCCTCACCATGTTGAACCTGGCCTTAAGATCATCGTAAGTAATGTCCGCTGTGTAAACGCCCTGCAGGCCAAACCGTTCGCAGGCAGGCGGCTGGTCAGAGCTTTGCGCCAGGCGGCGTCCGCAGGCCGCCGCCGCACGGCGCAGGGGCGCGGAGGGTGCGGACCGCCTTCTAAGCTGCTGCGGCAGCTGGGCTGCCCTCACCAGTAAACTGCCATACTCGGGTACGCAAGAACAGTTGTTGGGTGCTGCACACTGCGAAAACCTGGCCCGCCGCACCCCGCTCACCGCTTTCGTGCGCTTGCGGCAGCGCCCGTACGCTACGGTGGCACCTTGCGCCGGCGGCTGGCCACCCCCCTGCTGCCCGCCGGGGGGCGGCGAGCTCCACCCCCCCATGTCCATGACGAGGCTTGGGTCTGCCTTCTGCCTGCAGTCGCAGGGAGGGGCAACGCAGGGCTGGGGGTCGGGGGTGCGCAGCGGTGCAAGGCGGCTGCCGGCGGTCGGCGGGAAGGGGGGGATGCCCCGCCGGCGGCGCAGGAGGCGAGCATCAGCCTACACTGCACGCTCGAGCAACCTGCAGGCGAGCGCACTCGGGCTCCGAGGCAGAGCTAAGTACTAGGCGCGGCCCGCAGGCCAAAGGAGGGCAGCGTGAGGGCGGCAGCCCTGCATGCATCACCTGCAGCTATGCTGCAGCCTGCTCAAGCTGCCGAGGGCCCCGCAGGAGGCGCTTCGCAGTCGCTCGCTGCCGCCTCTCGCCGCGCAGTGCCTGGAGCTGATTGACCGTGCTTCTAGTGATAGAGTGCCGACATTGAAGGCGTGAGGGAGCACGCCTGCAAGCACTTCCAGGACTGGGTGCGCTCTCTCGCCAACGCGCTTGGGTTGGAGCGCCCGAACTCTGTATTATCGATTTGAAAGTGAATGGAGAGTGATAACGCAGGCTTGAGTGCGGGCCCACTGTTGGGACCCAACCCGACCTTGCATCCCCCCCATGGCCATTGGGTTGCGAAGCTTGTAGGGCTTGCAATGTTGAAGAGTGCTGTCTGTGAACGCTCGGGTCAAGGGGCACTTCGAAGAGGCGCAACTCCAGCAGCCGACCCCTTCTACCCCCTCTATCAGCGGCAGGGGTGCGTCCTGCGC
Organism: Chlorella sp. Dachan; assembly: GCA_006782975.1. Taxonomy (NCBI): domain Eukaryota; kingdom Viridiplantae; phylum Chlorophyta; class Trebouxiophyceae; order Chlorellales; family Chlorellaceae; genus Chlorella; species Chlorella sp. Dachan. The sequence goes on along the minus strand of RRZL01000079.1, from coordinate 464,115 downwards.
GCATCTGCGGTTGGCTGACGCATGTCTCAAAGCAAGCAACATTGCCAGCCAACCATTGCCAGCTTGAGAGTGCTCAGGGGGCATCGCCTGCCGCACTCTGGCGCCTCGCACCCCCGGTAGGTGTGATGGATGCGGGGGGTATCACCGTCCCCCCGCAATGTGTTCAAGGGTCTGTCGCCCTGTGCAACACCCCCCCAGCAGTGCTGAGCACCGTGCTGAGTGCCGCTGCACCCTTCGGCCGACCTCGGCCCGCGTGGTTGGATGAGCGTGGCATAAATTGGACACGGGGCACGTGCCGCGGGTGTGCCCTTAAGGGGGACAACCCATGTGCCTGAAGCCGTGCGCCCGTTGCTGGGGTTGCGCCCCTCAAGCACCCTGCCAAAACCTTGCTGCGTGCCGGCTGCACTGCTAGGCTTAGGATGAGCCTGCCTAGCCGCCAGCCCAAGCAGGTGACATCCAGGCGCTGCGGGCTGGGGGCCTGCCGCCATGCGCCTGTGGTTGGGGCAGGCAGCGCGTTCATGCCGCCCCGCTGCCACCGCATCGCATGCCTGCTGCACGACGCTGCTGATCATGCGGTGACTGGGCTGCGGCGCAGCATGTGCATGGGGCGCAGCCATCAACCAGTAAGTTGCTCGTCAGGCATGGCAGACCTGGCCGTCCAGTCGGGAAGGCGCATGCAATGCCGTGCGTGGCACCACTCATTCCACCCATGGTGCTACTCAGAGCAGGGGTGCAGAGCGAGGGCTGCAGACAGCGGCTGGATGGGTGCTGGGTGCTGGCGGGTGCAGGTGGCATCGGCCCTTGCATGCTGCAGCACGGTCAGCGCCCCCGCTGGCCTGATGGCTGCAGCTTTCGACTGCCCGCCGATCCCTTTCGCGGAAAAGCGGAGCTGGGCTCATGCCATTCGCTCTGCCTACCCTGGGGCGCCAATCCCCCCCAGGGCAGTCCCCACACTCGAGCTTCCGTAGCGTGACTGCCACTGTCGCTGTGCTGACGCTCTGTACCACCGGAAGTGAGTGTTTGTTTCAGTTCAGGCGCTGTCGAGTTGCCCGAATAGGTGCACGTGCTGCGGCTGTCGGAACGGCTTGCAGCGCCCGCATGATAGCTGGGAGGGCGTGCACAGATCCATCAGTCCGGTCAGCGGCCCGCGCCGTTTGGCAGCAGCCCCGTGGGGCCCGCTGAGGGCACCGCCGTCAGAGCAGCCCTGAGCAAAAGCCCTCCCTCCCTCCCTCCCTCCCTCCGTCTTTATAGATGCCATTCTTTTTATCCCTTACAGTTTTGCCGGTGAGTAAAGTGATACGGGGGAGGCTGGACAGGATGGTACCCGGCCGCCGCATGCTCTGGCGGCTTGCATGCTTTGGCTGCGCTTGCGGTGGGCGACCGACAGTTGGCATCTGCTGACCCTGACCGACTAGGCTATCTTTGCCCTCGTATCTGCAGTGTCTGGCGCTGTGGCCTCCAGCCTGATCATCTTCTTTGTGAGTGGCCGAGGAGCGGTGCTGGTAGTGCGGCGGCCCCCGGGCAGTCGGGCGGGTGCTGTCGCTCGTCGCTGCCCTAGCCCAGCCGGCTCCCTCCCTTACGCACCCTTCTCATCAACCTGCATACAACCGCATATAACACCTATCGCGTTTTGGACAGGTGGCGCTCTCCAATGTGTTCACGTGCAAGCTCCTGCTGCGCTCGGCGGTGGCCACCGGCACAAGCGACTACGAAGGCCTGGCAGCTGCGGTGGGCGGCCCCTGGCTCAAGGTGAGCCGATTCAATGGAGTGACAAAGGTGGCACGTCTGCGATTATAACGGGCTTGGCAGCAGCGGTGGGCGCACCGGGGCTCACGGCGAGATGGCAACCAATGCATTGCAAGCGTCACGTTGTGGCAGTTTAAAGCTGCGTGTCTGTGTGCTGAGCGGTGCTGCTGTGCCGTTCTGTTTCAAACGGGCTGCGCCCCGCCTCTGCCGCAGCTGTGGACGGGCATTTGGATCGTGGTGCTGCTGATCGGTACCAACATTGGCGCGATCATTCAGGTGAGCGGTGGCAGGCAGGGCGTACTGATGGGCACTCCGAAAGATGTGGCTGGTGGGCTGGCTTTACACCTGTCTGAATCGAACGAACAATACGGATGGCAGGCCCCCAGGTGGCCCACACGGCCGGGCGTGGCGCGGCCATGGATGCGCCCCAGGGTGGCGGGTGCTGGTGCACCGCACGCAGGCAGTGTGCATCGAATGGAGCGTCCTGCTTACTTGTAACTGCTGCCTGCAGATGGGCGAGGCGTTTGGCTACGCGATCAGCACGCAGTGGCCGGACGCCCCGGGCTGGCTGTGGGAGCGCAGCGGTGAGTGCGGACAAGGGGGCAAGGCAAGTTTGAAGCCCTGTGAAGCAGGGGGCGACCCGCAGCACGTGGGGGCGGCTGCGCATGCAGCATGCCAAGACTTATAGCAGTGCAGCAGTGAAAGCCGCTGTCATTTAATGGGTCTGCAGGCACGGCGGCCATGCTCTTCTTCACTCTGGTGGTCATCTTCCCACTGTCCAACATGCCCCGAATGCGCCATGTGAGCGGGAATGGCCGCGAAGGTGTTTGGGCTGCAGGCGCAGGCGGCATCACGCATGAACTTGCATGCAAAGTGCCATGGGCAGCCCGCAGCAGCGCAACGTGCCGCACCTGGCCCAATCTCTCATTTCCTTCGCAGCTGGAGATGGTGGGCAACTGTGGCATTGTCATTTTGCTTGCGCTGGCGGGTGAGCAGAGGCTGCTTGGGTTGCCTTCCTGGCTTGATTGGCTGGCAAGCGCGATGCCGCTGTGCAGCTTCCTTCCCCCACACCACAACTGCTGCATGTCACAAGCGCCAGCCGTGCACACCGTGCAAGCGCAAGTTGTGACGCTTTTGCGACCCTTGTGCTCCCCCCTGGTGTATCGCAGTCATTGTGATGGTCAAGGCCATCAGCAACGGCATGCCGGCACTGGCATCCGGGGACTTCCCTCCTGTGTCATCTGGCGACCTGAGTGAGTGTGGCTCTTGTTGACTGGCCGGTTCATATGAAGCTGGTTTGCTTGCTTGATCAAAGAGCTGGCCTGCAGAGACTTTCCTCATTTGTCCTCTGGCGGCGTGAGTGAATGGCCGTTTGCTGGGCTGGCTGGGCTTGCCACCAGGTGCATGCATTGCATTGTACGCCTCGATTGCTATGGAAACACTTGCAAAGCGTGCTTGCTTTGCCGTTCATGTGTGTGGTGTGTGGGGCTCAGAGTTGCCGTGCGTTCATGCTCATGACTTACTCCCGCCCATGTGCCCGTGCAGCCTCCGTGTCCGAGACCTTTTCGCTGCTCTGCTTCGCCTTCTACCACCAAGGTGACTTGCGGCTGGGTGGGCTGGTTCGCTGGGTGGGCATGCTCAGCTTGCACTGTTGTTCCGCTCACAGCGCACTGCAGCCAGGGCTGATTCAAAATTGCGCGGCTTGAAGCCTGCCGATTAAGCACGCATTGTCCTTGCCCCAACCACCCGCAGTCATGATGATGCCCATGCTGAGCGAGATGCCGCGCATCACCTCGGACATCGCCCGTCGCAGCGCCAAGGAACTGCACAGGTGGCCTTGCTTTGCTTTTGCAGTTTGTTTGTTTTTTGCACCTCTTTTGGCCGTTGATTGGGCTGCCTACTCACGCTCGTGCCTGCTAGCACAGCGCTATGCGTGATAGTGCCTGAGGCGGGAGTGCGGCGGCAGCAGCACGGAGCTGCGCAGGTGGCCTAATTGTCTGTTGCACTGCTGGGCACCGGTTGGAGACGCCGGCGCAGCTGCACACGTGAACTGCTTGGCCGTTTACTGTACGTGGGTGCCACAGCATGTGCTGCTTGGTGGCTACTGAAACATGCGCGCCAGGTGGCATGGGGGGCAGGTGCAGCACAGCATGCACGGCCTGACCCGCTTGCCCTTCTCACCGCACCCGGCCTCCCTCCAACAGGGCCAGCACCATCACCATTCTGGGCACCAGCGGAGCGTACTACTGGCTGACTGGCTTTTTCGGAGCCAGCATGTGAGCGCACGGGGCGGTTTCCGGCATATGGCAGCTGCACACTCTGTGGCATGCTTGCACCGCGGCCCTCTCCGCTAGGATTCAGCCGCCCTGCCAGCAACGCCTCACGCACGCCTGTATCACGTCAACAACACTGCTGCCGCCTGTATCCCGTCCTCAACACTGCCCGCCCGTATCCAATCCACAACAACACATCCAAGAGACTGCATGCCTGCTTGCCTGCAGGTATGGCGCGAGCGGCATCTCTGACAACCTTCTGGAAAATATCTGGCTCCCTGGAGTGGGTACCTTTGTGGTCAACCTGCTCGTCACGAGTGAGTCGGCACCTTTGTGCTCAATTGACCAGGTTGCAACCTGCTGGTCACGAGTGAGTGGGAGGGGCTGCAGTGGCGAAGGGTGCCTTGCTCGCTGGACAAGGAGTTGCGGCGGTGGAGGGGGCCTTGGTCGGAGCACAGGGGGTGCTTGGGTGGGAGGGGCATGCTCTGAGCCTCCCGAAGCAGGGCCATTCAAGCTAGCGTTGCATGAAGCGGGGGGCGCATGGATCGAAACCATGCACGGTTTGGAGGGGCATCTGCCGAGCGTGCAGCGCTGGCGCGCCTAGGATCGCCGCCTGCCCCTCCTAACCCCGCCGCTCCTCACCCCACCCACCCCACCTCCCCTTGTTTGCTGCAGTTTATTTGGCACTCTCAATACCGCCAATATTCAAGAGCACCAACCACTCCGTGCACGTGTGGTGAGCAGGCGTGCATTCTGGCTGTAGAGTCTGCCAATGAGCGCCGCTCACCTGGCTGCTCACAAATCCGTTCCGCCCCCTCGCTCCGCCGCAGGCTGTTGCGGCTGTTCCCCCGCAACTACGGCAGCCTGCGGCCCTGGGCGCAGCGCCTGATCCTGAACTGCATCACCATCTTTACGTGCCTGGGCGTTGCGGTTGCCGTGCCCGGAGAGAGCGGTACCGTGCTCACTGTGACGGGTGCCACGGGTGGGTGCCGTGTGGGCGGGCTTGGCTGGCTGGATGGCTGGCTGGGTGAAGGCGTGGTTTGACCTATTTGCATCCGCCTTACATGTGAACTGGGTCCGAGCCGCTGCAACCCACCCCCTGGGTTCCACTAGCACACTGGGCTCCTCTGTGCTCTGCCTGCAGGCGTGGCCATCTGCAGCTACATCACTCCAGGTGCGCCGCCACAGGGGTCCAGTTCACAGTTAGGGGCTGCACGGTTGGAGGAGAAAGGGGAGGGACCGGTCGGCCCTCGGTGCTTGGGTGACATGCGCGCCCAACCTGCTGCCCATCTGGCGCCTCCACGTGCAGTGCTCATCCACTTCCTGCTCATCTTTGGCAAGTGAGTGCAAGTGGGCAAACTAACTCCTCGTTTGAATGCAGAGTGCAGCCGGGTTGCTTGGCGTCTGATTGAGGCAGCGTGAGGGTTGATGCAAAGTGTAGATTGAGTATGAAGGCAGAATAAACGCGCGAGGATGGGTGGCACCCTGGGGAGAGTGGTGGAGGCAGAATCTGGGGGGCTGCTCACCCCCCGGCTGCCTGGCGCCTAGTGTTGGCTGCCTTACCCCTCGCCAACCTACACACCATGCTCCATCTGCCCCCGCCACCCCTCCCCCTTCCCGCTCAGGGCCCGCTGCATGCGTGTGCCTCCCCCCGCCTCTGCCTCTGGTGTGGACCTGGCGGCGGCCGCAGCCCTTGCTGCCCCTGCTGCTGTGGCAGCACCCGAAAAGGATGCAGAGGCAGGGGAGGCTGCAGAGCCTGCCGCTGACGGCTCCTGTTCCGATGGAGGCCTGGCAAAGGCAGCTGGGGACTGCGCAGCAGCGGAAGATGATCAGGGCAGCGCCTCTGCACCCGCGCACGTGCCGCACCCGGATGCCCCAGCTGGCCTGTTTTATGTGAGTGCAGGGCGGCAGTTTCGGGTGCATCGCCTGGGGGCGTTGCATTTGCCTGGGGCGTGTCTTCACATGCTGGCAACCACTTTTTGTCCCCCCAACGCCTGCCTAATTGCACTCCGCCTCGAGGCTCACCCACCACAGCATGCCCTGCAGCCTGACCGCCAGCAGCGGTGCCATGCTCTTTACAGCCCCGCTGCATTCACTGTTCACGTGCCCTCTCCCATCCACCCGCTCAAATTCTGTGCAGCCCTACCGCAAGCAGCGGTGCCACGCCCTGGTGCTGCTGGGTTACGACTTTGTCCTGCCCGTGCTGGTGGTGGCCCTGGGCTGCTTCTTCTCAGTTAGTACCCTGGTGCTGCTCTTTCAGGTCAGTAGGTAGGGATAGTAGGCTCTTCCAGGTCAGTAAAGGCAAGAGCTTCAGGCCGGTGCTGTTCCAGGAGCAGCTTGAGGCCTGTGCCATTCCATCTCTTTGCACTGCTGCCGGGCGTTGGTGGCCGCCCTTGAGCTCGGCTGCTCCTGTGGCGGCCACCCCTGGCCTGGTGCTGCTGTTACAGGTTGGCACATGCGTGTTAATTAGGTCGAAGGCGTTGCTGCTGTTGCGAGGTGCTGCACAGCTGCCTTTGAACAACCGGCCCCTTACACCCACTCACTACCTCCGCAAGCACAAAAAAAAACCAGCCCCTCGTGACATCCCTTCCTTGCTTTGCAGCCCGCCGGCGAGGAGTGAGCCGGCCTCACAGCACGGTCAAAGCTTGGGCATTATCGGAAAACCTCAAGCCGCACCGCTTGCGTTCCCCCAACCCTGCCGCGTGCTCCTGTGGCTGGCGCTGCGCAATCTCTGCACTCCCAGCCCCCCAAACTCAAAGACGCCCCCAACTACGCAAGTCGGTATTTGCACTCAAGACGTAACCAGTCATTCCTCTTCATGCTCCTCCCTTTCCCAGAGGCGGCAGCTATGCCGCAACTCTCAGCACCTGCCCCCTCTTTTCCAAACGCACGCCCCCAATCGGTAACTTGTTGGCCGGACTCCTGCACCGCAAATCAGCACCCAGACTACCGCAATTTGGCACTAACATCCGTTTGCATGCTGTCGCTTAACGGCACCCAGCACACACCTCGTTGAAGCACACTGTACCACCACCGCCGCAACCGCCCTCGTATTTTCCCTCCGGCTGACTTTCTCTCCTCTGCCTGCTTTTCATGGCCCTCGTCACTCACGCTTGCTAGGCCTTTACCTTCCTCATCCACCTGCTGGCTTTATTGCTGCTCCCATGGCTTTTCCATTGCGTGCGCCCCGACCATCCTTGCGTGTGTTACAGGATTGTGGTTGTACAGGGCGCGACAGCGCGCGGGAGAGATCAGACGGGGGGAGGAATCCAATCCTGGGGAGCACAGGGGGCGCTGCGCGTGCGTTGCAGCACGGCGGGCCAGCGCGGCAAAAGGGGAAGGGGGCCGGGCGTCGTGTCGTGTCAAAAAGTACAGAAGGGCGGGGGCGGGGCGGCGCGCGGCGCGCAACACCCGCCCGCCAGCAAGCGTGTGCGGCAGGCGAGGGAGGCGTGCAAGGGGCCCCCAGTCAAGGCAAGGCCAGGTGTGGGTGCTGTTGTGGTGGGTGAGTGACGTGTCGAGGGACAGATGCAGGGCAGGGAGAGGCATACTTGCGAGTATCAGGTGGCATGCGCGCGCGAAATGCGGGCGCGGACACTGGAAAGGGGGCAGACAGGCAGGGAAGAGGGGTGCGAGGGGAGTGGGGCGGGGTGGCGTGCATGACAGGCAGTTCTTTCTTCTCAGAGCAAAGCGTGCTTGCAAAGCTTGGGCGTGTGTGTAGAGGCGGGCGAGAGGGCAGAGAGGCACAAAAAACAATTGAGGGAAGGGACGGACAGCCGGGTTAGTTTTTTGATTTCGTTTAGAATCCAAACAAAGGGGGAGGCGAGTGCTGGGCAGCAGTGAAAGGGCACACGTCTGGGCAGGGGAGGAAGCGGGGAGGCCCTGGGGAAGGAGCAAAAGAGGCGAGGCAAGAGGGGGAAACAAACACAGCTCAAACTCTCTCCGCTCAAGGGGGGGACGGGGGCGCAACGCGCCGCCACTGAAGCGGCGGTGCGCCACAAACAGCTGCTGGCAGGCAGCTCAGGGCCGATGCGGCAGGCCACTGCTGCACAAAAGGCGCAGCTCAGCAGCAGCGCAAGCGGCAGCAGGGCGGCCAGGCAGCCGCAGCAGAGCAGCTGCGTCTACCTGCCAGCAGCAAACGCCAGGCCATGCCACGCTGGCGCGTGGCTGCTGACCACAGCAGGCGCAGCGGCATCACGCCACGCTGACCCGGGGCTGCTTGGCCGCCGGCTGCTGCTTCAGCGCCTGCCCGCTGCAGTGCTGCGCCGCCGAGCGCTTGCGAAGGTGGGAGGGCACCGCGGGGCCCAGCTGGTTGGTGCGCCTGCAGGGTTTGGGGTTGGTTGGTTGGGTGGGTGGGGGTGTGGGTGTGGGTGGGGGAGGGATGCTATTTGTGGTGCAGCTTTCGGGCGCCACAGCTATCATGAGTGCCATTGCAAGTTGGCGGCGCACCGCGGCACAGTGATAAGCTACAGTGACGGCAGGCAGCGTGTGTGAAAACCGTGCATGCAGCGCCAGGCAGCCTTCCCACCCAGCCATGCGTGGCTCACAACCACGCACACGGTTCCCAGCCATGCACACCCCGGCAAGGGGTGGCGAACCGGCTGCCCACCCAGCCTCACCGGTAGCGCGTGCCGCACGCGTTGCAGAGCACGGGCTTCTGGGGGGGACCGCGGCGCCACTGGGGGCTCTCCCTGCGGCAGGCAGAAGGGAGTGTGGGGCAAGGGGTTGGTTGGTTGGCTGTAGACTTGCTTGCAAAAGGAGCTAGCTGGAGGGTGTGCGGCCCAGCCCACGGGGGCTCCCACTGCATGGCCCAGCAGGCTCGCCGTCGGCAAGCTACCACACCGCCAACTGTCCGCCTGCCTGCCAAACGGCGCGCCTAGCCCAGCCCAGCCCAGCCCGGCACAGCATGCAGCACAGCCCCTGCACCCAGCTCACGTGGCGCTGCAGTGGTCGCAGACGGGGCCGCCCTTGCGCTGCACCGTCTCCGCCAAAATCTCCTGGAACGAGCGCTCGTGGTGCGGCACGGTGGAGGCGGTGGCGGTGCCCAGGGCGGCGGCGGCCGCCGCCGCCGCCTG
>RRZL01000079.1:430811-449702 GCA_006782975.1 Chlorella sp. Dachan | reverse complement strand
GCTGCCTGCCGTGGCGCTGCCGCCCGGAGCGCCGCCGGGCGCGCCGCCAGCCAGCGCCAGCTGCCCCAAGTGCAGCTGCACACTGTTGGTGTTGGTGTTGGTGTTGGTGATGTTGGTGCCGTCGTTGTGCACGCGCACAAGCCCGGGGTACTGGATGTCTGCATGGTGGAGAGTGGCAGAGGAGGTGGCAAGCAACGGAGGCGGGAGGGTTAGCGGGCGCACAGTGATCAGCCAGGGCAGGGTCCGCTGCAACCCACCAGCAGGCTGGCCACCCCAGCTGGCTGGCGGAACGGTGGCACTGCGGGCCTGCAGCGCACGCAGACACAGAGCAACCAAGGCGGGCAAGGCCCCACACCTTTCAGCAGGCTGGTCAGCCGGCCGGCCGCCGGGTATGACTGGTACTCAGCTTCCACCGCCGGGTTGCTGCCGCGGTGCTGCGGCAGGACCAGGGGCGCCCACACAGTGTTAGGCAACACAGTGTTGGGCGCCACAGTGTTCGGCAACACACCAAGACAGTGCTGGGCCATACATCAAGACAGTGCTGGGCGCCACAGTGTTCGGCAACACACCAAGACAGTGCTGGGCCACACATCAAGACAGTGCTGGGCAAGACACACATCAGACGGCTCCCCCCATGGAGCGGAGGCCTTGCCCTGGTGCAGCACCAGCACAAGCATGCAAGCGGCGTGGCGTGCAATGGCGGGACCAGGGCAGTGAGCAACCCACCTTCAGCAGCTCGTCACCCAGTTGGAGCGTGGTACTAGCTTGTACGGCTCAGGCGTGAACGCACGCAGTACAATGATTTGACGCACTGCAAGCAGACAGGCAGTACAATGATGTACAACAACAGCTCACCTGCAGCAGCTCGTCGCCTAGGTGCGTGAGCAGCACCGGCAGCTGGCGAAAGGTGCAGCCGCTCAGGTGCCGCAGCCCCCGCGCCAGCAGCGCCTGCAGCACCGCCCACTTGACTGCGCTGCCCCGCTCCTCCTCTGCAGGGGCGAAAATGACAACAATATAGTTGGTGAAATGAGCGACACGTGCGGCGACCCTTGCAACACCGCCCACTGGACGGCGCTGCCCCGCTCCTCCTCTGCATCACTACATGTGGAGGAGGGAGAGCAAGTTGAGATGGACAGATAAATGCAAACAGCAACGGTGGCGCTTGCAGCACCGCCCACTGGATGGCGCTTGCCCTCCTCTGCACTGGTGAAAGCAGCGAGGCATGCAATGCTGGATGACGCAAACCATGCACAGAACAGCGCAGGCGCAGCAGCGGCAGGCGCCGCCATCATGCAGCAAACCGCAGCCGGCGCAGCAGCCAAGCAGACCAGCTGCCCAGCGCTCGCCTGGCACTGCGAGGAAGCTGCAGCCTTCGAAAAAGGCCTGAGCCGCCTGCAAGTCCTCCGCACCAGGCAGCTCCACTGCTGCTGCCGCCTCCGCTAGGTTGAAGGGCCGGACGTCCTGCTGCGGTCCCAGCGGGCCCGGCGCCACAGCCGGCGCAGCAGGGGCAGCAGCAGGGGCTGGTTTTGCCACTGCTGCTGCCGGCGGCCGCGGCACGACCAGTGGTGTGGTGGGGGGCCGTGCGTGCGACGCGGGTGCTGGCGCGTGGCTGGGGACGCCGCCGGATGGCTGCCAGCATTGGATAGCCAGCGGGTGGTGGCCCGACAGGCGAGGCACCACGATGGCATTGAGCTGCTGCAGTGGAGTGGGGGGGTTGTGGTGGGGAGCCGAGCGTGTGACTGGGTTGGGTTGCAGTGCCTGGGTGGCTGGCATCCGCAGACCAACCGCAGAAACAGCTCACACATGCCCAGCTGCTGGCAAGCACGTGATAGCCAAATGCACACAGGCAAGGCTCCCGCTCTCTCGTCGCTGCCTCACTCACTGCTGTGAGCGCCGAGGCGGCCTGAGCGATCGATGCAAAGTGCACCTCAGCGGACAAGCCGGTGGCGCTGGTGCCGGGGGGCGCAGGCCCCAACTTGATGCGTCGGATCGCTCCAAAGCTGCGTGGGCGAGGCGGGGTGGAGGAGCATGGCCGTTGGTTGCGGCAGGCGGCAAGAGCAACGGCAGGCGGCGGCAGGCGGCGGCGGCGGCGATCGGGTGGGCGCGTGGGGTGGCCCCATTTGCCAGATGCCATTGGTGTGCGGCTTGATGGGCGTGAGCGATGTAGAAGCCCGATGGAGGCGCGCAGGACGGCGGTGAGCGCCGGGGCGAGCAGCACACGGCCCCCAATCAGCACCTGGAGAAGACGCCGGCGATGTCCTTCTGCTGTAGACCCGCTTTGATGTTGCCCACCCATAGGGCAGGCGTGGGCGAGTCGCTAAAACCCATCGCGGCCGCTGTTGCGCTCTTTCTGGCCTGCCACTCTGTTGAAAGCCTCCTGTGATAGTCAGGAGAAGATCTTGATAGCCGCGGGCCCTGCCGCCACGGGTCTGTGCTGCCGCCGCGCTGCCGCCGCCCGCTAGTGCTGCGTCATGGCTTGCCAGGGATTCCCACCGTGTGACAGCAGCCGCCTGCATAGGGCCAGCACTCGAACTTTCCATCCAACCAGGGACTGTATCAGCTGTCTCGGCTGCGCACATCCCGTCAACCTGTGGCCAGCAGCACAATGATTCATGCACATGAGTTCGCTTCCGAGGAAGGCCTTGTTGAAGACTATCCGGACGTTGCTAGGGCCTCGCTGGTAGCCACGCCACCCGGCCCGGGCTTGCCAGCTGTGTTGGGGGAGCAACGGTTACAGGTGGCATGGGAGCTGTACCCTGACTTGTTGGCCCGCTGGCCCCTCACATGTGCCTGTACAGCCAGCCAGTGGAGCCAAGTGCCCAATAGCTTGCCGGGGCGCCCCGCCTGGGACGCGCCCTGCCTGCCGTGCTGCAGCGCAGTAGAGCAGAAGCGGCAGTGCTGGTGGCCCACCTGCCAGCTCAGGACAGGCAGCGCCTGCGCACCTGGACGCTCGCTTTGCGCCGGCTGCAGAGTGTGTTGCGCCTCTCGCTGCCTGCTGACCTGCCGCGCCACATTTTGTCCCTGATTTACGCCTGACCTGATGCATCCGGCTGTTCCGTGTTGCTGCGCTTCCTGCTTGCTTCCCGACCGATCCAAACCTGTGGCGCTCTCTTTGTACCAGCGCCAGGCTGGCCGTCCGCTGTGGGGCTGCCTAGCGATGGGATGCACTTCAGTCTGCCTCAACGGGCTGCCTACTGAACTGCTTGCTTGCATGTGTATCTTCGTGCATCGCCTGCCCAGTTGAGCTGCCGGCGACCAGCCAAGCGCCACACCGCCCTGCCCTGTTGCATGCATGGACGTGGCTCCTCATCCCGGCCGCCTCGAGCCCTCTTCACTCTGGCGTCTTCAGCGCTCGTGTTGCCATCACTTCCTGCAACTCGACCAGCGCAGGGATCTGTTTGCAAACAGTTCCAGGGACGCCCAGCTCAGCAACAGCAGGAACCTGCAGGGCTCTGCAAGCGTGGTGCCCGGCTGTTAGGCTGGGATGGGCGGTGGCAGCTGGCCCGCCTGCGCCACCGGCTGGGCTGCTTTCCCTAACTGCTGACAGGTGCTCACTCCCAGCTGGCCGGGGGAGCAAGCGCAGCAGGCCGAACTGGCCTATTCTGGGTAGTTGTGCAAGCAGCAAGGTGAACAGCAGGAGGCGCGCTGCGACCGGCGGCACAGCAGGAGTGTGCGAGGTGCCGGTCTTGCCCCGTCCTCATCCTGCGGTTCTGAGGTCGCCCTGTCGTCCTGCGTGCGTTCTGGCGCCGCTGGATCGCCGCACGAGTCGCCACCCAAGGCCGCCCGCCAGGGTGCAGCCCGCAAAGTTAATCGGAGCGTCGTTCGGGGAACGAAAGGTGCGACTGAGTGCATCTATGCAGCGGCAAGCAGGCAGGGTGCTCTCCCACGGGTGCCGCCAGCCAAAGAGGCGGCGAACACCCGGCTCCTCCGCCCCGCTCCTGATCCAGCCCATCCGACTCCACAGCCTGAAGCCTGAGCGTAATCCCGAATCGATGCAGGGTGTCTAGCATGCCGCTGGGGGCGCCGCCGCCCCCCGGCCGCCGACCGGCCATGGCCCTGCTGCCGGCCCTGCTGCCGGCCCTGATGCTGCTGGCGGCGCTTGCGGCCCAGCCTGCTGCCTCCCAGGCGCATTACAGCAACGTGTGGGGCGTGAACGGCGAGCAGTGGCGCGCCTCTGGCCCCAACGCCCGGGTCAGCGACCACAGCTACGCAGGTGCGCGCTTTGCTTAACTTAAAGCCTTCTTAACTTGAAGCAAGCTTGGAGGGGTGGAGCACAGAGGAAAAGAGCTGGAAAAGAGGAGGGAGAGTACGTCTTGGGCGTGGAGTGACGGGGCCGGCTGGGTATTAAGCCCAGGAGGCACCAGCCAGCCGCTGTGGTGGAGCCCAGCCCCCCGCCGCTGCACTGGCAGTCCAGGTGTAAGGGGAAAAGGGTGTGCCTCCGGGCCCATCGGCCTTCGCACCCACTTTCACCCACTCTTAGGGCTTGCCCCGTTACACCAGGCCCCTCATTGTGGATCACCACCTGCACATCAGTCCTGAACCGAAAACTGCCCACCCCCAGGCTACATGGCTGGAGAGAAGGCCATCCCAACCTATACAACCATGGTGACCGTCACCGACCCGCGCTTTGCGGGCGGCGCCAAAGGCGATGGTCGCACGGGTGCGCTGGACTTCGCTATCACTTTACCAGAGCATTGTGATGGTGGAGCTTTGCTATGCTGCTGCTTGCCGGCGGAGCCAAGGGCACGCCCGGGCGGGTGCACCTGCTGTTTGCCCCATCCCACGTGCGGAAGTGCTCATTGCTATGAGACCGCTGCCGTGTACTCGAGTCCTCACTCTACAAGATAGCTGCCATGCTGCTGCTTGCAGACGACACCGAGGCGTTTGCGCAGGCAATCCGCGCCGCCTCTGCGCTCGCCCTCAATATGACCACCACCGCCTGCCGCACAGGCCGCTGCCCGGTGCGTGCTAGTGTGCTGCCTCGTTCGGCGGGGTGCGGGGAGGCTGGGTCGTGCTGCCTTGGAGAGGGCCTGAGCTGGCTTGGCAGAGTTGCATGGCAAGCTATGTTGCAGCACATGCAACCCTCACGAAGATTTGGCTGTGGTTGAGGGCACCTGAGCCTGCGCCCCACAGCGGCCTATCACTGGATGCATAATCAATGGATAGTTTCCAATCTAACCTCTAACAACGACCTGCTCGATCTGCCGCAGGTGCCCCACAACGGCTTCCAGAACGGCGGCGCCAAAGGCGTGACTGTGGTCGTCCTGCCCGGGCGGTACGTCATCCGGCGCATGCTGGAAATCACACAGTCCAACGTGGTGGTCAAGGGCGCCGGGGTGAGTTCACGTTCACTTCACAAGATTTACAGTGCACGAAGCCAGCGAGGGACTCATGGGACGCTTTAGTATGAAATATGGAGCATGAGAAGGGGCGCTGGGGTGAGCGCCGTCGGGCGGCCTGCAGTGCAGTGGTTGTTGGGCGGCCTGCAGTACAGTGGTCGTTGTTGCATGCAGCCTGTTTGCGGATGTGCTGCTGGCCCAAGCCAGGGAGTTGAACCCCTGCGTCCTGCTTTTGCGTGCCCAGCTTCGAGTACGGGCAGACTTGTGCTGCCTTGTGCTGAACCGTCCCTCCTGCGACCTTCTCGTTCCCATCGCTCACTGCAGCCCGGCCAGACGACGCTGTTCTTTCCAGTGGGGCTCAAGCAGCTGTATGGCCCACTGATGGAGTGGCAGGTGTGTGAGTGGAGTGGCCGGCCCTGCTGTTTGCTGTGAACACTTCCGCGGCACCATCCGAGGGGCGCTGCAGTTGGGTCGGGAGGAGAAACCTTGTGGGTGTGCAGTCGCCTGCCCCTCCCTGTCACACAAACAAAGGCACGCGCGGCAGCGGCACAGCGATTCGTGCAGGCAGAACACATGCCGGGAGAAACACGCCACTTGAATCAGTCCCCGCCCTTCCTTCTCTGCCGCAGTTATCAGGCGGCCCCAATGTCAGCCGCATGCTGGCTCAAAACCAACCTCTGCCGACCGTGCCACGCCTCCCCCTGCTGCCTACTCCCCCCAGTTTGCGGGCGGCTTTCTGAACATCCTGGGCCGGGAGCGCAACAGCACCCACACCAGCCTGAAGCTCGCACAGCTGACTGCCAACGCTGCGCGGGGTGCCCGCCGCCTGCAGGTGGGGGTTGGGGTTGAATCGACAACTGGCCGTAACAATAATAAAAACGAAAGAAGGAAACTTGCTCACTGCCGCCGTGGCAGCAGCGCCGCGGCCAATCCACCCAGCCACCCAACTTTCCTGCAAACCCTGGCTTTGCAGGTCAGAGCATGAATTGAACCTTCTCCAATAGACATGTCTGCCGGCTGTACCAGTAAGCCCTGCCCCTGCCACCCACCTTGCAACCCTGCCTGTGCAGGTCAGCAGCACCAAGGGCATCGCAGTGGGCCAGTGGGTGCGGCTGTGGGTGCAGCAGCCCTCCCGCCCCGTCCTCAGCCGTCGCGCGCTGCTGGGGCGCCAGGAGCAGACGCAAGCTCCAGGCAGCAACCGGCAGCTGCTGCAGGCCGGCGGCAACGCCAGCTCATCAGGTGCTGCTGCTCCTGCTCGCGCCTACCTGCTGCTTTCGAAAGCGGCGGCGGCGGCTGTGTTCAGCGCGACATCTCAGGCTCTCAGTGAGCGAGAGGAGGATGTCAGCTCGGCGGCCTCGCATCGCCCCACAGTGGCGTCTGCTGGAGGTACACTGGATGCGCACCTGTACGGCGAGAATGCGGTCGACTCTGGCTCGGGTGAGAGGGCGGGCCAGCTTAAGCGGTACCTTGCGTTAAACCGTGGCAGCTTGCACCACAACTTGTGTGAATGCGTGGAAGCTTGCGCCGCAACGTGTGTGAATGCGCGGCAGCTTGCCTGCAACAGCGGCGGGCGGCCAGCAGCACTGAGCAGGTGGTGTGCTGGGGAATCTTGTCTGCTGCGCCCTGTCACAATGGGACGATGTGCCACAAGCTGGTTGGGGCCCAGCCGGCCCCCTCAATCCACGCCCAGGGCGTACTCTTCCTTCTTTCAATCATTTGTCACAAGTTGTCCCCCATCTCCTCCTGCCTGCAGCCCCCTTCCCGCTGGAGCGCTCCCGCTTTGCCTCCCGGTGAGACGGGGCCGCATGCAAGTAGGTTGCATCTAGCCAGTTCTGTCCCGTGTGTGTATGCCCCCTAGCCTGCCCTGCACAAATGATGCTTCTTCATGCACGGGCAGGGTGTCGGCTGTGGGCGCCGGCTGGATCGAGCTGGAGCGCCCGCTGCTGCATGATCTGCGCGTGGGCTGGCAGGTATGACGCCATACACTGGCAAAGCACATGTGGCTTGGCCGGTACCTAACTGGCTCGGACTGCTGCGGCATTGAAGCGGGATCGGTGGCAGCGCCGTCCTCTTGTGTATGTCAATATCAGACGGCAACAACGCACGCTGCTGGCCCTGTCCAGGTCCACCCATGTGGGTGATTCAACCGGCATTCCTGCCCCTGCGCAGGTAGCTGGCCCCCTTCAGTCCACGCCCAGGGCCTACTTTTTCTTACCCTCTTTCTTACTGACTACTTTTCTTTCCCTGTCCAGGTCGGCGTGTACAAGTTTGAGCAGACGGTGCAGCACAGCGGGTGGGAGGGGATGACCCTGGAGTTCTCCCACAGTGAGTGGCCCCTTGGCAGCCAAATGTTTAGCAGGCCTGGAACAGCAGCCATGCGCCGCTGCGCCGAACTCAAACCATCGCCAGCCAATGGCATGCGCCGTGCCGTGATGCAGCCGGCATCCTTATCCCACTTAATGCGCAGCGCTCACCGCACGCACTTTGACGCGGACGGCTGGAACGATCTTCTTAACCCACACCCATATGCATTCGTTTATCGTTTCCGGCTCTCTCCAACCCTGCTTGCAGCGCTCACCCGCACCCACTTTGATGTGGATGGCTGGAACGGCGTCTACTTTGCCTTCACCGCCAACTGCTGGATCCAAAACGTGAGGGCTTTAACTCCTAGCCCGAACATGGAATGGAAATGGGCTGCCTGGGGGGGCTGTGCTGTGTGCTTTGTGTTGCATGCCGCCTGCCTACCCACCGTTTGCCTAGCAGAGAGGGGTTTGCATGGAGTTTGCTCACCCACTGTTTGCCTGGCAGAGAGGGTTTTGCATGCCATCTGCCTATCCACCTACCCACCTCAGCAGGCGCCACTCGCCACCAGCAGTGGCTCCCAACTGCCTCTGCATGCATGCGAGCTACAGCGCCCAACTGCCCCCCTCTCCTGATGCTCCATCCTCCCAACCCCTGCCCCACGCACCCCCAGATGCGCATCCTGAACGCCGACCAGGGCGCCGAGGCCATCAACTCCGACTTCATCACCTTCCGAAACGTGGTGCTGGACGTCACGGCGCCCAGGTGCGGTTTGCTGGGCGTCACTGCGCCCGGGTGCGGTGGCACTCACTGAGTGCAACCTTGGCAATCACGGCTGCCGCGTGCAAGGCTCTGGTTGCACTCAATCGCACGGCAGCAGCGTGCCAGGCCGTGCCTCGTTCGCAGGGCAGCAGTTTCAGCCATGCGGTTGCACTTAACCGCAGGGCAGCCGCAGTGCCAGGCCGTCCCTCGTCTGCTGGGCAGCACTTGCAGCCGTGCATGGTGTCAACACGACATGCGAACTGTGTGGCCCCGACCAGCGCTTGCTAGCACCTCCCAGCCACCCTCCTTGCCCGCCCGCTCCTCTTCACAGGACGGGCCCCCGCGCGCCAAAAAACACAAACGGCCACCACGGCATGTGGACGGCCGCCAGCAGCAACGTGCTCATCACTCAGTGAGTCCGCCTTCGGTGCTGTGATACCCATTCCCTTCATCAGTTATGACTCCGTAGGGGCTGGGCAGCAGCCAGCAGCAATGTGATCACCAGGCAGTGGGCGGCTGGTTGTGTTTGTTGGACAGATTGGACAGCGGTGATTGCTGTTTTGTTACAGTAGTGGAACAGCATTGCACAGCAGCAACGTGCTCATCACGCAGCGAGTGGCCGGTTGCTGCTTGTCGGACAGTGGTGGCTGCCAGGTTGTTGTTTGTTGGACAGTGGGCTGGACGTGTGGGTCACCGCTCATTCAGAGACTTTGCACCTGCATGTCCAACTTGTGTAATCCGCAGGAATGGCATCCGCACCACCTCCATCCGCGACCTCACGCTGGATGTGTGCCACACCAGTTTGCCCCTCATTCAGAACAGCTTCCAAATGCATGTCCAACCCTCACAGGTTTGACATCCGCACCACCTTCATCCACGACTTGACGCTGGATGTGTGGGCCCACGAGTGCGTGTTCTCAAACGGCAGGGGCGCCAATCTGAACCTGGACATGCACCGCGGAGGTGGGCGCTGCTGCTGCTGCCGCCGCCGCCGCCGCTGCTGCTGCTGCCGCTGCTGCTGCTGCCGCCGCTGCTGCTGCCGCTGCCGCTGCCGCTGCAAGGACTGGTTGGATGCGCTGCTGGAGCTGCTGCAGCTATCGTTGCTTCTTTTCACCTGGCCCGCCCAAACCGCCATTGCTGCAGCAGGCGCGCGCCAACGTGCACCTGCACCCGCCGCCGCCGCCGCCCCCGGGTGGCGTCATCCCCGGCAAGCCGGTTGCGCCGCCTCGGGAGGAGCGTCGCGAAGAGGTGAGGAGCGCTTGATTTGCTTGCGTACAGAANCCCCGAGCAGGCCCCCACCACAACCTGTGGAGCAGCCTGGATGTGGGCAAGGGCACCCGCCCCTTTGCCAGCGGCGGCAACGACTCCCGAGGCGCACACGCCGCCCGCCTCAACACCTGGTGGAACATTTATTCCTCATCAACAACCGTTTCCACCCTCAAGCTGCCTGAGTGCGGCTATGGCGCCCTGGCAAACTTTATCGGCGCATTTGGAGCACCGCCAGGGACCGCCGCCGCGGGCAGGGGCGTGCGGTACCCGGGTTGGTGCGTGGCGCCGCCGCTGGGCTGGTATGTGGAGCTGCCGCCGGCGGGAGGCAAGGCGTTTTCGCCGCAAGACCTGCACATGGCCATGCTGCTCACGCGCTGGCAGCGCTTTGCCGCCGCCGCCAAGCGGGGTTAATCCCTGGTTGGAAGGTGCTTGCCCAGTTTGCTAACAGCGTGCGTGGCTGGCCTGCCAGCCTTTGGTGCGCTGCCTCTGCCTCGTTGCTTTGCTACCGCCCGACTTTTTCATTCATCCCATTCGTCCCATTCGTCCCTTGATTGCATATGCCTGCTCATCCAAGAACCTTTCCTTCCTGCGCACTCCCTTCCATGCATGCACTGCTTTTTTAGTCCTCTGTTTGATGCTTCCCTGCCGAACCGATACAACACCTCTTGCTCTACCTCCCGCAAGTTCTCACGCCCCTCTTCTCGTAACCGGCGCCAGCTGTGCTGCTGTCGCACGCCGGAACATGCAAAGCTTGCTCACACAAGGGCAATCACGGCAGGCAGAAACGAGTAGCTAACCAGGGGCTGGAGTCAAGCACTCCCATGCGTGTGTATAGGGGGAGGTGCACCTCCCTTGCCCACGTGGGCAAGCATTTGGGGATGGGTGCAGCCAGAGTGCACAGGTGTGGAGAACAGCTGAGAAGCAAGCAGGAAGCAGCAACAAGAACAAGGCCTAGCGACCCATGAACAAGATCAGGCAGCAAACAGAGACAGAATGTGGCGCAGCACGTCCGCGGGCAGCGACACGCGCAACACCCGCTGCCGGCGGTGCAGAGCCAGCGCAAAGGTGCGCAGGCGCTGCCTGTCCTGAGCTGGCAGGTGGGCCACCAGCGCTGCCGCTTCTGCGGTGCTGCGCCGCAGCACAGCGGGCAGGGCGCGGCCCAGGCGGGGGCAGTCGGCAGGCACCCAGTGCCACAGCTTGGCAGTGAGTGGCCAGCGGGCCACCAATTCAGGGTACAACTCCCACAAAGTCTGCATAGCACGGTTTGCCCACAGCTCCGGCAGGGCTTCCCTCGCCGGTGTGACATCCAGCAGCATGCGAGCCGCTTCCATGTAATCGCTAGCGCTGGCCTGCCCCTCCTCGGGCGGCAGCTCGCAATACCGATTGCGTGCCGCAAACACGCCCTCGACAGCCCAGCCGAACGGGCGGGCAGGGTTGCCACCACCTTCCATCAGCGCTGCGGCAGGTGCCGCCGCCACCAGCAGCCGCACGGCCGCCACGTTGCCCTCCGCCGCGGCCAAGTGCAGCGGCGTCCAGTGTATTTGGTCCCACTCTGGTTAGTAGGCGCAGGCCAGTGCTGTGGCTGGCGCAGCCTTCAGCAGCAGGGCTGTGATAGTAGCGACCTCGACTGCAGGCTGCTCCCCAGCGGCGGCGTAATGCAGCGGGCGCCTGTCACAGCTGTCTGCCGCTCCTGCTGTCTCAGGGGCAGCCTGCAGCAGCAGGCGCAGCATGGCGGCGCTGCTGTATTTGGCTGCACGATGAATAGGCAGCACGCCGCCCTCATCGCCGCCGTCGAAAGATGCCGGGATGAAGGCAGCCTGCGGTGCTGCTGCAAGCAAGATCTGTGCCGCCGCCATTTGATCTCCGCTGGCAGCATCAAAAAGGGCTGTGGAGCCGATGCTCCCCTGCGCCATGGCTGACTGCGGGGCCGCCGCCAGCAGGCGACGCAAAACCAGAACGTGCCCCTTCCACGCCGCCGCATGCAGCGGCATCTCACCCACGCTGGGCAGCTCAGCAGACGCCCCCGCCGCCAGCAGCTGCTCCACAACGTCAATGTGCCCGTGCAAGGCTGCAAGGTAGAGCGGCCGCATGCCCCATTCATCGGGTTCATCCACTGCTGCACCTTGCTCCAGCAGGCGAGCCACGTCGGCTGCATTGCCGGCTGCGGCTGCCGCACCCAGCGGCGTTTCGGCCATCGTTGTTGGCGGCGGTGCCAAGCGGTTGACACACGCAGGGAGGAGGTGTGCTGCAGTGATGGGAGGAGCGGAGTTGGCAAGAATAAGAGTTGCTACCCGATGAAGCTGCTCAACTGGCTAACTTACCACCGCCGCCGCCGCCGCCGCCTCCGCGTCGCCCACACTGCTGGCTGGGCAGTGTGCGAGTCTCGGCTGCTGCCCCTGCGCTCCCTGCCTGACCTCTGGACCCGCGAGCGTGGGTGCGGTCAGGGTTTCGCCCTGGCTCGGCCGGCAGACCTCGAGAGACCCGCGTGGCCACGCTTCAGGAGTTGCTGCCCGAGCGCTGGAGAGCAGCAATCAGGCGGCTGTGCCTGCCCAACTCCCTTGACTGCTCTTCGTGGCTGCGCGGCGGCGCATGGGCCTCGAGCTCCGCTCATGCCCAGCCTTCGCCGCCTTGTGCACTGCCTGGCCGGCCTGCCCTCGCTGCTCTCGCCTGAACCTTGTGTGCTCACTCACTGCATTTGCTGTTTGGGTAATGCATGGCTGCCAAACATGCCGCCATGGAGCGCCACCCACCCCTAGCCCGCAGCACGGCAGCCTTGATGCCAACACGATCGCGCTAGCTGCCACATCTGGCCTGACGGAGCTGCCGCAGTTACAAGGGGTGGGGCGCACGCCGCCCAAGTTGAGTTAAGTTTTTCCCCACCAGCCAACGGGTGCATGCCGGCCTGTTGCGGCAGCGCCATTGACGCACGCGGTGCTAGAGCCACTGCGGCAGGCCGATGTTTTCATAGATTTTGATGTCCCCCGTGTAGCCGGCTGTGACTAGCACCTGCGCAATTGAGGGGCAGGGGCGCGAGCTGCCGTTTGGCCGGCGCCCAATTCATGCCAATGTGCTAAATCGCTCCGTTCAGCGTGCATGAAAGTGCTTCCTGTGTCAACCCAGCAGCCGTATCCCACCCTCAGCCTGCTGGGCAGCCCAGGGGGACCAACACCAGCTGCACCAACACCCACCTGGCCGCGTGCACGGGCTGCCGCCAGCGCCGCCTCCCCTTCTGCCCGGTCTCCCAGGCTGTCGCTGCGCTGGTGGTGCGCCGCCGCCCCCGTGGGGCTGAAGCTCTCCACTGCAAGGGCGGGGATTTGCAGTGCAAGTGGTTGCCAGGTCAGCAGGGAGGCAAGACGTGCGCTGGCGGTGCGCTGCTGCTCCAGTGGGGCTGAAGCTCTCCGCTGTGGAAGTTGGGAGACGATGCTGCTGCCAATGGTCAGTCGAGGTGTTTAGAGGCAAGGATATCAAGGCGCACAACAACTGCCACAAGTCGGCAGCCCACAGCAGCATGGGGCTGCTGCCGAGCCGCTGCCCCAAGCCACGTACGCACCTGAGCGGTGGCAGGCGGCGGGCGCAAACACGGCCACTGTGACCACGTCCCCGTTGGCTTGGAAGCACTCGTAGGACGCGTTCTTCTCCTTCAGTGATGCAACAAATGATGGTGCAGCGGCTATGAGGTTGCTGTGAGAGGCTAGAGCAGTGCGCAGTGTAATAGCACGCGTGGGACACGTTCTTCCTCCCTGCAGCAATGCAGTACAACTTCACCCTGTAGTTTAGCCATCAGGCAGCAGCTGGGCCACACTAGGTGCACATGGTGCTCAACACCGCCCACCACAAGCCATCAACATGTGCTCCCACCTTGGCCAGCGGGTTCTCCGCTTCTTTGGCGAAGCTGCCACCGCCTGCGGCTGTGCCGCCTGCTGCGCTGCTGGTGCCGCCGGCGGGGGGCACCCCGCTCTTGCGCGTGCCCCAGATGTAGACCTGAGGCCAGGCGATTGTGAGCGGAGGGAATGGTCAGGTTGGTCGCTGAGGCCAGTGACAGTAGGTTTCCTGAATGGGCGCCCCGCTCTTGCGTGCGCCCCAGATGTAGACCTGGAAGAGAAGGGAGAACAACCCATTGGTTTGGAGGCAGCAAAAAGGCCAGGTCCGCCACATAGCGCAGCGCATGCAGGCAACGCTCCGCCGTGCGAAGCATGGTGTGGCGCCCCGCAGCCGGCCAGCAGTTGGAATGGCTAAGGGGGCGCCGCACACACGCTGGTTGGCAGCTGAGCAAGCTAAATAAACCCTCACCCAGCCGTCGTCGCTGCCGCAGGTGATGTAGTCGCCGCCGGGCGAGAAGGATGCGCGGATCTGCGGGCAGAGCGAGCGGTTACACGGGACAGCTGGTGAACGCTGGCTCCTGTACTTGCAGCGCAGGGCGCCAACACATGGCTTGCAGGGCACTGTGTGGCAGGCCATGCGGGGCAATGCCCGAGTGAGCTACACGCGCACCTGCGTGTTGCGGTTGGTGTGGCCCTTGTACTTGCAGCGCAGCGTGTAGCCGTCGTACAGCCTGCAACCGATCGAGGCATGAGGGCCAAACAATCAGCGGAGCGAGCAGGCAGTAGTGCCGACCAACCGGCAGTGTAGCCACACACGTGCTGAGGCAGCCTCCCTGCACCCGCCTTCCCACCCAGCATGGCGGGAGCCACCGCATGCAGAGGCAGCGCTCACCACACCCGCCTTTCCACCCGGCAGAGCAGGGTGCCACCGCATGCAGACCGCATGCCCACCTAGCACGGCAGGATGCTAACACACATGCAGAGGCGGCACTCACCGCACCCGCCTTTCCACCCAGCACAGCAGGATACTATCACACATGCAGGGACAGGACTTCAGCAGCGCTCACCGCACGCGTGAGTCGTTGGACGTGATGAGCAGCTTGCCGGGCTCCGCCGGCAGGAAGGCCAGCCCCGTGACCTTCTTGCCCCGTGCATGCTGCCCCCGCTTGTTCTTCACGTCTGCATCGGTTGAGCAAAAGAGAGTGATGTAAGTTAAGTAAGGAGACCAGGTGACAAGGCTGGCCGTGACCTTCTTGCCCCGCGCGTGCTGCCCCCGCTTGCTCTTCACGTCTGCATCGGTTGCAATGCGCGATGACCATAGTTTGACCGCCCAGCTGCGCCTCACACCCAAACTCCCACTGTTCAACGCTCTGGCCGCCAACATTCGAGGCACAGCACTCAAAGCGCCGCGGGCTTTTCTCACCCAGCTGCGTCTCGTACTCCAGCGCCGACTTGCCACCACTGAGCCACAGCATTTAAATAACCACGTGCGCTTCTCACCCAGCTGCGCCTCGTACTCCAGCGCCGACTTTTCGATGGTGTAAAACCGGCACTTGCCCTTCATGGTGCCCACCACCGCCTTGCGGCCGTCTGCGGAAGCGATGCAAGGGGCGCCAAGTGAGGAAACCAAACCAGCGTAGGAAATAGCCAGCGCACTTTGTTTTGCCTTTCGTGGTGCCCACAACCGCCTTGCGGCCGTCGGCAGGGCTCAGACCAAGGGAAAGCAACGCTCAAGGCAAGCCACAGTTTCTGTAGCGTACGCCTGGCGACTCAGCCACTGCCAATACCATGTGTGCCCGTTGCAGCATGTTCTGCCATGCCATGTGCCCTCATTCGCAGGCCCTAGCGCAGCACCCATCTGGCGAGTAGGCCACCGCGGTCCCCACTTAATGCACGTCCTGTTTAACCAGCAGTTGCATTGCATAGGAGCTTCAGAACACCACAGCAGGCACCCACCTGGCGAATACGCCACGGCAGTCACCATTTCATGGACGTCCTGCCATGACACCACGCGCTGCTCAGGGATGTTCCACAGCCGGACCTTGCCGTCGATGGAACCGCTGTGGCCAGGGAAACAGGCGGCAGAACCCACTGATGTTAGAAACCACCAATGCTGCTTTTCAGGGCAGAACAGCTCCGGGGTGGTTCCGCAGCCCAGCCTTGCCACAGATGGAACCACGGTGGTTGAGGAGGGAGGGTGAGCAGGGCACATGAGACGATCCCAAACTGGACACGCAGACCCCTTGGGCGGCACAGCTGCTCGGGTTGCCAGCGCTCAGCGCTAACCGGGGTTGCAGGATTTAACCCAGCTCAGGCCTGACTGACCTAGGGAATTTGCATGATTTAACCCAGCTCAGGCCTGACTGACCTGAGGAACATCTTGTCATCAAGCGGGTGGAAGTCGATGGCGGTCACAAAATCGGTGTGCCTGCGGATAACGGAGAGCATGGCCCGGGTGAAACTAGTTCCAGTTCGCAAGCGGAGCCACGGCTGCTGAACCCCTGGAGGCGGCAGCGTAGGCTAGACCCCATTGCTGTGCTCACTCGAACGCGTGCAGGCATTCATCCATGGGGACGCTTGCCAAAGGCTTTGACATTCCTAGCAAGTAGTAGGCTAGACCCCATTGCTGTGCTCACTCGAACGCGCGCAGGCATTCATCCATGGGGACGCTTGCCAAAGGCTTTGACATTCCTAGCAAGTAGTAGGCTAGACCCCATTGCTGTGCTCACTCGAACGCGCGCAGGCATTCATCCATGGGGACGCTAGCAACTGAGACACAGACTCACTTGAACACGCGCAGGCACTCATCCATGGAGACGTGCCATAGCCGCACTGTCTTGTCCATGGACGCCGACAGCAGGAACTGTGGAGGGCAAGGAGCACGAGGGTGAGGCACGAAGGCGGGTGCAGCATGCAGGTGATGTGAGGCTGGAGGCAGCGCGGGCCCGTCCGTGTGGCACGCGCCGCCGGCTGGGAAGCATGCGCCGCCAGCGCAGGCCCAGCTACGGAGCCCTGCGCATGCAACAAATCCTGGTCAGCACAGCGCCCAAAACCGCCCACCTGCGTCCTGGACCAGAACAGGCCCAGCTGGATCAGCACCAGTCCCAGCACGTCCTGCTGGCTTCACACAATGCATCGGCGTATCCCCTTGGTGCCAGAAACTACAAATCACACACGCACACACCTGCGTCTTGGACCAGCACAGGTCCAGCACGTCCTGCTTGTGGCCCCGGTACACCCTGCAAGGGAAGCGCGAGTGCGACAGCGCTAAGGATGCAGCAGTGGCGCCTTGCTCGTGCGCATGCACGGCTGCTGGGCTGCTGGTACAAGCTGCCGGCCATCGACTGACTCTCAGACGCCCGCAGCTTGGCTGCCCAACAAACCACACCTGCTGATTGGACGGCCGCTGCTGGAACACAGCAACCGAGCGACCAAGGCATGCGCCGGCAATGCACGCAGCCACAGATATTGGTGCAAAACAATCGCAGCCCCTCACCGGTACGGGCGCTGCTGGAAGACCGCCACAGACGGATCCGCCAGCAAGCCGCCGCCGGCACCTTCGCCGCCTGCCGCCCCTGCCGCCGCTGCTGCTGCTGCATCCTCCAAGGGAACTTCGCTCTCCACAGGGGTGTTGGGGGTGCTGCCGCTGCCACGGGTGGGGGCCACCTCCCACACACGTACCACGCAGTCTTGGCCGGCTGCGGGCAGGGGCGGGAGGGGCGGGCAGGCAGGACGATGGGATGCAGGTGGGAGCTGAGGAAGGATTGGGGACGTGTACCAAAGCTGCAGGAGCGAACCTTGAAGACCGCAGCCCCCTGTGGGTCACCAACCGAAGCTGGAGAGGCGGTCAATGCGCGAGAACTTGAGGGCCCACACCAACAAATAAACAACCAAACCCTGGTAGCTTGCTTCCAGGTGTACAGCACTCGTTTCACAAGGCACCCACCCGAGGCCAGGAAGCGGCCGTTGCGCGAAAACTTGAGGGCCCACACCACGCCGCTGTGCCCGCCCAGCTGCTGCACCAGCCGCAGATCGGTGAATTCGCGGTACGACTTGCGGTACACCTGCAAGCAGGATAGGATAGGGCGAGAGACACCAGTCAGCAGCCAGTTAGCAGACTCCCCGTACCGACTTGCGGTCGACGTGCAGAGAGGGCAACTTAGAACAAAGCAGTGCTTGACATGTGCTGCAGCAGCCATCTGGATGGGTGTGCTTTGGCTTTGCAGTAGCGGAATTGCACCTCCGCCGGCTGCCCTAAGCGACCATCCAAGCAGGCCAGCAAAAGGGCACAACACATTGCCGTCAAAAGCAACACAACCGCTCGCACCTGCACCTTGACTGGCTGCCCCTGCTGGTCGTCCAAGCTAGCCAGCGGCGGCGGCGCGCCACCCCCGCTGCCCACGCTCCGCTCCACCCCTGAAAAGCCGCCTCCTGCTGCCGCCCCTGCTGCCATGGGCCCAGCGCCGTCGCCGGGCGGCTGGCCGCCGCGCGGGCTGTCCTGCTGTACCTGCTGTGGTTTCAGGCTGCTCAGCATGCCGCCCACGCTGGCCTTCACCCACGTGGCGCCTGCAGAACGCGTCATGAAGCATGCATTGGGGCCTGGTTGCTTGGGTGCAGTGCATCGCGGCATGCCTGACTGCCACCTCATGCACTCTGAATAGGCAGCCGCCACAGCTAATTCCACCCATCACTACCTGATGTGAAGCTTTTGAAGCTGCGCTGCGCGGCCGCCTGCACGCCGCTCATGCCGCCGCCGCCGCTGCTGCTGCTGCTGAGGGTGGGCCCGCCCAGCATGTGCTGTGGCGTCGGCGCCGGCTGCGGCACTTTGAAGAACCCTAGGGCATCCTCAAACTCGTCCAAGCTGCAGACAGAGCAGGGCACACGAAACCACAACTGAAGCAGCGTGTGCCGGCCGAAAACGCCCAACACCAGGCATCCTCAAACTCGTCCACGCTGCAGACAGGCCGTGGGAATGTGAGCAGCCACGTGGCTTACTCAACAGGCCGCCGCATGTGTGTTAACCTGCCGGTCAGAAAGCAGCCCCAACCGCCCTAGACCTCTGCTGGCGGCTGCTAGCAAGTCATCGCCACAAACGCAGCGGCACCCACCTCAGCTCCACAAACGCAGCGACACCACAAGCAGCACCACCTCAGCTTCCCAAAGGCAGTGGCACCCACCTCAGCTCCCGGCCAGACAGCAGTTCCGTGACCCGGCCCTCGCTGGCCGCCCCGCCCGCTGCGCCTGCTGCGCCCGCTGAGCCGCCCGCTGCACCGCCGTCGTCCCCCTCGATCACGTACACCGTGCCTGTGTCTATGTCCTTGATCCAGTACCGCTGCAGGTACAAGCAGGGGCGGCATGAATGCTCTTGCAGCTGGACAGCGCCGGTGTGCAAGCATGCA
>RRZL01000079.1:389860-420116 GCA_006782975.1 Chlorella sp. Dachan | reverse complement strand
CCCCTACCCGTTCCGCCCCCGTGAACCTAGCCCCCACCTTGGCCCCCACCCGCCCCTCATAAATAACACGCACCCACCCGCCGCTCTTGCGTGGAATGCGACCCACCTTGGCCACCAGCCCGTCCAGATAGGCCACCGCCTTGCGCCGCAGCGCCTCTCGGTCCGTGGCCAGCAGCAGCAGCGCATCCGAGTCGCCAGCTGGCACTGCTTCCAGCGAAGCGCTGCTGCCGCCGCCGCCCAGGGCTTCAACCGCCGGAGGGGCGTCCACCATGACGCACTCGGCATCGCTGCTGCCGCCGTTGCCGCCGCCGTTTGTGGGTGCTGGAGGGCCGGCGCCGGCGGCGCCTGCTGCTGCACCCGCTGCGCCGAAACCAGCGCCTTCTGGGGGGGAAGGCTGGGCCTCCAGAATGGAGCAGGGCACGAAAGCGGCCAGCTGGGCGGCCGCCAGCCTGCGCGGCAGTGAAGCAGAGCGCGGGCGGCGGGTCAAGGACATTGTTGCGAGCGGGCGGGCGCACACGTGGCAGATCGGTCCACGGCTGAGAGCCGGCCAATAAACCAAGCTCTGCTCCTGCCGGCACTCACCGCACATTCTCGCCGGGCAGCTCTGCAAATGAAGGCAGCTCCGACAGCAGCCGGGCCTGCGGGCAGGACGCGACAGAGCGGGCTGTGAGTGCAGGCAGGGCTTGCGCTTGCAGTGAGGCGGGGCTGTGTTGCGACCGCGGATCAGTTTGTTCTCAGAACGAGCCGCGAGAAGCATGCTCGACTTGCGAACAACTCCTCCACAGAAACAGAGTGGGCTGCAAGAAGCATGCCCCAAGCGTGCCCCACTTGCAACTCCCACACGCGACCCACCCACCCACCCACCCACCTGCAGGCGGCGCAGCATGGGCGGCGGGTGCGCGGTGCCCGTGGCCGTGGCCACCTCAGCACCCAGCAGCAGGGCGGCGGTCAGGCGCTTGTACACCTGGAGCCATGTTGGGGGGACAGTTGTTGCGAAACAGGTTGGTTAGAGTGTCTGTCTAGGTGTCTGTCTAGGTGTCTAGGTGGCTGTCGCCACCTCAGGGCCCAGCGCAGTGCAGCGGGCAGCCACTTGTACACCAGGAATGGAAGGAAGGCTGCAGCTCGCAAGCAGGGCGGACAAAGCTGGCACACCGCAGAGCCCGACAGTGTAAGGCCGTACGGCGTGGCAGCCCTTCCTTCCTTCCCGGCAGCGCTACACCTCACATTGCAACTGTGCTGATGTGGCGCCCTCACGAACTGGCGCCAGCACCAAACTGTAATGCCTAACAGATTTAGACAACACTAACAGTTAGTCTAACTACTCTCACCTGTGCTGATGTGGCACTGTCCGGAACCGGCTCCAGCACCAAATCCGCCAGCTGCTGCAGCGGCGAGGGCTGGGCAACTGCCGCCGCGGTTTGCCCTGCGCCTGCCGCCGCTCCCGGCCCGGCTGGGTTCAGCTCAGCGGCAGATGCCGCCAGGTCAGCGATCGCCAGGTGGTGCGCAGCGTAGCGCAGCGTGCAGGAGGACCACAGGTCGACGTTTTCTGTGGAAGAGCGATGGGGGGAGCAGGCAGCACTGCTGTCGCTTCCGCAGCTTGCCCAGCGCCCACTGCGTCCTGTGCAGCCACACAAGCCCTATTCGGATCAACCCTGCGCAGTCACACACGCCCTGTTTGGAACAAAATCATCCCTTCCCACAACTGCCAAAGGCTGCTCCCAACCCACCCAGCGGTGCCGCCGCCAGCGCCTGCCGCAGCGCCGGCGCCAGCCATTCCGACCAGGCGCCACCTGCAGATGGGCGGAAGCGAAGGGCGGGTTTCAGGCAGGCGCACAGGGTGCGTGCACCTGGCACGGTGGCCGGCTGGTGCCCGGGCTTGATACCTAGCTGGCCCCTGAACCCTCGCCCAAGGCGTACCCTTCCTTTCAGCCGCACCTGGCGCATACACAGCCGGCACGGCCAGCAGGCCAGCCAGCACCTCGGCGGCCGCCGCGGTGGCGGGGCGGTCAGCATCCTGTGACTGCCTGCAAAGGATGAAGAAAGGGGCAGAGCCGTATGTTTGGTCGGCATTGCCAGGACGACAAAGTAAACAAAGCACGATAAGGGGTGGCGGGGCGGCCAGCGTCCTGCGACTGCCTGCAGGAAGGCAGAGTTGGGGTGGGCAGGGCGGGGGCAGGGCTGCTGTTCAGGAACCCCCAATCGGGACGGCTCTGTCCTGTAATTGGGCTGTCATGAGCACACAGAGCCGTGCGCTGCGCCAAGCACTGACTCGCCCTAGCGCCGCGGGCCAGAAGGCGGGCGTTCCACTGCTGGTTTGTGTGTGCATCAGTCGAGACAACTGGCTTGTGAATCAGACCAGGGTGAAACCAACAGGGTGAAACCAACAAGGGAAAAGGGACAGAACAAGGGGAGCAGAACAAGGTGACACAGGCGCGGTGAAACCAACAAGGGGAGTCCAAAAACGACTCACCCCAGTGCCGCCTCCAGCGGAGCCCTGAAGGCGGGGATGCACTCGGGCACCACGACCGCCAGCACCTGCATCGGGGGCGGCAGCACAATCGGCAGCATAAGTGTCACGCTTGCAGGCTTCACCACGATCGCCAGCACCTGCTTCAGCGGCGGCAGCACAATTGCCACGCTGGCAGGCTTGCAAGCTTGTCAGACCAACCGCACTGGCAAGCGCTTTGCGCTGCCAAGCACAGGATGCCACGTGCACGAAGGGGGGGCGTGCGGGCTGCAACTCATCTTTGCTCATGGCCCCGTGGCAAGCCAACCACACCATGCAACATGTGAATAACAAGTAACAGCTGACAGCGCACATGTAGGAGGTGCGCCTGGGTGGGCTGCAACTTGCTGTTGTGATAAAAATAGCGCCGGCCCCCTGCTGAAACAACGCTGTGCACGCAGCCAACGCTGGCGAGTCGGCTAGCAACTTCACAAGCACCACGTGCGTCTGGGTGATGGCCCCTTGGCGAGCCCACCACACCATGCAATATTTGTGCAATATGAACCAAAGCTGGCAGCTCACATGAATGAGGTGCGCCTGGGTGGGCAGGAACTCCTCTTTGCTGATGGCCCATCGACATAACAACCACACCACAACGTGAAGTAAAGCTGGCAGCTCACATGCACCAGGTGCGCCTGGGTGGGCAGGAACTCTTCTTTGCTGATGGCGGGAACCGACTCGCGCCCAAAGGGCCAGATGGCGCCCCTGCAGGCAGCGGTACGGGATTGCGGGCATCAGGGCAGCACTCTAATGCGGCAAAATTGGCTGGATCGCTGGTGGTGGGTGGCGCCCGAACGGCGCGCCCCTGCAACTGGCGCAACTGGCGAATCAAGGGGCCATCGTCTGGCCCTTTGGTTGGAGGCAGCCTAAACCTGCCACACATGCAGCTCTGGCTTTCGCGTGACCCTCCGTGTGCCTATGCCTACATCTCAATCCACCAATGCATTGCCGTACCTGGTCGGCATCTTGGAGGCCCGCACGTCACTTGTCTGGCTGCGGCTGTACCCAGTTAGAAGCGGGATCAACAAGAAAACACATATGAAAACCCTACCTTGCAAGCGTAAAAACGCAAAAACCATTAAGCAAATCTGCAAAACCCCTACCTGGTCAGCGTCTTGGAAACCGTCTTGATCACAAAATACGCAAGAAATATCACTTTTTTTTCTCAAAAATAAGCCTACATTGTGAGCGCCTTGGAAACAGTCTTGATCATCACGTCGTGCGTTTGACGGGCTGGGTACAAATAGAAGCGGCATCAACGAGAAATCAAAATATGCGAGCCATGAAAAATATACCTACCTTGTGAGCGTCTTGGACACCATCTTGATCATCATGTCATCCCGGCTCATGCCCAGCAGCTGCCTGCGAACATGCAAGCAAATTGCACGCGCAGCTGAGCGGTGAATGGCTTGCGGGGAGCGCTGATAACGTGTGGCACCAGGCTTTGGCCCAGCGGACGCCTTTGGGTAGCAAGATTGCAGCCCAGTGAAACGAGTGCCAGCTCGGAGCAGCGGGTGGCGGGCACCAGCGCACCGGCGCCTGTGGTTCGAGTGCTGGCCGGAAGAACCAACAAAGTGAGCAGACCAAATCAACTCACCGCACCGAGCGCTGCTGCCCCTCTGCTCCCAAGAGCGGGTGACCGTGCGCCAGCTGCTGGAACAGCGCCTGGGCAAAGGCGCCGGGGTCAGCTAGCACCGCCGCTCTGAGCGCCTCTGCGGCTGCCGCCACCGCTGCCGGGTCCATCTGCTGCTGCGCCTGCTGTGCCTGCTGTGCCTCGTCGCCCGCTGCGTCTGTCTCCATGCCTGTCGCCGCATCCGCTGCACCGCTGCTGGGGGTGTTGCCGGCCGCGCTGGCGGCCCCAGGGGAGGGGCAGCAGAGGGCCGCGGGGTGGCGGCAGTGCCAGCGCGGCAGCAGCAGCATGGTGATGCCAGTGGCCGCCAGCTGGCGCAGCAGCAGCATGTCAGATGTCAGCAGGCCTGCATGGGGCAGGCACAACGAAGACTAGGTGACTAGGTTGCAGTCCCAGGTTGCGGTCTCAGATTTGGCAGCGGGCGCAGTTGGCATCGGACGGAGCGGGCGCACAGCGCAGCAACAGGAAGTCGAACCGCATGCCTTCATGTTTTCGTTCTTGTCAAGCAAGGCAAGCAACTCACCCGCCCAGTCGCGCGCCACCGCTGCTCCCGTTGCGCCGTCCAGTAACCAAGCCAGCCCTTGTGACGAACGGCGCTGCCCAGCCAACAATTAACAGTCCCCTCACCCGCCCAGTGGCGCGCCACTGCTGCTCCCGTTGCGCCATCCAGCAGCGGCAGCAGCATGATGAGTGCCGTCTCCGCCACGCAGCGGTACCTGGAGATTAAGGCAACACACACGTTGTGGATGAGAAGGGAGGCAGCAGCAGCTGCGGCAGCGTGATCCGGCCCCTGCCCTGCCACTTCAGCCGCCATAGCATGCCCAGTTGAACGCAGCCAAGCAGTGCTGGCTTTCAGATCCCGAAACATTAGTCGTTCTACCCGTTCTGCCCACTCACCGCCAGTGCAGGGCCTGCTGCTCTGCCGCCCCCAGCATGTCCCCAATGATGGCTGCCGCCTGCAAACAGCGATCGAAACAGTCGAAACAGTCAGTTCACTAAAGGTCATTTGTTCAGTCAAGCATGTCCCCAACGATGGCTGCCGCCTGCAAACAACGAAACAGTAGAAACATTCACTTCAGACAGCCGTTTGTTCAGTCAAGCAGGGGGCTGGCCTTGAGCGCGGCACCGTAAGATGGGGCTGAGCTGGCGGTTGGGCAACTTCGCACACATGCTGCGCACAGGAAGCCCTTCCATGCACACGCTGCAAACACGCAGCCATGCAACGCAGGCGCAAAGTGTGCAACTTCAAATCAGTTCATTGCACCAGCCCATGCGCACCGCGGCAGGGTCGCGCTGCGCCGGCCGCGTCAGGCGGAAGGCGGCGATCAAGAAGCAGCGCTGGATGCCGGCCTGGGCGTCGGTGCCGGTGTGGGCAGCTGCATGGGGGCAGAAAGGAAGCAAGTTGGCAACCAGCTTTCTTGCAAGGGCCAGCCCAGCGGGGCACATAGTGGGGAGCGCCTTTGAAGGCATCCGGCACAGCTAGGTTCGGCGCTCGCAGCTTGCAAGCTTCGCTTTCAGTTGCACGCACTCGGCTGCAAGCACTCGGCTTGCCATGAAGTCAGTGCCCTCATTAGCGGCCATGCATGCCTTTCGATCGCATTCTGAGTTCATGAGGGTTGGGCCCCCAGTGGGCTGGCGCTCAGCTGTGAAACCAGACTTGACCTGACCCTCACCAGAGGCCAGCAGGGCCAGCAGCATGGCGCGAGTTGCGGCCCAGTCTCGCTGGATATAGCGCCACAGCCCACGCCCCTCCAGCACCCGGCAGGCGCCGATGGCCGCTGCCTGCTCCACCTCCGACTCTGCACCGCACAAAAAGGGACGGAGCTTGCAACGTCGGTGTGACAAACAGGTCTCGCAGCCAGCTGCTTTGCCGCTGCTTGGCTCAGCCGGTTCCTGTGCCATCTTTGGAGCAGCGGCGTGGAGCCATTGCACCCACTCCCCCCTACTTGCCTGGCTGGTCTGCCGCTGCCGCTGCCGCCGCGCCCGCCCCGGCCAGCGCGCTCTGCAGCGCCGGCAGCAGCTGCTCCACGCTGCTGCCCCACTCGCCCTGTCAGTTCAGTAGGGAGGGGGGGGGGGGGGGGGNGGGGGGGGGGGGGGGGGGGGGGAGCAAAGGCAGGCCATTGCTGGTTTGAAAGGGCAGGGCGGAGGTGCTACAACAGCTGCTCCACGCTGCTGCCCCGCCTGTCTGCAGGCGGTAGGCCCAAGACCGTCCGACACGCAGCAAACACAGCACCAGCAATCAGCTCATTCCGGAGCCATGACCGGTCGGGGGCACTCGCACGCAGCACGAATATCGCATGCCCAAGGAACCCCGTCAGCTCACCACGCCCGCCGGCAGCTTGGCCAGCGCCGCCAGCAGTGGCGGCAGCACCAGCGGCGCCAGCGACACGTAGCGCTTGGTGGCGCGCTCCACTAGGCTGACTGCCGCTTCGCGCACCTCCTGCCATTCGTTCAATAGGGGAAACACGATGGTGGGGAGGTGAGCGAGTGCGATCGGCGACAGTTTGGAACGGGGGTGTGGCCCTTTGCGTCACCACCAGGTCGCTCAGGCAGCAGGACGGCTTCATAGGCAGTAGGTGTGGGCAGCAGGAGGGCGTCTTGGGGAGTGGGTTCAAGCGGCCGGAGGCATTCAAAGGTATGGCAACAACAAACCCAATCGAGAGCTTCGCAACCAGCCATAAGAACCCATCAAAACACAGGCACAAAACGCACCGGGTAGCTGTGGGTGGCAAACCGCACGCCGCGCTGCACGAGGGCCACGGCCAGCGGCGGCACCGCAGCCAGCGGCGGGGCGGGCATGTCGAGGGACGCCCACCAGCGGTAGGCGGCCTGCAGCGGCAGCACAAGCATGAAGGTTTGGTTAAGTAGAGTGACAACAGAAGCAGCGGCCAGCGGCAGGGTGGGCACCGGTAGGCCGCCTGCCAAGGTCCGGGCAGTTGTTGCACCGAAACATGAAACGTTTGGAAAAAGGGCGGCGAGGGGCGGGGTAGAAGGGCGGCATGGGGGCGGGGCGAGCATGTCCAGGGCTGTTAGCACAGGGCACGCGCTACAAGCTCCGACCCAGCCGGCCCACGCTCAACACAAACACCAGCACCAACATCAAGCTTGCCTGGCCTGCTCGCCACTCCATGTTCAGAAACACCTTCTCCGCAACCAGCCAGCGCGGGCGGCGGCGGCGCCACTTGCCGCCGGCGGGCGGCGCGCAGCCGGGTACCGCTTGCTCGGCACGCAGCAGGCCCGCCACAGCCGGCTCGTGCATCCACTTTTCGTCGCTGCGAGTGGGAAAGCGAGCGAATACGGTGAGGCAGTGTGGGCCAGGCAACTCGATTGATCAAGCGTTGCCCAAGCCAGGTAGGGCCCCCCTGTGGCAGGCAAATGAGGCCGGCTGCAGTTGCGGCACTTAATAGGCGTGCATCGCAGGCCATCCCGGAACGCCCACCTGTTCCAGGCCGACAGGTTGGAGGACGAGTCTGCGTACTCTGCGTTGCCCACTGCAGCGGCAGAAGAAGAGGTAAGAGTTGGGGTGCAGGCTTTGTCTCATGAGCACGGGGAGGCGCGGAGAGCGGAGCAGTGGGCATTGGGACGTGTCTCATGAACGTGAGGAGGAGCGGAGAGCGGAGCAGTGGGCATTGGGACAACGTGTATCATGAACGTGAGGAGGCGCGGAGAGCGGAGCAGTGGGCATTGGGACAACGTGTATCATGAGCGTGAGGAGGAGCGGAGCGGTGGGCATGCCAATGAGCGCGGGGAGGAGCGGAGCAGTGGGCATGGGGACAGGCTGTGAGGTTCTGCAGCAGCTACCACCTCCGAGGCACGCAAATGCCAGCTCCCATGTATGTCAGAGGCAACCAGATGGCAGCCCCGCTCACCCGCCAGCACGCCGCCCATGGACACACAACCAGCTGTCTGAACCACACAGAGGCGCTGTCTGAATCACACAGAAGAGCAGCCAAACAAAACAGCGCGACCCACCCGCCAGCAGGCCGCCCATGGACACCACCGGCTGGCTGTCTAAACCACACAGAAGAGCTGTCTGATCCACACCACAATGGATGAAACACCCAACACAAGAACAGCGTGACCCACCCGCCAGCAGGCCGTCCATGGATATCACCAGCTGGCGCAGCGTCTCCGAATCCGACACTGCCGCCATGCTGTCGGCTGCAATGAGTAGCGCCTCGGCCGCCGCTGCCCGCGTGGCAGCTTCCCCAACCGTCATGCTCCTGTGCAAATGGAAGTGAAGCGGACGCGTACGGAGATTGGCAAGCATACATCTTGCGCAGCTACGGCTAAGGTAGCTAGGGAGTTAGGCAAGAAGACAACACGTCGGTTAGCGTAAGTGATCAAAATCAGCCGAGCGGCGCTCCTGCCGCCGCCGCCCGCGTGGCGGCTTCGCCCGCCGTCATGCCCCTGCACCACCATGAAGACAACCGTGAGCAAACATGCATGGTGTGAGGCTAAGCGGGCACAGCGTGCCTGCGCACGGCCTCGCCAGCCGCCCTCTACAACTTACAGCCTGCACCCGCCAAGCAAGCAAACCACAGCTGCTGCATCACACATCCGCCGCCAATGAGCACCAGCGGGTGCTGCCAGCCGCTCCTGGCGGGCACGCTAACTCTCCCCAGCCAGGACCACCCAGCAGCCGTATAGTGATTCAGCACGCACCCGCCGCCAATGAGCCCCAGCGGGTGCTGCCAGCCGCCGTCGCGGGGCCAGGCGGGGGTGGGCAGCTCAGGCAGGCAGGCGCGGGCGCCTCCTATCACGCCCTCAATCTGCGTTTGAGCGGTATTGGAAACGGGCGACTTTGTGACCAATGAGCGATGTGCACGGCGGGTGGGCAGCTCAGGCAGGCAGGCGGGGGTGCCTGCTATCACGCCCTCAACCTGCGGTGGAGATAGGGGTTGCGTAACCACCACTGGGTTGAAGCGGTGCAAGGCGGGTGGGCAGCTCAGGCAGGCAGGTGGGGGCGCCACCCAGCACGCCTTGAATTTGCAGCAATATGGTGTCTCGCATTGATTCACAGCAGCAAGCGTGCAACACCCAGCGGCACGCGCGAGTACAGTGAGGCAGCAAGCGCAACCGTCCAAGCACGGCACACACATTAAGTAACACCAGCCGCAACCCACCTGCATGAGCAGCCCTTTCAGGGCTTCCTTGGGTGCCTCCTCCCCTCCGTTGGCTGCCAGCTCGTGCAAGCGGCGCGCCGGCGCCAACAGCTGCGCCTCCACGAGCGCGTGCGCAAACTCGACCTGCGCGCAGTGAGCAAGTTGGGAATGACTCAAACTGACGGCCATGCTGGGCCAGGCTTCGGGCCCGCCAGCAGCTGCGCCTCCACGAGCGCGTGCGCACACTCCATCTGCGGGCGCCAGTGGGGCTCATTGGGCACGTGCTGAGTCGGTGGCGTCACGCAAACCTAATGCGCGGGTCAACCCCCACGTGGCTTTGCCATCCCAGGCTAGCAGGCATTGTTGCCGCATTGCATCAGTGGCCGCCGGCTTCAAGCAGGCCCAGCCGCCAGACTGGGCTGGTCTAGTCCAAACAGCTGAGTGCCAGCCCACTAGGAGCCTGCTGTTCAGAACAAAAGAGCCAAGAGCTGCACCCGTGCATGCGCACCTCCCCGGCCGATGGCTCGTGCCACGTCAGCGGTTGGTGGCAG
Source organism: Chlorella sp. Dachan (assembly GCA_006782975.1). Lineage (NCBI taxonomy): Eukaryota > Viridiplantae > Chlorophyta > Trebouxiophyceae > Chlorellales > Chlorellaceae > Chlorella > Chlorella sp. Dachan. The sequence continues at coordinate 410,324 of RRZL01000079.1, read as the reverse complement.
CCGCTACCCATTTTGTCCACGCAGCGCTCTATGGCCAGACCCTCTCCTGCAACAAAGAAAGGAAGAAAGCAAGAGTACGCCATGGGCGTGGATTGAGGGGCCAGCTGGGTATTGAGTGGTGTGCAAGGGGCACCAGCCAGCCACCGTAGCCCCGAGGTGCTCACACCTCCCCTGCGACAGAAGCGTCCTGAGCCGGGCTGAGCGCGGGTGGAGGATGGGAGACCATGTCGGGGTGGCTGCGGCTGCCACGCAGCATCCACACACTTTGCAGGGCAGGACCAGCGTAGCCAGCACATACACGTCTGTGCCCTCCGCGTGCGGGTTGGCGGGCTCGCACCCCCACAGAGACAGCACCGAGCACAGCACCGCAAGCAGCCCACTGCTTGGCGCACCTAGCACGTACACGTCTGTGCACGCTTCGTGTTGGTTGGTGGGGTAGCGGTTGAGCAGGCCGGACAGCATGCTCCCAACCGCTCGCGCCGATGCATCTTGCACCGACTGGAGAGGGAGGGGCGGGCGGGCGACAGTGCGAACAAAGTTAAGACCTGAAGGCGACGTACGCCATGGCAGTCACAATCTTTAAGACTGCAGCATAAGCACTCGCCCACGCCAAACAACAAGGCAGCGCTCACCTGGGAGGGGGGGTCCGCCATGCCGTGCCGACCCCCAGGAAGGCAACATAACCACTCGCCCAAACAACAAGGCAGCGCACACCTGGGAGGGCGCCTCCGCCATAGCAGTCACAATCTCCAGAATGGCGGGCTGGAAGGGCGCCAGGGCGGGGCCTGCGGGCGTGTGGTGCAGCATGAGCGCTGGCTGCTGAACAGTCTTGAGCGGTCCGGCAGGCTGCAGATGTCGGCAGGCCCGGCTGGATCCATGCATGGCGTCGCCCGCCTGCCCGCCCTGCTATGAAACGCATCCGGCACACACTGATTTGATCGACTAAAAAAAAACACTTACCGGTGCGGAAGGCGGTTGAGCTGAGCAGGCCCAGCTGCCACTGCAGGGAGGCCTCGTGAGCCTGCAAGGGGCAGGTTGCGATGAGGGTGCCCGTTCAGCAGGTGAGACAACCTCAGAAACGCGCCCAACCTTCCCGGCTCCATCAATGGGGCACGTGCGCCAGCCCCATGCACCGTGGTGCTGTTGTGTTGTTGGCGGCGCACAAGCGCTCGAGACTGGCCGGCACAACCCCCAGTCACTTGCGTTGGGCAGCCGGGTGCCACCCACCCATGCCTGTCCTGCCAGCCCCGTCAAACCCAGCATGCAATCCACCATCCAACCCAGCTCAGGCATCCCCTGGAAGGGAGGCGCCCCCTTGCCTTGGACAGGCGCGTGCCGCCCGCCGCCGCGGCAGCACCCAGGTCCCGGTGCAGCTGCTCCACCAGCGGCGCCAGCAGCTCCTTTGCGGTGGTCTGCACACAGTGCGAAGCGGAGGTATCAAGGCGTGTTGCATGGGGGAGTTGGTGGCGTGGCCATGCAGTGTGTGCACAGCGGTCAAAACCTCCGGTCAAACCTCGAGCAGCACCCACGTCGGTCAAACCGGCATGCGCGCCTCAGCCAGCACCCGAGCACCCACACGCACCCACAGAGCGAGCGTGCTGCCCAGCGGGAAGGTACCAGCACCAGCACCCCCCTCTTCACTCAAAGCCCTTCAAAAAGCACCCAAGCACCCACCTGCGGGTCGGCCCAGGCCACGGCGTTGCACAGCACCGAGGCCTCAGCACCCACAGACGTCAGCGTGCTCTCCAGCAGGAACTTGGAGACCCGGCGCACGGCCGAGGCGCGCAGCGGCGGCGGCAGGCGCGCGAACAGCAGCTCCATCAGCGGCCTGCGTTGAATGTATTGAATTCGAAAAGGAGAAGTGTAATCACAGGCCTGCATTGAATTAATTGACTTTGAAAAGGAGCTCCATCAGGGGCCTGCATTGGCATTGCAGAGTGAGGTGCAGGCTGGGAAGAGCAGTCTGCAACACAAGACCGGGACCCGCAGGCCCCCGTGCACACAGCCCACGTTGAACGGAATTGAATCCCAACCGCCAGCCTCACCTGAACATGGAGTTGGAGTCGAGCAGGAAGGAGCACTCGTCGCCCAGCTTCTGCCCCTGCCCGCCGTGCTCGCCTGCGTTGTGGGTGCACAAACAAAAGTACTGTACTGTTACTTTGTTTCCACCACCGACCGCCCCCTACTGTCAGCCGTAGCACAGCAGCAGAGAGCAGAAGGGAGGTGTGAGGCGCTTCGGGGGTGCGGCGTTGCGGCAGGGGAGCAAGGGCTGTGCTCAAATTGCCCACCGTGCTCGCCTGCATGGGGGGACAGGGCAGAGCAGGCATGCCAGCGCCATGTCAACTGTATGGCCGCAAACAGAACCGCCTGCTGTGCCCGCTAGGCAGGACGCTGCGCACGAAACGGACCAGCGCAAGCCACTGGGCGCTCTGCAACCTCGCTCTGCAATCGCTGCCGGCCCATCCGCTGCTAGACCCCTCACCTCGGTGCTCAGGTGAGTCCAGGAGCTGGCGGTGATGGCCGCGGCAGCGGCTCGTCCACCCACGACACCCCGCTCTTCGCCCAAACAACACACACAGGCAGTTGGGTACTCAGCCAAGCCTCACCTCGGTGCTCAGGGGAGTCGAGGTTGGTCATGATGGCAAAGATGCAAGAGGCGCCAGCTCAGCCCCAACACTACACAAAACAGAAGGCTGACTGCCGGCCCAGGGTGTAGGCAAGAACAGCGCTGCTGCTGAATCGGTGGAGTGCCTCACCTCGGTGCTCGGAGTCGAGGTTGGTGATGATGGCAGGCACGCAAGCGGCGCCAGCTCAGCCCCAACCCTAAACAACACAGAGGCTGATTGACGGCCAATCCCGCTGCTGACTGGCTGATTCCTCACCTCGGTGCTCGGGGGAGTCGAGGTTGGTGATGATGGCCAACACGCGCGACAGCACCTCCTCCACCCACTCCTCGCTGTAGAGGGGCAGCGTGGGCGTGGGCGATTCCTGCAGCAGAGGGTGGTTGGAGGGGGTCCCTTAAGGGGGCAGGCGGTCAGCGGAGCTCCTCCCCACTCACTCCTCGCTGTACAGCGGCAGGGCGGGGGTGGGCGACTCCTGCGCAAGGGATACAAAAGGGCCCAGTACCAAATAAAGGCCGAGCCAAATGCGCAAGCCTCAGGGGGCAGTGCGCGCCGAGATGGCGGTTCCATTCATTTCGCTCCTGCCCCTCCAGCTCAGCAACAACCTCGGACCGAATGCAGCGCGCACCGGCAGCTGGCCCAGCGCGCCCAGCGCGCAGCAGTAGAAGCGGAAGGCCGCTAGGCTCTTGGGCTCGTCGTTGGCGTCGATGGCGGGCAGGGTGGCCATCAGGGCTGCAGCAGGGTGTATTTGCAAGAAACAGAGCATGGTGGGTGCAGGTGTACTTGTAGGAAAGAGGCAGAACGAGAGGCGCACGGAATGCAGCTGCCGCCGCATCTGCAGCACCCCCACACCGGTCGATCACGCGGAAACCAACAGCCAGCCGAACGCGGCTGCAAAGCCCCTCATCAGGAGAAACCGGTGCACTGGCCGCTCCAGAAGCAACAGCCCCTCACCTGAGGCGATGGCCGGCTCTGCAGGAGCGCACACAACAGGCAACCACAGGCACCCCAACAGCCGACCCACAGAAGCAATATATAACAAACAAAGGACCCCCACCCGAGGCAATGGCCTGCGCCGCCGCCGCCCGCTGCTCCTCGCTGGCAGGCGGCACGCCCGCCGCCGCNCGCCGCCGCCTCCAGCGCGTCGCCTGCCGCGCCTGCTGCGCCCGCTGTGCCGCCATTGACTGCCTCTACCGGCAGGCCGGCAACCAGCAGCGGGCGCACGCAGAGGGAGAGGGTCTGGATTGCTGTGCCCAGCTGCCCGGCTGCCGTCACTGTCTCCAGGGCTGTGGTGAAGTGCTTGTGCACTTGGGGCTGCAGTGGGGGATGAGAACAAGGGCTGGCAATTCGGCGTTTCAGGCAAGCTTGAGCAGCCTCCAGACCGGTGAAGCAGCAGCAGCGTTTGCCAAACAGCACAGCAGTTGGCCAGCAGCAAGCTGGGGGCAGTGTGCGCCCGGGGGGGAAGCAGTGGGAAGGTTTGCCTAAAATGCGCCTCGTGACTGGCACACAAATTTGCGCCAAATAAAAACCCGGCTGCTGGCTACTCACCAGCACAGGGTTGGGGGCGAGGTTTGCTTGTCCCACAAACCCTTCCTTACGATCAATTACGAAAAATAACAGAAAGGGATAACTCACCAGCACGAGTTCGGGGGCAAGGTGTGCTTGTCCCACACACCCTTCCTTACAGATCAATTCAAAACAAATAAAGGGAAAGGAAAACTCACCAGCACCAGGTCGGGGGCAAGGTGTGCCAGGGCGGACAGCACCTGGCTCGCCACCCGTGCGCTGCCCTTGTCCTGCAGAGAACAGGCGGGAGGCTGAGTGCTGGTCAGAGTGTGAGGAGGGGCCAGGCGGCCTTGGACAAAATTTGGCGGGCCGCCCGCGCGCTGCCCTTGGCCTGCAAGTGGCCCGTACAGGTTCTCCATTCGCGAGGCAGAACAGGCATGCACACGCACATGTGGTGGAGGCGCCTTACACGTGCTGCAAAGCAACGCCACGCCTGGGATCGGCACAAAAGCACGCTCACCTTTGCAAACTGCGCCTTGCTGGCCAGGCGCAGCAGCAGGGCGGCCACAGCGCGGCGCAGCGCGGGGGACATGTGGCGCCGGGCCGTGGGGCGGGCGCCGGCTGCAGTTGCGGAGTTGGGGGCAGCCAACGGCTGGCTGGTGGGCGACTAGCAGAGCCCGCGCCCTGTTGGCAGTGTGTCAGAGCCTCCAGGCGAGCCGTGACAGGTGTACACCAGTCGGCGGGGCAGCAACCTCCCCGCCCGTGCTGCGGGTCCGCCGCCGGGGCCAATCAGACGCCCACCTTGCGTTCACAGTCCGCCGTGATCCATCCAAAGCAGCAGTGAGCCCGCCGCGAGCCATGCAAGGCAGCAGCGCTAACACAACACTAGAGCCCTTGCCTGTGGGCGTGGCGGCGACCTCCTCGTCTGTGCTGCTGGTGTCCTCGCCGCCGCCGCTGGCCGGGCGGATCGTGCCCAGCACTGCCGCCACCCCCTCCTCGCTCTCCCCATCTGCACACGGGAGGGCCCAAACATGTGCTGGGCTGCATGTTGGGCTGCAGCAGGCACTGGCAAGCTGCCCAAGCGCCGTGTGGCAGCGGCTGCAGCCCGGCATGACATGACATGCCAGCGCCGCACGCTGTGCGCTGATGTCACCGCAGAGCACAGCACAGCACAACATGGCATAGCATGGCATGGCACAGCACAGCACGGCACAGCACCTGAGGCTGCATCGTTCAGCCCAGCCTCGTCCAGGTCCTCTGTGTCTGCAATGGTTGCAAAGTAACCAGTAAAACAGTAAACAGTAAAATCAAGTAACGATCAGCAGCAGATTGCTCATCACCGCCTCGTCCAGGTCCTCTGTGTCTGCAATAAAGTGGTTGGTGTCAATGCTGAGCTGTCTTCTTGCAAAGTAACTAATCAAGTCAAGTGGCGATCAGCAGCAGTGCTCTCAGGTCCTTTGTGTCTGCAGCAGGCACAGCAGGCGCGTCACGCACGTCGGGCACGTCAGGCACGTCGGGCACAGCAGCGTAGCGTCCACGCAAGCAGTTAGCCGCATGCGAGGCATGGGCACCAACCAAGCGCCGCACTTGCAAACCAGCCGAGCATTGAGCGAGCGAGCGTGCGGCACGCACCCGGGTCGCTGCCGCTGCGCGCGTTGAGCGATGCATAGTGCTCCGCCACCAGGCGCTTGCACAGGTGGTGGGTGGTCTCTTTCATGAAGTTGCTCAGCGTGCCGCTCCAGCTGTATGGCGGGCAGGGGTGGAAGAGCGGGGCGAGCCATGTTCGGGAGCCGGTTGTTTGTGGCATACAGGTAGTGGGTGGAAGCCGCTCTGCGTGCCGCGTCGCGCCCAATGTGCGCCGATTGCAACATTTGGCTTGCAAGGGGACGGCATGTTGTGTGCCTCACGCCAACAGCTCAGAACGTCTTGTTCTGTGTGGTCCCAAACCGAGCACGGCAGGTTGAACGCTCACCGCCCGCTGCCTGAAATAATGCTCACCGCCCGCTGTTGCTAAGGTGGAGGCACTGCTCCAGCAGGTTGACTCAACCTCGGCGCCACAGCACCCGCGAATACTTTTAAAAATATTAACACAATGCTCACCGCCCGCTGTTGCTGGGGTGGTAGTACTGCTCTAACAGGTTGACCACGGTTCCCAAATGGGCCAGCACTGCACAAATGAGGGCATGGTTCCCAAACTGCTGTTGGCCACGGTGCCCTAGTGCGCCGAATCTGCCCTCCTGCCTAGCCCCATCCAGGCGGCGCTTGCGCGGGGCGGACACCACAGCTACCAGCAATACAGTGCGCCCAGCAGCCGGAACACAGGCAGGGCAGCCCACCAGGATCCTCCATGTCTCCGCCGCCGCCACCGCCCCGCCCCAGAAGGTACACAGTCGCCTTGGCGATGCAGCTGCTGCGGCTCTTCAGCTCGGCGCTGAACAGCAGCTGGGCCAGGCCGGGCGCGGGGTAGGCTGCAAGCACAGGGGGGAGGTGAGTTGCAGTGAAACGCAGCCGTGTAAAGCAGCTGTTCAGGACCCGTACTTCTGCTCCGCGCCAAACAGCAGCTGGGCCAGGCTGGGGCGGGGCGGGCTGCAGGGGTGGCAGGAGCACCGACTCCTCTTCGACAGCAGCTGCGTGGGCTGGGTTCTGTGGTGCCACTTGAAACGAGCCCCGAATCCCGAAACGCCCAAAACACGAAACGAGCCCCCAATCGGCCCCCTTTCCAGGCATGCCAACATTGCACCCGCATAAACACACACGCAGCCAGCTACAAGTCCCACTAATGACTCACAAAAGGGTGGGGAGCCGGCGGCTGCGCCCACGGGCACCTCAAACGCCCACATGAAGCGGGTGTACAACTCCGGCAGCAGAGTGTGCCAGTCCACCAGGCCTGCACAGAACGAAACAAGGGTGAGTTTGAAAGCGCACTGCAACACGTCGGCCTGATGGTGTGTGCAGAGCTCGGGCAGTAGGGCACAGGGCGCAATAGACCGGGCCTGCAGGCGCGGTGAAAGCGCAGCGTGTTGCAGCGCAAGCTGCACATGCTGCCCTCAGCTGCTGCGCTTCAGCTGCCGGCAGGGGGGCGGCCGGTGGCGAGCACGAGGGGATGCCAGCAGGGGGACGCTGCTGCCGAATGTGGGCGCTGTTGCCAAACTGTGGGTGCTGTTGAGCAGGGGAATCTCCTCCGTTGCACGCTGCATGCAACCGCAGGCCATGTGCCTGTACATGTCGCGCTGCCATGCTGCACACCTGCCCAAGGGCCGCCAAACTGTGCCAGAAGGCACACACACGCCAAGCCACCCTTCGCCCGCCCGCCATGAGCCGGGGCAGGCGGGGCAAAGTGATTTCGCAACGGCATCAGGACCGAATGAATGGCACAGTACCACATGCAAGCCCACTGGTCACATCTGTCGTGCTTGGCAGGCGGGTGAGGAGGCTGTGAGCGCCCTGCATCTACCCATGACCAACCAAGAAAACGACCCGAAAACACGTGCACACCCACCTGCAACATCGTGCTTGGCCAGGCGGGCAAAGAGGTTGTACCAAAGCGAGTCCCAGTAGCGGCAGTGGTCCAGTTGCTGCGATTGGACGCGACAAGGATGGGCAGACGCCTCAGCTTACGGCTCGGCGGCTGCTGAGTGGGCCCATTCACACAGGTGCCCCCGGAAGGACTGAGCCCTCCACGCGGGTCACGTGAAATCGCAAGGTTGTGAAATCGCACTTGCAAAACAGCACTTGCAGGCCAAGCGCACCTGCCAGAGCTGAACCGAGCCCTCGACGTGGGCCTAGTGAAACTGTAAATTGCACTTGCAAGGCAAACCGCACTTGCAAGGCCAAGCGCACCTGCCAGAGCTCCAGCCAGCGGGGGGCCCAGGCGCCCCAGGCTCCTTCCCCCCTCAGTGCCTCGTGCGTCGGCAGCAGCAGCGCCACCCAGCCCAGCGCCTGCAGGCGGGAGCACGGCACACGTTGCACAACACAATCGGGGGGCCAGTCTAAGCCTCAACCGCTGGAGGACAGCCAACTAAGCTGAGCAAACCAGCGGCGATGTGGGTCTCACCAAATCGCATGCCAGCGGCAGTATGCCCGCCACTCACCTCGAACGCTTCCGGCCGCTGCGGGTCGGCCAGGGCCGGCTCAAACGTCGCCCAAATCTCGGCAGCAGAGCCGGGAGGGAAGAAGCGGCGGCAGCGGTGCACCAGGGTCGTCAGTGCTTGGTGCCGCGCCTCTGCCACGCCACCGCCTGCACAGAGGTCATGCCACCCAAGCACAGATGTGAGTGCCGCCCAAGCGGTCAGAAGGCGGGCAGGCACTGCCGACACACACACACATTGCAACGCATTGCCGCGCGCTCGCCTTCCTCAGCTGCACCGGGCGCCAGCCCACAGGGCGTGCGTCAGCCCGCCACTCGACGCACAGCACCCAACCGACAACAACAACGACTGCGAATCCATCGAAAAGTCTGCCCACCTTCGTAGGCTGCGCTGGGCTCCAGCCCATAGGCGTACATCATCTCAAACAGCGGCCGCCAGGGCACTGTGATCCTGCGGGACAGCAGAGCAGGGGACCAGGGGGCGGCCGGCACGGGGTGACCACCACTTGATCTGTTGATGCGAGCGTGAGCAGCAGCTGTGCACTGGCTGCCCCGCAGCAACCTTCCTCAGCCCGGCACGCCGCAGCAGCCCCTCGATAAAACGCTCCTCAGCCCGGCAAGCCGCAGCAGAAGAAAAACAGCAAAACACGCGCTGCTGGTTGCCTCACTTGAGTTTGCGGCGGTGCACCCGCAGCAGCTTGTGCAGCAGCTGGGCCCAGCGGACCTGCATGGTGAGCGAAATGGTTGGTTGCATGGGGAGCGAGATGCGCAGGAGGCTTGCAGCGATGCCTGGGAGCGGCAGCAACAGCAGCTGTTGTGGTGCAGCAGCGCCAGCAGCACGGAGAGCAGCACGGAGGGAGCGTTCGCCCAGTGGGCTGTGGGTCGAGTGTGCGCTTGACCGCCGAAACCAAGGGACAGCGCTGAGCCGCAACTGCTGTGGAAGCACGTGCGGCACCAGACAACAAAAAATGCGGCGGCTGACACCTGGGGCGGCAGATCGCCGCGGCAGCTCAGCACAATGTCCAGCAGCAGCTCGACAAAATGCTGTAGCACTGCTGGCTCCGGCTCGGCGCGGGCGTGGATCAGCCTACAGCAGAGGCAGCGGAGGGACGGCAGCTCATGTCAAGGAGGGCTTGCAGTTCCGCAAAACTGCTGCAGCACCGCGCGCTCTGCCTCTGCCCTGGCATGGATCGGCCTGCAGAAAGAAAGCAGCAGGTGTGAGCCAGGCTCCCAGCCAGACATCCCAGTACACGCAACACGACAACAGGTCCAGGCGTGTGTCTGCGGTCTGTACTGCTGCCACCCGGTGGAGCAGTGGACAGACAACCAGGCAAGCCGTCCAAAACAAGCATCGCGTCTTGGCGAGTGGCACAAACAGCAGCGTGGTTCTGCAGCCGCCGCCAAACAAGTGGGCAATGCTTTCCACCCAGCAGCAGCAGCAGCCTCGGCCGCCGCACTCACGTCTTGGCGAGCGGCACAAACGGCAGCGTGGCCTCGGCGGCGGCGGCCACCCCGCGCTCCTCCTTGTCGCGCCGCCACTGCTCTGCCAGGTGCGCCACCAGCGCTGCATAGCGCTTGGGCTCCTCTGCAAGCCAGTTGAGTGGGTTGGAACGTAGCGACAGCATTGGAAGGCAGTACTGGGCAGTTGGCGCTGTAAGCGATTGGCAGTCGTTGCGGTTACGCTCTTCTGCAGGTGCGGCGGGGCATGGATGGGAGACGTTCCGGCCATGGTATGATGCACAGGGACCTATATGTGCTAACACACATGGATGGACGCCACAGCAGCAGGGCGCCCTTTCGGAAACACAACCGAGCGTGCACCTGCACCAGCGAGGCAGCAGCCTGTGCGTGCTCCCCATGCCGGTGTGCACAGCAGTCCTGGCAGCTCGCAAGCATGGCGATACCAGTCCCGGCTGGGCAGCCAGGCACCTGTGGGCAAACAGCCCTGCCCCACCCCCCGCCACAACAGCCACAAGGCGTGCCGTGCCAACCACTCTGCCGCCGCAGCCGCCGGAAGGTCCCTCCGCCCACTCACCCTCCCGGACATCGGCCGCCTGCTCAGCCGGCAGCCAGTCGTTCCACACGCATGGTGCCATGCCTGACAGCGGCTCGGCGGCCGATCAGCACAAGGCTGCCTGGGCACCAGCGCCCGACGCTTGGTCGGCGGCGGCGACGCCGCCGGCGCCTGCCAGGGCTTGTGTGCGCCGCGCCGCGGTGAGCCTGCTGGATCAGCTGATCCCCTGGTGTCGCTCGGTGATCGCCGGGGCCGCGCCGAGGCTGCGGCTGTGCGCAGTGGAGCCCTGGGCGCCGAAACCGGGCCGCAAGGGGGATCGGCGATCGTGGTCAATACGATCAAAGTGCGCAATGATGGTAGGGCGCCCCAGCTAGGCGCCCAGGCAAGGCGCCAGGCTGCATGGGTCAGTGCAGGGCTGCTCAGCCCATCGCCGCCTATAATCGCCGGCATTCATCCGCAATCTCAGGCACCTCTCTGCCAGTGTCGGAAGGCGCTGCAAACTCGCGCGCTCGAAAATGGCTTCGGCGGACCCCCGCGAGCAGCCTGCAGAGGCCGTGATGATCGTAGATTTGCTCAAAACGCTGGTGAGCTTGGGAAAGCGCGTGCAGGCAGTGGCCGCTCGCCGCGGCGCCCTGGCTGCCCAGCGCGCAGGCTGGCCGCACGTCGCCGTTGCGGATCAGCGATCCAGCCCTTGTGCCGCCCGCCAGTGGCCTTGGGGCCTCCTACGCCGCTCCGCCGCCGCCACCACCGCCGCCTGCCGTCGGCCGCTCTTCCCCACCGCCTTGCCCGTGCCCCTCGTATGTCTCAAGCAGGGCATCAAGCAGTACGACCCGCGAGTGGTGGACTGCCTCCTTGACCTGACCTACAAGGCGGCGTCCGACATCCTGTCAGATGCAGAGGTGAGGGAGGTTGGAACACTGCCTCCACGGATCAGTGGCTGGCGGCAGGCATGGTGGCCGATCGGCGCCGCTCGCGTGCATTGGGCTGTCCTGCATGCCGGTTCAGGTAGCATCACGTAGCATCCCGCCTCACCTGGCCCCACCCGACTACTGCCGCCCACAGGCAATCAACATCGCAGCGGGCGGCAACGGTGTGTCACTCACCCCACAAGACATTTCGCTGGCGGCAGCGCAGCACGCACGCCTGCAGCCGCAGCCGCCATCCATGCAGGCGCGCAGGGTTGGCGAGAGGAGATGGAGACGTTGCAAGGGCACTAGCAGGGGGTGGGGGTGGCTGGAGGGCAGGCCAACTAGCAGTTGAGGTGTGGATGAGTGCCATTGCGGGGCCTCCAGCGGGGCCCCCAGCGGCCATGCTGCTGCGGCAGCTGCCTCAGCCTGGCTGGCGTTCCGATGGCCCACTGCTTTTTCTCTCTTTTTTATTGATAAAACTGCAGGAATTGCACGCGCTGGCCCGTCGCATCAACGCGCAGCCGCTGACCGGCCCCAACGAGCGGCAGCACGGCATCAAGCTGCCGACTGGTAAGCGCACTGTGTTTTGCCAAGTGTGTTGGACGTGCTGTCTCTCGGGTGCTGTCTCCCAGCGTCCCGCGCATCTGTGGGTTCGATTGGCATGCGCACCGGCTGTGCAATGCCCCCTGGCTGCTCACTGCTGCTGCCGCACGAGCATACGTGTCGCACGCTTCCTTGCGTGCGAGCCAAACCGCCTGCATGCTGACCGCGCGCTTCCCTCACTGTCTGCAGTGGCCGACTGCCTGCTGAGCCAAAACTTCCAAGTCAAGCCGCGCCCGCGTCCACAGGCGCCGCAAGCGGCGCCCCAGGCAGCGCAGCAGCCGCCGCGGCAGCACTTTGCAGTCCGGCAGCAGCCGGGCAAGGTTGGGCTGTCGCTACCGCAGCAGGGGTGGCAGCCGCCGGCGGTTGCGGCGGGGGCTGCAGCCGAACCGTTTGCGCCGCCAGCGCACGGGCAGCAGCAGGCAGCGGGGCAGCGGCAGCAGCAGCAGCAGCAGCAGGAGCAGCAGCAGCAGCCAGTGGCAGCGGGTGGCCCAGCTGCCATGGATGTTGAATTCGAAGACATTTAGGCGTTGTCTGTCAAACTAGAAGTACTTGCACTGATCAGGCGTCAAACCACACTGCAACACTGCAACACTGCAACAAACCAGAGGACTAGAAGCACGACCTTGCAGTGGTGTAGTCGTCGTCAAGCCACATTGGCAATGCCACAACCCGGGAAGCTGTGCCCATCCACAGTGCTGCCAACACCGGTGGCGCCCGGCCACCCTCGCCCCGGGCCTGGCCAACCGCCCGCATGCCCCACAGCCAGCGGCGGCCGCCGCCATCATGGGTGCTCAGTTTTTAGGGCATCGAGCGGGTTAGGGCAACTTTCTGTGTGTGCCTGTGCCTGTGCAAGCCCCTGCTGTCAATGCATGCTACATGCCTTGCAGGCCACCCCAGGGCCCAGCCTCCAGCGTGTGCGAGGGCTGTAGCCCCAAATGCGTTACACAATGGTCTGCCAGCAGGTGCTGCTTCAATCAACAGCGCAATTAAAACTCTCCCTTGGTTTCTCATGGCAACCGGCGGGTGGAAGTGGGAGTGAGGGGGAAGCGAATGGGTGCGGCGAGGATTACGATATTGGGTGGTCGCTATTGGGAGGAATTCGGGTGGCTATTGGGAGGAAATTGGGTGGCTATTTGGAGGCGATTGGGTGGCTATTGGGAGGCGGGAATGTGTCAAAGAATGTTGGGACTTGCTTGCGCCTGCCGCCGCGGCGGCTGAATGCCGCAAACGAATTTGTCAGTGCAAAGGTTATGGATGTTTGAATGGGCAGCGGGTGTGGGTGCAATGCTGTTTTTGCGTGGATCGGCAAGGTGGAATGAGTGGAGCAAGGCATCTGGGTGGAAGGGAGGTGGACAAGCGCGAGGTACTTTGTTTTCGGGGGGCTTAGGAGCGGCAACAAAGAGAAAGGCGGCATCAACTATTTCAGGGGGCTTAGGAGCAGCAACCAAGAGAAAGGCGGCAAGCAGGCGTTGGGACTTTTCAGCAGGTGGGCCGGGGTGGGACAGAGGGCGGGGGGCGAGGGCTGCCCCTGGTACGCAGGGACCACCGGCGTGTTGTGGGTGGCAGGGTCGCGTGGCGCTGGGAACGTTTTCGTGCACTCAGGCACGGGCAGAGGCAGGTCCACAGACGGGCGCCGTGCAAAGGCGGCTTCTGAAGCGGGAAAATACAGAACGGGCTGCTGCTGCTCAGAGGCGGACACTGCGCGGCGGCGCACTGGTTAGTGTGCACAAGCGCGCTGTGGGGCGGGTGGGCAAGCGGTTGCAGGGGGCTGGGCAGGGGAGGAGTGCGGATCACGGCAGTGCAGAGGGGCAGCGAGAGCCGGGGCTTACTAACACATTGCACGCCGGGCTTAAACGTACACACATAAAACAACGTAGAGTAAGAGAAGGGAGGCCTGGATGGATGGAAAAACTAACAGAGAGAAGGGTGGCCGCTGGGTGCCACCAGATGTGCTTGGGAGCCGCGCTGACGCGCAGCACAGCAACGAAACTAAAACGAGGAGGGTGGCGTGGCGGCAAATGAGAGGCGGCGTAGAGGGGGCTGAGGGCCGGCCAACCAACAGTGCTCCTGCTGCTGCTGCCGGCGATAGCCGTGGGTGCACAGTGCAGCGATTGAGCTCCCCTCACCAGGACACTGTGCCCTGCTGGGCGCGAGGTGGTTGGCTCAGCAGGCGCAGCGCAGCGTCTGCCCACCGCTGTTGCTCCGCTCGCTGCTGCGCCAGCAGCGCCTGCTGCTGCGCGTACAGGCTCAGCGCACCCTGCTGCAGCGGCGGTGGAGGCGGGCGGGCAGCCGGCTGGGTGGGCGGCTGCGGCTGGGCGAGCTGAGGCAGCGCAAATGCGCCGCGCTGCTGTGCCGGCTGCATGGCGAGCTGCCCCCAGGGCTGTGCACCCGAGGGCGGGGGCAGCTGGGCTGCTGGAGCGGCGCGGCGGGCGTCGACTGCGTGCAGCAGCTGCTGCGCCTGCTGCGCCTGCCGCGCCTGCTCCAGATGCAGCAGCTCGGCGTGCTGCGCATGCACCAGGTGCTTGCGCTGCTCCGCCTGGGCTGCCTCCAGGAGCAGCAGCTGCTGGCGGTGCATTGCAACGTGCTGCGCCTGCGAGTCGGCTGAAATCTGGCGCTGCATGGCTGCCTGCTGCGCCTGCTGCGCCTGCTGCGCCCGCTCCGCTGCGATCTGGCGCTGCATGGCTGCCTGCTGCGCCCGCTGCGCCTCTGCTGAGATCTGGCGCTGCAACCCCACCCGCATGGCAGAGCGTCCCTGCACGTTCATGGGACCTGTACCCGCCTCGTCCTGCTGCGATAGGAGCTGCTGCTGCTGCAGCTGCACCGCTGCTGCAAAGGGCTGCGCCTGCTGGGGTTGGGGCTGCGGCTGCTGCTGGGCCGCCGGGCCAAGACTGGACTGGAGGGCAGGCAGCTGGATGCCGGCCGCCCTTGCGCGCTGCAGCAGGTGTGCAAGCTCAGACAGCTGATCAGCCGTCAGCTGGCGAGTTGGCTGCCGCTGCATGCCGTCTGGGGCCAGCAGTGCGGGCGGAGCCGCATTGCCGCCCTCAGCCCACTCTGCCCGCCGCCCCCGCGGCGCCGCCTGCAGCGCGTGCTGCTGCTGCACATGCGCCGATGGCGGGTGGGAGTGGCCGCGTGTCAGGCGCGGCGGCGGCAGCGGCGCGTGCATCTGTTGCTGCTGCTGCTGCTGCAGCTGCAGCTGCGACCGAGCCGACTCCTCCGACCGGCGGTCGGCCAGGGGTGGCGGGGGAGCGCCCAGCGAGGCGGGCACCCAGGAGGGTTGTGCCTCCAGGACGGACGGGCAGTCAGACAAGACGCCCAGCTCGCGTGCAATGCTCAGCACCTCTTGCACCTGATGATAGGTAACAAACAAGGGATGCGGAGTGCGTGAGGCGCAGCAGTGGGTGTGCAGCGTTGCGTGTCAGAGGGCCGTGCAGCCAAACCACAAATCCCACCCCCGGCAACGGGTTCCCCCACCTGCTGCTCGTCTGCCATCTCGGCCATCTCGCGGTCGCAGCCCCCGCCCGCCATACTGCCCTGGCTGATGTGGCAGGCCGCCCTGCCGGCACCCGCGCCCTGGCTGCTGCTGGCACGGCTCAGGCACAGCGCATCCGTCATATGAGCAGAGCGGCCGCCCGTGCCGGCCTGCGGTTGGGTAGAGTGGAGGGAGGGGAAGCATGCAACTGGAGAGAGAACAAGGGGGGCGTCGGGCACCATTGCAAGGACAAACCAGCACTCAAGCAAGTGTGGCGAGCTTGCTTGCAAAGGTAGCAAAGGCCTACAAGGAAGCCGTGTAGTTTGAGCTGAAACAGCTTTGAAATACAGGTAGGCGTACCCGGCAGAGGCATATGGGCCCGACGCACGCGGCTAGCGGCAGCACAGGCTGGCGGCAGGCTGGGCAGCCAGGCAGCTGCGCCTGCTGCGCCTGCTGGGCCTGCTGAGCGGCCCAGGCGGGCCGCCCCTGCCCCTTCTGCGCCGGCTGCTGCGCTTGCTGTGCCTGCTGCTCAATCAGCTGCGATGCTGCAGTGTACCACCGCTGCTGCTCGCTGCGCTGCTGTTCCAGCATTGCCTGCTGCATGGCCAGCCTCTGCGCCAGGGACGCGGCCTGCTGCTGCTCCTGCTGCTGCCGCTGCTGCTCCAGCAACGCCGCCTGCTGCTGCCGCTGCTCTTGCAGCATGGCCTGCTGCTGCTGCCGCTGCTGCTCCAGCAACAGCGCGTGCTGCGCCGCCTGCTGCTGTTGGGACAGCAGCCGCCCAGCAGCCGCGGCCTGCTGCACCTGCTGCTGCCTTTGATTCTCCAGCAACGCCGTCTGCTGCAGCCGCTGTTCTTGCAGCATGGCCTCCTGCTGCTGCGCATGCTGCTGGTCCAGCAACGCCGCCTGCTGCAGTTGCGCCTGCTGACGTTGCGCCTGCCGCTGCGGCGGCGGCAGTGCGGGTGATGACGAACGACTGAGCTGCTGCGCAGCCACCGCGTCATCATGCACCTGCTGCACCTCCTGCGCGCCCGAGGGCGGCCCCTGCGGCTGTGCCGGCTGCGGCGAGGACGCACCCGACCGGCAGGGCTGGTGCAAGGGGCCTTCTGGCGACGGCATGGTTTCAGCAGCCGGCAGGCTGGCCGTGAGCGATGGCTGGCTGCCAGTTGAGAATGCTTGCTCCTGCAGGTAGGCCGCCCCAAAGAGGGTGATCATGGGTGCATGCCCACTCGCGCTCCGGCTGGGCTCTGCTGCCGCCGCCTGCACTTCCGGCGCCGCAAACGGGCTGGCTAGCGGACGCGGCCACTGCTCCTGCGGCGCCGGCGGCGCATGCCTGGACGGCATCTGCCCGCTGGGCTGCGGCTGGCGGTGGGGCTGTGGGGGAGGAGTGGGGCTGTCCTGCCGCTGGCGCTCCGCCTCGTTCAGAAACTGCAGCTCGACGGGTGAGGCATTCACAGCGCATTCAAGCGTACCGCACACTATCTCTTGTGATGCAGCCTGGGCGTGCGTCACCAAAGAACACCACAAACGAGCACCGGGCGTGTGTCCGCCGACAAACGAGCACGCGGGGCATGATTCGGCCGCACACGAGTGGCCCAGCGGGAACAACAACCGGTGGGAGGGGCCACCGCCACCCCGCGGCCCATCACAACGGCACACAACCAACCAAGCACACAGCAGCGGCAGCAAGCAACGGGAAACACACCTGCCGGCAGCTGTCCCACACGCCGGTCCCCGTCATGGCGGGCAGCGGAGAACAGGACGTGGCGTTGGTGGGCCGGATGGGAGCGGCTGTCACCGACGTGTGTCCCAACCCGACGGGGTGGCTGGGTCCGCCGTCTGTGGCCGGGGGCTGCTGGCCGCGGCCCTGCATTGGCGGAGCGGCATACGAGAGCATGTGGGAGGCCGGAGCGGTGCACGGCCCGTGAGAGGGCGCAGCGCTCGCGGTTGGTGCGGTTGCCCCGTGCCCTTGCTGCTGCCGCTCACCCTGTCTGCGCCGCAGCCGATGGCGATGGTGATGGAGGGTGCTGCGGCTCCAGGGTGGGGCCGCGCGCAAGGTGCCCGTGTCCGCGGCGGGCAACGAGGCCCCTTGTTCCGCGGGCGCTGGAACAGCGGGTGCGGGATAGGCGGACACAGGAATGGGTGCGCAGGGCAGTGATGCCCAGCTGCATGGCGGCGCCACACGGCGACGCATTTGCACCCAGTTGTTGCCCTCGTGCCCCCTGCACTTGGGACCCCCTGCTGCCCTGCATACCATGCAAAGCCACGCCAGGAGCAGGCCGACCAGGCAGGCAACGAGCCAGGGCCAGCTGGACAAGCGATGCCAACCAAACCGATGTGCTGACCTGGTGCCCCTCCCCGCCCTCCCCGGTGGCTCGTGCACATAGTTTACACGCCGGGCGCGGGGCGCCAACCCCGAAAGAGAGCAATACAGAGGCGTCAGTCAGACGGAGGTGCGTCAGAGGGGTAGGTAGGAGGTCTGGCGGCAAAAAGGGTTGCAAGCACTAGCAAAGCAGCTGTCGTAGGCAGGGCGAGGCAGGTCAAGTGTCCGTTGCGGCGGTCACTGGTCTGTGGGTGCTGGCTGGTGGGGCTGATCGCGCTCCTCGGCTTCGCGCGTCAAAGCGTGTCATGCATTCGGCATTGCAGCGGGGCAGGCAGCTAATGGGCGACACCAGGCCCGCCCGGCAGCGGCGCAGCGAGCCGTGCGTCACAATCTGGGTGCAGCGCTGCGCCGCCAGTCATCAGTGCGCGTCATACCACGGCACTCGGTGCCCGTGCTTACGCCTTGGTGGCCTTCTTGGCCTGCTTGGGAGGCAACAAGGTGGGTGGGAGGAGGCAGCGGGATGGGTTGGTAAGGGTGGGGCGGGCGCCTGCAACCGTGCTCACAACTGTCTGGTCCCCTTGTCCGGCCCACCCACCGTCCCCCCATCCCCTGTACCTACCTTGGGGGCAGCCTTCTTGGCGGCCTTAGGCTTGGCAGCAGCCTTGGGCTTGGCGGCAGCCTGCGGGGCCGTGGGGAGCGTGAAGAGCGACGGCGGTGACGGACGCCGACCCTCCAGCCCTCCCCTCCTCGCCATCTGCCCTATCCTTCCTCCCCTGCTCCTCCTCCGTTTCCCCGGTTTTTTTTTCCAACGCACCTTGGGCTTGGCAGCCGCCTTCTTGGTGGCAGTTGTCTTCTTCACCTGTGGAAATGGCACGGGAGGGGCGGCAGCGGGAGGCGTCGATGTGTAATAGGCGCCGATTCAAACTGGGGCGGGAGGCGGGTGTGGTCGCCACCCTCGCACCTCAACACACACACACACTTTGCAGCTGGTTCGTGATAACCACGGCCACCGCCTCGCAGACACACCCCACACACCCCTCCGAATCTGTTTGCTGCAACTGATCGCACCTTGGGCGTGGCTGCCTTCGACTTCGCCTTCTTCTCGCCCGCCGCCTTGGGCTTGGTCGCCTTCTGTGCACGATGTTGGGAGGGGCAGCAGGGTAAGGGTACGGGCAGCGAGGTAAGGAGTTGACTGCCGTTGGTGCCTTGGGCTGGCTGGCTGATGTGCACAGCCGGCGGGCGCAGACCAACAACCAGCAACCACACAACGGCGGCACGTGTCACAGCGGCAGGTGCACATGGGAACCCATTGGCAAACAAGCAGCTCCATCATTTGTGCGAAGTCGTGCCTTGGCTGCCGGCTTCTTGGCCTTCTTCTCGCCCTCAGCCTTGGGCTTCTTGGCCGCGGGCTTCTTGGCGGCAGGCTTCTGAAAGGGGGCAAGGGGGGTGAGGCATAAGGGGGGTGAGAGGGTTGGACGGCGTGAGCCAGCGGTTCCAGGGGCGGGGGGATGGCAACGAACGCAGGCGCTGCGCAGCATGGGGCAGTCGTGTGCAGCAGCTCAGACGTGCGCAAGTGATATAAAATGGTAGTGAGCATGGACGTCCGCCGCCCACCACCGCCACGCCACCAACAGTCCCAAACCGGTCCCAAACCAACCTTGGCTGCCTTGGGCTTGGGGGCCGGCTTCTTGGCCTCCGCGCTCAGCTTGAAGCTGGCCTTGACCTGCAGTAAGTAAGTAAGTAACTAATGTGCTGTGGTAAGTAACATGTGCTGTAGTAAGGGCAGGGAGGGCGGGGTGCGGGGTGGGGGTGCGGTGAGGAGCTGTTGACGTTAGCCGCGGGCCTGGACCTGTGCTGTCGGGAGGCCAGGGCCAGGGTTGGGCTGCGTGATGAATGTGGGCGGTTGGGCATCCGGCTGGGCGGGCAGCCCAGCAGCCACACAGGAACCGCAGGCAGCAGAGCAGGTAGCAGAGGTCAAGCACGAAGCAGCGCGAGCAAACAAGCAAACAAGTTGGGTGACACGCCCACCAACCAACCCTCGTGAGGCGCTGCGCCCGCTTCCAAGCATGTGACCGCAGGCCGCCCAGCTGCGCATGCATGCCCCAGCGGCGGCGGCTGCAGCCCAGCAGCGCCAACACAACAGCAGAGCGCAACGAGAGGAGGAAATTTAAATACGTGCCTTGACCAGCTCGCCCTTGTCCTCCATGCGCTTGATGGCCATGCCAACCTGCGGCAGAGGCGCAGAGGGGGAAGACAGAACAGTTGGCGGGGGGCGCGAGCAGCGCCGTGCAGGTGCAGTGCAACGGCCGTGCGGGGCGTGCAGAGCGCTGAGGAAGGGTGAAAGGAGGCATGGGGAAGGAAAGGGAGGGTGGGGGAGGGCTGGCAGCGGCAACAATGAGTGCCCGCTGTCGAGCGCCGCCGCCGGCCACCGCCGCCAGGCTGGCGCCGATTTCGCCAGATTCAGCCAGCGGCTGGTCACGTTTCGAGCCTTGCCTTAGCTGCCTGATGCATCACCAATCCCCCTGGCAGGCGGTGAGGGAGGGTGGGCGCGGCTGGCAGCAGGCAGGCAGGGCATGGCAGTGGCGCCCACGGCTGCGCACCACCGCCGGCCAAAAAAAACCTAGCCTCGGTAGCGGCCTGCCGTTTGCGGCCGCTGCAGGCGTGCTGCCAGGCTGCTGGGCTGCCAGCCCAGCTGCCCAGACGTCATGCAGGGTGGGGCAGCAGGTGGGAGGCCAGGCGCTGCCAGGCTGGGCCGTTTGCAGCTGCGGCGTCGGGAGCGCCGCGCGGCGCCGCCGCCGCTCCCATACCTCGAGCGCCGGAGAGGCGGCAGCGCCCCCCAGGACACTCGCCTCCCTTGGGCCCCCAGCCGCCAAGCGCCCTCCCATGGGCACGCCATCCCGCCCGGCAGCCCAGCTGGGGCAACGGCCCGGCCAACA
>RRZL01000079.1:362956-388836 GCA_006782975.1 Chlorella sp. Dachan | reverse complement strand
GGCGCCGGGCGAGGCGCCGGCGGCCGCCGCTGGTGAGCCTGCACACCCTTGCAGAGGCAGGAAACTGAATGCTGGCGCAGCCGCTGCACACATGCATGGAGGAAACAATGCATGTATGTGGATTTCAGATCATAGCACGCACCAAACCTTCAACCGGCTGATGGGGCTCAGTTTGGCAGCGCAGATGCCACCGGCCGGTGCCGTGATCCGTGTTGTTGGGACCGCCCTTGCTTGGTTTTGTACCCCAGGTGAGAGCTCAGGAGCCGCTGCCCTCGACCACCTTTCGTTTTCCCTAGCCAGCAGCAGATTACAGCAGCTGTCTGGAGCCATGTGAGCTTCCAGTCACCCGCTTGGCCTGCATGCTCAATGAGCATGACATGACATGACATGCAGTCCCACGCTCATGCTGCCCGCGCCCGCTTCCGCCAGGCCGCTGCACCCCGCGTGGCCGCTGCTCTGCTCCTCGTCTGCGTCTGCTTCTCATCCTCTTCTTCCTCGCTGCCGCTGCTGCTGCTGGCGCCTCCCTCTTCCTCCTCCCCATCCGATCCAGATGCACTGCCGCCCTCGTCCTCGTCATCACTCCCACTCTCAGAGTCTGTCACTTCAACCACCTCCACTCCCGGCCAGTCCACAAAGCCGGCGGGGCTCAGCTCCGCAGCCGCCGCCTGCAGCAGGTAGGTCCAAGCAACGGCTTGCAGTTAGTTGCAACTAATTGCGACTGTCGGCAGCAAGGCTTGGAGCTCAGTGGCACTTCTGCATCGTGGTGGAGCACTCCCAATGCCAAGCAGGTGCTGGCCGGCAATGGGATGCGGCCAACAGAGATGGACAGGGACCACGCCATGCTGTGCAGCACACCGCATTACTGTGCTCAGGGTGCTGCCATCGTTACGGTCCAAGCAGGCACGCCCCGCCGCCGTAAAGCAAGGCAAGCCGGCCACCAACCTGCTCCTCCTCAGTGCACAGGCAGGCGTCCAGCGCAGCAGCCAGCTCCTCCTTCTGCGGAACGGTAGCAGGCAGGTGACGGCTCAAGTTCAGCACACCCACATTGCAAGCTGCCCTGCTGCGTGCATGGGGGCGCCTGCTGCTGCTGGGCGCGCTGCTGCTAGGCAGTGCAGTGCCCCCACCTGCAGGCCGATGCCGATGAACACCAGCTCCTGCCGCCGGTCGCCGGTGGCGGCGTCAAAGTCGGCGCGCACCTTGGCGGGCTGCAGCGTGTGAGAGACACCCAACACGCCAGTCAGCTTGCTAGTGTGCTTTATTAATTGTTGAAGCTTCACTTGTTTCACCTTGGCGGGCTGCGGTGTGGGCAGAGCCAACGGCCCCTCTGCGCACGTGCATTGTTTGCACCGGCCGGCAGCACCAGCGGCGGCGGCGCAGCATCCCCACACGCACATCCAAATCCGGCCACAGGTTGCCAGGAGGGGTTGAACACCCCGAGCTTGCAGCAATCAGCCAGTTGCAGTGGAGGCGATGCATGCACTCACATCAAAAACAAGAAAGGAAGAAAGAAAGAAAGAAAGATGATGAACTCACATCCACGTCCGGCCACAGGTCTTCAGGGATGGCCGCAAACCAGGGGCCGCCGGCGCTGCGATATTGGGGCAGGGGTGGATGGAGGGTCGTGCATGGATGGGCAGCTTGCGTGGGGGGAAGGCATCGCTCCTGTTGCCAACCGAAAGATCAACTGTGCGGGGTGCAGCTTCGCCCAGGCATGCTTGCAGCAGCTGCTGGCGCCCCACTTCTGCTCCTGCTTAATTTGAGCTTTAAAGCTGGTCCTCACCTCATGCGCAGCACGCTGCCCGCCTGGCTCCACTCGCCGCCGACCTCGTCCCGCCCCGCCAACCACAGGAAGCCCTTGCTGCGCAGCACCTGCGAAATAATACCAAGTGAAGGTAGGACACGTTGACAGTTAGCAAGACAGCGCATGGGTGGGGCAGCATGGGAGTTGAAGCCAGCCGCAGGAAGCCCTTGCCGTGCAGCACCTGCACCAGTTCAAGAGGCGAGGAGGAAGGCGACGTCTCATCGGATCGGCAGGGTGTGTTGATCACGGCGGCCGGTAGCGATTGGGACGGCCAGCAGGCATCCCTCGGAGCTGCTACCGCTCCAACAACACTCTGCCCCCACGGCGGCCGCACCTGGCCAAAACGGCGCTTCAGCTCCGCTTGGCGTGCGGCTGCCTCCGCAGCAGACACGTCCTCTGCCACAATCACCAGCCCTGCGCCGCTGCTGCCATCCTCCTCTGCATCCCCTCCTGCCGGCTCCTGGCCGTCGCCGCCACGCCCGCTGGCAGGTGTGGAGGCTGCAGCTCCGCCCTTCTGTCGCTTGGGCCCGCCAGCTGCCGCCGCCTGCCCCTTTTCGTCCGTTGCCGCACGCTTGCCGCCGGCCTTGCCTTCCTCTTCCTCCTCCCCAGCCTCCCCCTCCTCCTCCTCTCCAAGGCTCTCCACCTGCTGCAGCACCCAGTAGCGGCGCAGGAACTCCCACAGCCGCCCGGGGTGGAAGGGGCGCCGTGCCCTGCGGGCGGCAAGGAAAAAGAGTGGCGGCAAGCGGTGGAGGGACCGGGGCTTGCTGTGCAGAGCTCGGCAGTCGGCAGTGATCCGGCTGACTGCTGCTGCAGCCAGCAACGGCCAACACAATCGGCAGTGATTCGGCTGGCTGCTGCTGCAGCCAGGCTGCTGCTGCAGCCAGCAACGCCAGCACCAACCACAATCGGCTGGTGCAGCTGCTGTACAGCTACGCTCACCGGTAGACGAAAGAGCCGATGCCGTACTCCTCGGTTTCGGGGGTGTGCCCC
Source organism: Chlorella sp. Dachan (assembly GCA_006782975.1). NCBI lineage: Eukaryota > Viridiplantae > Chlorophyta > Trebouxiophyceae > Chlorellales > Chlorellaceae > Chlorella > Chlorella sp. Dachan. Next base: position 386,045 of record RRZL01000079.1, on the reverse strand, counting down.
TCGGTCAGCGACTGCAGCCAGCCGGCGCCCTGCAAGTTAGAGGGCCAAAGCGCAGACTGGCATCCCGAGCTGGTTGTGCCGGAGACTGCAGCCAGCCGGCGCCTGCAGGAGCGCGGAGGCAGGCGACATGCGTGCAGCTCCCGCTGGGAAACGCTCGCATGGCGCTGCCCAGCTGCGCATGCCAAGAACCATTTGGTGTAAAGCCAGGTGTAAAGCCAGGTGTACAGCCAGGTGTAAAGCCAGCCAGCCAGGGGGGCCCACCTGCGCCGCCTCCTCGAAGCTGAAGCGGCCCGTGTCAATGACCTCCGCCAGGTCCACCTGGTGGGAGGGCAATCATTGTTAGATTTCAATTAGCAGCATAGCTGAAGCGCCCCGTGTCAATGACCTCTGCCAGGTCCACCTGCAAGCGTGAAGTTGGCAGTATTATTACTAATCAGTTGAAATCAGAGCGGCGGCCTGTGTCAATGACCTCCGCCAGGTCCACCTGGTTGGAGGGCGATTGCAGGGACGGTAGATATAGAGAAGTGACTGCTAGGGAAGCAAACTGCGCTTAGTGCACTAAACCAGGCCTGAGCCACATGGCTCACGCTCATAAGGCCAACTTGGACCCATTGGCCAAGAACGGGTACTGCAGGCGTTGAGACGCATGCTGGTAACCTATCGGCGCACGGCAGGCGTTGAGGCGCAGGCGCATGCTGGTATCCCCCACCCAGGCCTACCTGTGAGTGGGTGGTGGGGATGACGTGGGCACCGGGATTGAGCCGGCGCAGAAATGCCTCCAGCACCGGGCGCTCTGCATGTACCGAGAGGGAAGGCAGCAATGTTATATCCTCCAACAAACAAGTGAACAAGCCCTCCCGCACCGGGCGCTCTGCAGGTGCTGGAGCAATGGGGCAAATGCAGCGCCCGCACGTCAGAGCACCTGCAGTGCACTGCTGACGGACTGTACCGCTGCCGGCATGTGACGTGGGCACGCATCGTTGAAAGCGCCACACAGCAGCCCAATTCACCTGCCGGCGCCACCAAGTCGATCTTGTTGAGCACAATCACGTTGGCAAACTCAATCTGTGCGCAGTTGGAGCAACAGGTCACAGCTAGTGCGGGTTGGCAGGTTGTTGATGGCTCAATCTGCAAACCGCGCACACGTGGCAAGCTCAATCAGATTCTGCAAGCGGCGCGGGCATACGAAGCGGGGCTCAAGGGTGGTTGGAGAGCGCTGGGGGCGCTGGGCCAGGCGCATGACCCATTCACCGCCATCCGCATGCCTGCTGGTGCCGGGCGAATCACACCCTGGCCCACAAACATGCATCTTGCTTGGTCCAGCAGCAGGTCCGCCACTTTCGGTTAGATTGACCGTCAACTAATCCAAACACACGCCGGTTGAACTTCTAAATATTAATTGAATCAATCGAAAAAATGAGCCCACCTGGTCCAGCAGCAGGTCCGCCACGTTGCGCTCGCCGCCGGCCACCTCGGGCCCATCCCGGTCCGCCACCGTTTCGATGCTGCGCACACGTGAGGTTACGGAGGGCAGCAACAGGTTGCGGTGCAAGCTGGCTCGATGGCACACATCCGCCAGCGTCGCGTGCTCCCTGACAGTGAGGCGGTGCAAGCTGGCTCGATGGCACACATCCGCCAGCGTCGCGTGCGGCCCCACGTCACAGCATGGCTGCCGCTGTTTGAGGTGGCCATTGCCTGCCTCTGCGTGGCCGACAGCGAGGCGTCTGGAGCAGCAGCAACCGCTGGCGTGTGGGCCGCACACAGCGCTGCGTGATGCCACTGCGAAGCAGTGCACCCCACGTGGGGTGCACCTCTGCATGTTGTGCACCCCACCTGTGCATGTTGTCCAGCAGTGAGGCGGAGTCTACCACAGTCACGCACGTGTCCAGCCGCGCCAGCTGTCGGGGCGAAGGGAAGAAAGAGTTCTGTTGAGAGAGTGTGCCTTGGGCGTGGATTGAGGGGGCGACGGCTGAGTATTAAGCCCAGGAGGCGCCAGCCAGCCACCGCGCCAGCTGTTGAGACGAAGGGAAGGAGAACGACAGCGGAGCTGCGATTGCCCCAAGGGGAGTGAGCGGGTGGGGCATTCCGGCGGCACCATGCCGGTTGTGAGACGCTTGCGCTCGGCCAGCTGTGCGGGGCTCACCTTACGCAGGGGTGCAGCGCCCTCCGATGGCGGCAGCTCAAAGGTTTCCGCCACCTGCTGCGGCTCGCCGATGCCTGAAACGGATTGAGAAGCGGTGCTGCTTTTAACATTACAAGACCCGAGAAGGGTGCCCACCAGCTAGGAGGCTGCTCCAAGCTTTCGGCTACCTGCTGCGGCTCGCCACTGCCTGGCCCTTTGTTCACGCATCCCCCGCACAGAAGGCGTCAGCACCAGCCCCATGCCGCCACAGTGCTTTGCTTGCACTGAACAACAGCTGGCCCCACCCGTGCTTTCAATGACGAGGTAGTCGAAGCGGCGTTCGCTGGCCAGCTTGGATACCTGTCAGCAGCTTGGAGGCGGTGTTCAGCTCAATACAGCTTGGACGGGCCATACAACTCAGTGCAGCGCCCAGCGCCGCCGGGCAGCCTGCCACATGCCGCCTGGCCCCCAGCGACCGGCAACACATCATGCACGGCTGGCCTGCGCCGATAAGAGGCCATGCCTGGCATCGAAATGATGGTGCCTGCATCGAAATGAGAGTGCCCTACCTCCTGCAGCAGGTCGTCGCGCAGCGTGCAGCAGATGCAGCCGTTCTGCAGCTCCACCAGCCGCTCCTGGGTCTGCAATGAGGAGAGAGCAAGGGACAACAACAACGGTCGAATTTGGGGTGCATGTGCAGTCGGCGGATGAAGCTCCACCAGCCGCTCCTGGGTCTGCAAGATTGCAGGTGGTCATTAATGAGGAGGAGGATGGTGGGAGAGGGCAGTGGACAACAGCTTCTCATTTGTGGGTGTGCGGAAATGTCCTTGAAAGCGACACCAGCCGCTCCTGGGTCTGGGGTGCGGAGGAGGGTGGCGGGGCCGGCAATGCGGAAGAGGATGGTGGGAAAGACAACAACGCCCCATTCGTCAGAGTGCGAAGTGTGTTCAAAGGGTGCACGTGTAGCCGTTCTGAACCGAATGGAGGCCCCAGGCGCGGGCGGGCGGGAGGGCGAATGCTGGCACCAGGTACGGGAGGGAGCGAATGGCTGCCATCGATGGCGGCAGCGTAGGTGGGGACCAGGACCACTCCTGCCACCCTCCCTGCCCTGCTTCCCCACACAGAATGCACACCTGGATCAAGCCGCCCTGCCTCATCCGCCCAGCACCAGCCTAGCACCAGTGAATCCCCAGGCGCAGGCGACCGTGCGCACCCCATGGCTGGGCTACGTCTTACCTGGATCAAGCCGCCCTGCTTCACCAGCCCCGCATCAATGTTCAGCTCCGCCATGTCGTTGACGATGACAGCGCAGCTGCACAGGAAGGGACGGAAGGCGTGACGGGGCCGGCGACAGTGTGCATGCATGCATGTATGCATAGCTGGCCGCTGCACCGCTGCCCTACCCTGTCCAACCCTACCACGCTTACCGCAGGCCCTTCTTGTTGCGCAGGATGTGCTGCAGCAGCGTGGTCTTGCCGGCACCCAGGAAGCCGGAGAGCAGGGTGACGGGCAGGGGGCCCCGCCGCACGGGCGCCTTGCGCGCCTTGCCGCCGGCGGTCGCAGCGGCGGCAGCCGAGGTGCCGCCGCTGGCGCGCCGACGTGACTTGGGACCAGAAGGCGCCGCCATCCTGCGGCATCCTTGGGGGCAGCAGCCGTCGGTTGATGGTGGAATGGATCGGTTGGCTTGGCTGCTGTCCCCAAGGACTTTGGGGATATGGAGTGGGGGCTTGGCCCGGCTCGGCGGCGCCTCCGCAAGCCGCGCCGCCGCGCTCCTGATCCATTATAGACTTCCTTAGCCGCTTGAAAGCCACGCAAGTTGCCGGCAACGCGCGAGGGAGGCGGTGCAGGTGCGGCGCGGGCAGTCCCTACCACCCCCGCGGCCAACTCGCCTTGCAACGCCGACCAATCTACTGATGGAGACGGAATAAGCGCAATTGCGTGGGCGCCGGGGTGACGACCGCCGTCCCCGTGGACTGAGTCCCCGGCGGCAAATGCATGCACATACCAGCAGCAGCGAATTGCCTGCAAAGTCCTGCGTCCAGCTCTGCCTGGCCGATCGGCTGGCCTGGTGAGACCAAGCGCTGAGGGGGGCAAAGGCGGGGGCAGCAGTGGCCCGCCTCTCGCATGGCATGACCACCTCGCCCAAGCCTGCCCTTGGGGTTGAACTGAGCAGCCAATTCAACTATTCCGGCGGGGCCATCGCCAATTGTTGCAACTGGAGAAAATGTGCCGCAGCGGTGTGGTGCTCAGAGCGGGGGTGGGATTGAAGGGTGGGCAGCTCGAGTTGGTGCATGCAGTAGCAGAAGCTTGCAATCAGGAGAGAAGCGCAGGCAGCAGCTTGGATGGAGGGGAATGTGCAGGGGGAAGCAGTGATGCAGCTTGGGGGCACAGTTCACTGGCCGAATATCAACTCACGGACGGGAAAACAAGCAGGAAAAAATCACCCACGAAAAATGCATTGCGATCGGGCGGGGCAGGGTGTCCACGCCACAACCGCACTGATGCGGCAGCACTGCTGTGGCCCGCCTTACCGCTGCTACTGCGCTCGAAGAGGATGGCACACTGTGCCTGCCGCCGCGCAACCGCCGCTGGGCTGCCGCTTGGGCCGCGGCTGAGCGGCTTGCTGGCTGGTAGGCCGCTCCACCTCCAGTTCTGAGGCCCAGTTCTGAGGCCCAGTTCTGAAGGCTCAGGCCAATACGGGCACAAGCCAGCCCGCTCAGAGGTCAAACTTGATGCCGAACACAACCTGCGCAAATGGGCATGGAATGGCGGGCAGCTGGACATGTCGCACGCCACAAACCGGCTCCACACAACGGGCTGGCAGGGCAGGGCGCCGGCGACTTGCAAGCAAGCAAGCAAGTTGCTGCAGCAATACGAGCAGCCCAGATTCGACTGTTCACCCCCCAAAAGCAGCAATGGAAGCCAGCAACAAAAGCCAGCGGCAGTCACACAACTTACCTTGGGGTCCTGGCGCTTGTTGACGGGCACAGTCATGCCCAGCGTGAGGGTCGCCTCCGCGGCGTCCTCGCTCAGCTTGGCGGGCGTGTGCTTGGCTGCAACAGAGTGAGCCCATGAATCAAGTACAAAAGTGAGCCCGTGAGTCAAGTGAGCCACAGGCCAGAGCTTGGGGAGGGAGGGAAAGTGGAGGCGTCGAATTGCTAAGGCGAACAGGGAGTGTCCACTGTTCTCACACGCCACTTTACTTGACTCCTCCTTGGCCAGGGTCCCAGGAGCACTTCCAACTCGGTCAACTACCACACACTCGATCAATAGACTGATTAAAATCACCACATCGATCAATGGACTCGATTAGATTCGATTGAAGTGTCAACAACTCACCCGCCACCTTGACCTCCTCCTTGGCCAGGTCCCAGCTGTACTTGACCTTGGTGCCATCGGAGAACTTGCTGCAAAACAAATGTTGTGGAAATGTGTTGTAAAACAGCATTGGGGAGCGGGTTAGCTTGACCTTGGTGCCGCCGGAGAACTTGCTGCACGGACGATGAACAGGAGCAGCTTTGGGTTAGCGGCAAACGATGCACGCGCGGTGGCAGCTGTGCGTGCACTTGAACTGCCCCCCAAACTGCCCTCGCCTGGTGCCGAGCTGAGGAAGCAACCTCACACCACACATACCCTTGTGCTCTGACCTCCCCGCTTGGCGGCCGCACCGCCCACATTTTTAAACAGCTCAACTCACCTCTTGGCGCTGATCTGCCAGCCGCCGTTGTGGCTGTAGCTGGCGGCGGCCGAGTGCAGCAGCGGCCCTGCCTGCAGCTTGCTACGCAGGCCAGCAGACGCGCCCTGCGCAAGTGGGATCGATTGGAAAGGGAAGCGAGATTGTGTGCAGTGTGACTAAGGTAGGCAGCAGCAGCGGCCCCGCCAGCAGCTTGCTGCGCAGGCCTGCAGACCCGCCCTGCACGTGAACTGTGGAAAACTGTGTGTGTGTGTGTGTGTGAGGGCGGGCCAGTGGTTGGCGCACGTGTGGGTGCTTGCCGCCTTTGGCTGATGCCGCCAATTAGTTCCCAAACGACACACGCCCCCCAACGAAACAGGCGCAGCGATAGTCTAGCCTATTCAACAGCGCAGCGCTAGCCCACAGTGATGCTAGCCCACGGTGATGCACCTCCAAAACCACCCACCCAAGCCCACCTTCTTGGTAGACAGCTTGACCCAGCCCTTGTGCTGCTTGTCGTCGCCGCCGTAAACCGTCTGCTCCAGGGTGCCCACCCGGCTGCGGTGCATCGCAAACTTGGCACATGGTTACTGGGAGCGAAATGGGAGCGAGAGTGAGCCAGGAGGCCGTACACCATTTGCTCTCTCCAGGGTCCCCACCCAGCTGTGTTTGGAACCACTGTGAACCACGCCAGCATTGTTTGCCACAAGCCGCCGCCGGGGTGGCCAATCAGTGGTGCGCAGCGAAATACGCAGAAATTGGTGCAGCGGAGCTCCATTCTATCCCGCAGCCAGCAGCAGCCCGAGCGCTAATCAAGGGAGCAGCCAAAGGGGAACTGCAGCCATGGCCGGCCTCCCAAGGGGAGAAAGCAAAGCGCACTCACTCCAGGCAGTCGTACGAGGCCTGCAGCTTGCCCTCGCTGCCCAGCACGCCCTTGCGGCTCAGCTCCACCACTGCACGCATCGGCAGGGCGGCAGAATGTGTGAGCGTGAGGCATTGGCAGGGTGCCAGAATGTGTGAGCGTGAAGCATTGGCAGTGCGCAGAGTGCGTGAGCGCAAAGGGGTTTGCACTAGTGCAGCACCGTTGCTCGGGGACACGGAGGGTGCAGGGCACTGCAGCATGCAACAGCTCGAGAGTCAGGTTGACGGGGTTGGGCGCTTGCGCCCACTTGCCATCGGGAGCGTGCTCCTGCAAGCTCGCTGCCCGAGCAACCAGCCACAACCGCATGCAATGGATGGCTTCAAATTGCGACTCACCCGGGTTGGGCACCAGGGCCCACTTGCCCACCCAATGCTTGCTCCCCCACAACTGCATACTTCCCGAGCAATCAGCCGCAATCACATGCGCAGCAACTCACCCGGGTTGGGCACCAGGGCCCACTTTCCAGCCGGCACTTGCTGCTTGATGGTCAGGTCGTTCTTGCCCACCTTGCTCTTCCACTTCAGGCGCGTGTCCTGCAGTGATGGGGATGGGCAATACCGCGCGGAAGCCTGGAGCAGGTCGAAATGCAAATTGCAAGGGGGAGGTCGCTCTTCCCCACATTGCTCTTCCACTTGAGGCGGGTGTCCTGCGTCAGTGATCAGACATGAGCGGTGCGCATGCAATGCGTTGTTAAAGGTTCGAACGAGCGTCAGGCACCACGCTGGGAGGCCTTGACCCGCTCCTGCCCGGCTTGGTCAGCGGGTGATCTCCCCCGTGCTTGCCGCTGAGAGCGACATCCCCGCAGCTGCATGTACGTGTGGGATTAACTGCCAGGCAGTTTTGCGCACCTTATTGCCGAAATCATGCACCACCTCCCAGCGCTTGCTGCCGCTCAGCGTGACACCCACAACTGCAATCCGTTCAATATAGCATTGAAACCCACAGCAGTCACCTTCTTGCCGAAATCATGCGCCACCTCCCAGCGCTTGCCGCTCAGGGTGACGCCCACGGCGCCCGAAGCGGAGCGGTGCTCCACGGTCGCCTGCCGAAAAGTGGAGGGGATCAACGATGCCCAGTTCACATGGCTAGCCGTTAAACAGCCAACGACCAAAGACGGCACACTAAGGTGAAAAGGGGATACCACCGTGATGCCATCGCTGAGCTGGAACTTGGCGCAGGTGACCAGCGGCTGCTCGCCCACCCCTCTAATCACGGCGGGGCGCACAATGCGGAAACAGCCCTAACCCACAGACAAGCCGCTCACCCTGATGTCAATGCTCAGGTTCAACTTGGCGCTGGTCAAAGCCCTGAGGAGCAGTGTACTGTTTGCTAAAACCAGTTCAGTTGGAGCTTGCCTTGATGTCATCGCTCAGCTTGAACTTGGCCTTGGTCACCAGCGACTGCTCGCCCACCGTCACGTGCGTGCCGATCTCAGAAATGCGGGCCACCATCCTGCAGAGCGGCAAGAGTGTTGCTTTGACCACAGGCTACCGGAAGGCCGGCTGCTAGGCGGAGGAACAGTGGCGGTGCTTGGCCAAAGCCAGGCGGGCGGCGGCTGGGCGGCGGGCAACGGCGGCGGCGGCGGCAGGCAGAGGCACGCCCGGGCCGCCCGGGCTGCAGGTAATCGATCTGGCCCCCGACGATGCACAACGGGGAGAGGGGATCGGCGCTGGAAGAGCGGTGAACGCTGGCGCGAAAGCGAAGAGGTGCCGGACCTGCTTCACTCGGCTTGAAACGGTGGCAGATCGACTCCGCGTAGGGTGCAAGCTCCTGTCGCCCCGCCACCCATCGCCCCTCCGGCTTGTCTGCCGACGTGGCGGCCCCAGCGGCGTCAGCGGCTTGGCGCCAGGCTTGCCAGATGCTTCACTATGTTACATGCGCACCAGCTGTGCGTGCAATACAGGGGTTATTCACATGCCTGCCGCGGTAAGGAGCTCGCGTGCTCCCTGGGCGCCTTGCATTCAGCGCGCGGTCGGCTGCACCGTGGGCGGCAGCGGCGGCGGCAGCGGCACGCCAACCTCCTCGGGGCTGCCCCCGATCTGCTGCACCTGGTCCACCAGGAACTGCACAAGGGGAGAGTAGGGCAGATGAGTTGGTGCGGTGAGGCGCACACCCGACTACATGCAGTGCATGGGCAGCTGGGTCTGACCGACCAAACAACGCGGCTCAGGTGCACCACCCTTGCTGTGCAGGTGAGCAGGGAGGGGCTTGACACACACCACACGAACGAACCAACCGACACACAGCCAGCGACCAGCACTCAGCCAGCAACCAGCACTCTGCACCTGGATAGCGCCGCCCTTGCCGCCGCCCAGCTTAGCGGCCTGCTGCTTGACCACCAGCAGCGCCAGCTGGCGGCTGGCCCTGCATTGCAGTGGGCAAGGAACTCAGCTTTTCCATAAAGCTGCACAACAACCGAGCACAAGGACACCAGCAGCGCCAGCAGGCGGCTGGCCCGGCACTTTCTGGGAGGGACAAGCAGCGCTGATCACTGTCAAACCCCCCAGCGGTAGCCGCACGCTTCAAGGCCGCTGGCAGGGCATCCCTAGCATGAGTGCGACACAGCGTTTGCCAACCGCCCTGCAACAAGCTCACCAGCCGATCTCAACCTCTGGCTTGTCGGGCGTGCCGCCGATGTGCAGCGGCAGGCCAGTGCCCTCTGGGAGCGCCGGCAGGCCCAGGGACGCGAGGGCGTGGCCTGCGGTGCGTCCAAAGAGTTTGCGGTTTTGTTTGAGCAGTGGACCACGTGCAGATGCTGTTGCTGGTAGACAGCAGTGACGCAGCGTCCCAGCCTTTTTCGCATGGCACCGCCAGCCGTGGCCTGTCCAGCTACTGGGACGGGCGCGGGCCGGCGCTACCCCTCCTTCCACCAGGTTCAACGGGCAAGCTGATCCACCAGCCGCCGCATCCAGCGTCTCCGTAACCTCAGGCCAGCGCTACGCTTCCTTCCAGCAATGACGCCGACACCCAGCAGGTTTAACAGGCATGCTCACCGGGCACCGCCAGCGTGGCATCCAGCGACTGCGGCGGCTTCAGGCTGGCGCTGCCCCAGCTGACCAGGTGTAGGCCTTGGCTCCAGGGGCCCAAGCCTGCATGGAGATAGAGTCCAGGGCGTGCAGTCAAGAAACAAGCAACAGCCCACTCGGCTTTTCCACAGAGCTGAGCAGAAACACGTTGGCAGAGCACACAATGCTGCCCTGCCCTCACCCGTCTTGATCCGAACGTCCAGCCGCTCCGCCGTCAGCCGGCCATCCGAGCCCAGAGTGGCCTGCAGCGGCGACAGCTCGGCGCGCGCCCCCGCGCTCAGCTTCAGCTTCCTGCAAAGGGAAGGGGCCGCCATGCACGGTGCAAGCTGAGTGCAGGGCAAAGCGCAGCGGCGGCAGCTCAACGCTTGGCCCACTTGTTGCTTCCCTAAACGAGGCGGGCCTCTGACTGACACCTTCCACTCTCACCACCACCACGCCCCGTCGCACCCCTGGACAAGAACAACTCAACTCAACTCACTTGGCCGCCTCCTCCAGCATTTCTCACGGTGCTGCCGTCTGCCGCCCGGCCAGCAGAAACACAGCAACCCACATGAACAACCTGAATCAAAGGGGTCATTCAGAACACAAAAAACGACTCACTTGACCACCTCTCCCAGCACCCCCACGGTGCTGCGCAGCACGGGCGACTCGCCAATCTCAACAGACAGCGGCTCGATCCGCACAGTCGCCTGCAGGAAAGGGAAAGCAGGGATACGCAGATCTGCAACAGCGCAGCACCGGCGACTCGCCGCTCTCCACCGAAAGCGGCTTGATCCGCACAGTCGCCTGCATGTGAGTGGAGAGGGCGGCTGCACCGCTTGGCGGCGGTGTGCTGCCGGATGTGCCTCCGCCTCGCGCCGCAGCTGCCAGCGCACGCAATGCACGCAACACATTTTGTGCTGGGACGCGTTATGTGTTATAAAAATAACTTTGACAAACCGAATCAACAGACTGCACCTGGGACGTGGGCAGCAGGCCATCGTGTGGAATGAGCCGCGCTTGCACCACCGTCGCGCCCTTCATGCCGACCGTGCCGCCCAGCAGCGGGTGCAGGTGGGTCAGAAGGTACCTGTCAGGAGTGGCGATGCACACAGCCTGGTCAGGAGCAGGAAGTGAGAAGAGGTGGGTAGGGACGAGGTGGGTTGGCAGGAACCTGCGGTGCCGGGAGTGGCGATGCACACAGCCTGGTCAGGAGCAGGAAGCGAGGCGCGCGGGGAGCGTCGCCCAGCGGCGGGTGCAGGGGCCGGCGGGACCTGCTTGCGGGGCGCGCATTCACAAACCAAGGTTGGGCACCAGCATTGGAAGTCAGGGGAGGTGGATGCGCACTGTCCGGTAAGCCGCACGCATCCGAAACGCACAGCTCTGAAACAGCTGACCACGCGCGCACATGCACACTTGCTGAGGGCTGTGGACACTGCAAGCACGGCTGATTGCAGCACAGATACGCAAGGGCATGTGGGCACAACTGCGCACTTGCTGAGGGCGGGAGTGAAGCGCATGCGTGCTTCCACGGGTCGCCGAAGGTAAGTGAACCCCTTGGTGGTCTGCCACCCTTGCAAGCTACACGGGTACGAGGCAGGGGTGGTCGCGGCAGGTCAGGAAGGTTGCAATGACCTGTGCAGGCAGTCAGAGCGTGGCGGGCAGGTGGCCCCTCACAGCTGCCCGTGGCAGCCGCGCTAGCTGGGGAGGCACCATCCGCCTGCCGCCACCCCTAATGACCTGGTGAGGCACCCTCGGTCAGCAGCAAGCAGCTGCCCACGAAAGAAACTGCATATGTTGCCCACCTGAACTGCCTCAGCTAGCTCACCTCCATCCAGCCGCAGCTGCACCAATACGTGCGGCATGCCAGCCGTAGCCCACCCACCAAATCAGTCCTGAGCACAGCACTCTGAACCCAGAAAGGACCCCCCCACCTGAACTGCATCAGCTCGCCATCCAGCCGCAGCTGCACCGGCGTCTGAGGCATGCCCGTCCCCCAGGGCAGCAGCACCGCCGGCCGCTGTCGCACCCACTTGGCTGCCGCGGGCCGCTTGCTTGCGCTGCCTGCTGAGCCTGCTGAGCCTGCTGCGCCTGCTGAGCCGCCAGACGGTGCCCCTGCCGCCGGCTGCTCGTTGGCTGCGGCCTCTTCGATGGCGGCCGAGCCTCGCAGCACCTCAAAATGCAGGTGCTTGCCCAGCAGTTCCCTGCAAGTAGGCGGGGCGAGACGACGCTTGGGGGGTAAGCGGCGCTGGGTTGCACACTGCGGCAGGCGCCTTCTCATGGGCCTGGCCGGCACAAGCTCACAACTGTTTCTGCAAGCTGCAAACCAGGGCCTTCTAAACATACAGCGCCAACTTCGCACCTGGCTTCAACGGGCACCAGCAGCGCTCCATCCGAGATGCACAGGCTCATCTTCCCTGTGTTGACTTCGCCTGAGGATCAGCCAGGGCGCATCCAGCCAAACAACGTCAGTTAGCACTCCAAAACGGCGCCGTTGCAGCCGGCTGGCACACTGCCGTTCACCTCACAGCCATGCAAGCAGATTCAGGTACGCAGGCAGCGACCACATCCTGACCAACCAGCCGAGTGGCACGGCTCAGCACACCACCAGCGCACCCGTCACTTTGACCGCGCTGCTCGCGACTTGCAAGCTCTCTGGCAACCAGGAGCGGCCGCCGCTGCTGCCGCCTGCTGCACTGCCGCTGGAGCCAGCAGCGGCGCCGCCGGCGCCATCTGCCTGCTGAGCTGGCGGCTGCGCCTCCCGCTGTGCCCGCCGTGGCTCCGGCGGCTTGGCGCTGCGCTTCAGCCCCTGAGCGGGCATCATGTACCCCAGCAGGGCAGCTGGGGAAACCTGCTGGCCATCAGCTGCGCTGCCACGCTGGCCCGCTACCCTGCGCACCGGCAGAGCCGCCTCCTCCGCCTCACTATCACTGCTATCATCGTGCTGCTGCCTCCGCCTGCTGGGCCCTGCTGCTGCCGCCGCCGCTGCTGAGCTTGCTCCGGCGGGGCGCCCCGGTTGCGTCTCCTTGCTGCCGCTGCCGCTCTTGCCGCCGCTGCCCCCTTGAGCGCCGTTCTGCCCTGCCGGCTGCCCCGCAAGCGCGGTGGTGGAAGGGGCAGCCAGCGCTGCAACTGCTGCCGCTCCCGCAGCCTGCTGGGCCGGCGCCGGGTGTGCTTCAGGCACCACCTTTGCCTGCTGCAGTGCTGCCAACAGCCTGGGCTTGCCAGACGCGTTCAGGGTGCAGTCGATCTGTGGCTTGGCAACCACACAGTCCACTGCAGTTGGGTGGGCATGGCCGGCACAGACAGGGCAGGATCAGGCAGCACATGCAAGGCGGACGGCTGGCGAAGGCAACCAGCACAGTGATCAACGGCATCAGGGCTCAAAACCGCCGCTGCGCTTCTGCCCAGCTTTGCACTGCACCCCGCTGCCCACTCACCCGCGCCGCCGCCGCGAAGCAGCTGCCACAGTGTGCGAGTCGTGCTGATGCGCTCAACAGACACCAGCGTGCGCCGCCGCCGGCCGTTGCCATGTGCTGCCGCCGCATCCAGTGCGGCTGCTGCCTGTGCGGCGTCAGCTGCTGGCGCCGCTGCCGCGCCGCGTCGCCGCAGCCCCCGCAGCCGGCCGCCCGACTGCCCTCCGCTGCCACTGCTGCTGCTGCTGCTGCTGCTGCTGCCGGTTGTGCTAGGCTGGGTGACAGCTGGCAGGGGCTCATGCTCCTCGTCATCGCTGCTGCTGTAGTCTCCCTCGCCGCTGCCGCCGCCTCGCTCCACAAGCCGAAGCCCCCTCAGCAGCAGGGGCTGCTGCCAGCCCAGTTGAGCTGCGTCCAGGTGCACAGTCAGCGCCAGTGGCGAGGCTAGGTTGACGACAGCCAGCACCAGGCCCAGCCCCGCTGGGTGGCTCAGCATGGCGGGCAGAGCTGCCAGCAGGGCAGCCGCGACCAGGGCGCCGGCGGCCAGCCACTTGAGAGTGGCCAGCAGCAGCAGGCGGCGGTGGTGCGGCTCCTCGGGCCACTCACCATTGCCGCCATCCTGAGGGGCAGCGGAAAACGAACGGAGGCAGTCGCGTTGGTAGACGACTTGTTATGCGGACAGTTGGGATGCAGACAAACGGCTGTGCGGCCCTTGGCTCGCCCCGTCGAACGATGGCGAGCCTGGAAACCAGACCGCAACTCGCGGCCTGGCAGCGGCCTGGCATGGCCCACAGCCAGGCTTCCGCAGCTTGGCACCACAGCCCGCACCCTTTACGGTGCAGTGGAGCGTGCAGAGGTTGCAGGACAAAGCAGCAGTGCCTGAAGAGGGGCTCACCGAGCGGTCGCCGCCGCCGCCACCGCCACCGCCGCCACCGCCATGCCGGTTGCTGTAGCTGCCGCCGCCGCTGTTGTCTTCGTGGCTGATTGTCTCCGTACTCTGACCCGTCAGCTTCCTGTCACGGGCTGCTACGCNCGGAGGCGGCAGCGGCGGCGGGCCAGCCAGGCGCTGCGCCGCTGGCCGGCACGCCGCCTGACTCGAAATCATGCGCAGCTCTGCTGATCGCGCAGGTTGCGCAACGGCGCAAGGGCGAGGGACGCGCAGACAGCTCGAGGGTGTGCTCGACAGCGCTTCCGTGGGCAGACGCACAAGATCACTGCTTGACAGGGCCTCTGAGCAGCACGCCAGGGCTGCCTATGGGGTGTTTGGGCATGCTGTGCATGGGCGAACCCTGCTGCGCCTTGAAAACACGAGGGCTTGAGGGCACCATCGACTCATCTTTCCTGTCTGCACCCCAATTACCACCTGTCCCGATCCCCAGCACGCGAAAATGCTGCGCCTCGCCGCCTCCCGCCTGCTACGCAAGCCCTTCGTGGCGCCGGCCGCCTGCCAGGCGGGCCTGCACACCGCCGCGACGCTGCAGGTCAGTGGCGCCGTGAACCGCAGCCTTGCGCAGTCTCCCACGGTGCCTGGCCGTGGCCCTGGCAGAAGGTTGGCCACCCGCTGGGCTGCCCGCACATGCTCAGCAAGGACTGGGAAGGCATGTGAAGCCGTTTTACACGGCGCGGCGGGCCGTTGACCACAGCCAGCCGCCCAGCAGATAGGACGTGCGGGGCCGTGGTGCACGGCGCCCGATTCGTTTCTGTGCCGCATCTCAACTCACCTCCCCGCCGCACCTGGCCTGCAGAAGGCCGCCCCGGCGATGGAGACGCACCAGCTGGAGGGTGTGCTGGGGCTGAGCGGGCCCGAGGTGCAGGGCCTGCTGTCCGCCCGCCCCGACCTGGCGCGTGAAAAGGTAGCGCACGCCGGCGGCGGCGGCGGCGCAAGGATGGCTGCTCATTGGGCCCGTTCACAAGAAGCCAGCTGGTTCTCAACGCCTGCCTGTGTGTACGCAGGCTGGGTGCTGGGACAACCATGCGAAGCATGCAGCACGCCGCACGCCCGTTTTCGTCTCCCCCCAGCCCCGATGCTGCGCCCAGCGAGCCGCGCCTCAAAGCCGCTCCCCGCAACCCCGGCCGCCGCCCTGCTGTGCAGCCCAGCGTGCTGGCGGAGCGCTGGCAGTTCCTGACCACGGGGCTGGGCATCAGCCAGGACCGCCTGCGCAGGTGAGCATCCTTCACTGTGTGTTCGGTTTATGGTGCTGAGCGGGCGGCTGCTGACCACAGGTCTCGGCATCCCTAGCGCTGCTTGCGCGGGCGAGGCGATGCATGCCATGCCGTGTGTATGCCCTGTTGGTGGTGCTGCAACAGTGGTGCGCAGGTCGCACGTACGCCGCAGCGAAGCACTGGCCGCTGCCGAGTTCGATCTGCTGCAGCTCCGCAGGCACCGCCAGGCAACTTAACAAGCTGTGCCCCCTCCTCCACCCTTCCTCCCTGCAGCCTGGTGCGCGAGAAGCCCGCCCTGCTGTCCGACCTGAACATGCGCGAGCTGCGCAGCATGGCCGGCCTCAGCGAGTAAACACCAAACTCCGCCGCCTTGCTCACCAGAGCCGCGGCGGCGGCGTGCGCGGCACGCCCTCGTGCGCGTGTGACGCATGCGCCCGAGCGGCCCACTCCCCGCGGCCAACCGTGCTGCGGCAGTGCATGCGGCCACTGAGCTGGCAAGCCGTCCCGCCGAGCTGGTTACAGCTGTACTACCCTGTGCGCCCGTACGCTGGAGCAGCGGTGCGCTGCGCACTGATTTGTCCTTCGGCGCGACGGTGCGTCCCCGTCCGCCGCTCACCCCACTCCACCCCCTCCTAACTCAACAACTCCCCTCTTCCCCACCACCCATCCACCATAACGCTGATCGCCCGCTTTCATTAGCCCTGCCTCTACTTGTTCCGCTGAACTGCGAATGGGCGCCCCCTGTTTGCCTCCCCCTTTTTCGCCAGCCACCTGTTTTCCGGCCGCACGCGATTCCCCCTTGGCCAGCCTTGCAGGCCCCTCTGCTTGTACCCTTCCCGGCGTCCGCCCGGCCGATAAGAGTGCGCCAGCCGGCTGTTGCGCGGCCCGGCTGCCTGCACCTATCTTTGTTGTTTTTAATCGCCGACCGGCCACCCCCTATCGCCCACCGTTTTCCCAGGCCCCCTCGCCCCTAGCGCGCCGTTTTTCCACCCGCCCTTGCGGCGGCGTAGCCTCCCTAAATGCTAATGACCCCCTGTCCTGAATGCGCGTACTTACCCCCGCCCTTTCATGCCTCGGCGCCATGCCTGCCCGAGCTTAGCCGGCCGGTCGAGGAGCCGCTGCCCTCGAGCCAACCGGCCCACCCACAACATCCCCGCCCTCTGCCGCCTTCGAGCGGCCGCCACTCCGTCTTTGTTGTCCTCGTTGATAGAACACCTGCTGTCCACTGCCGTGGTTGTGAGAACATGTCTAGGTGGGCCAGGCAAAGGGACACTGCATGCGCGCCAGTCCTGCGGCGGCGGCAAGGCGATTGGGCCAACATAGGCTATGGCTGAGCTACACGGCCGCCCACCAGCATCGCCATGCACGCCACTGCGTGTGGGAACGGGCAGAGTCCAGAGCAAGCGAGTGGCGTCCAGCCCAGCCGGCCTTGCCACTGCCTGCGCCGCCCTGCCGTTCTGCAATAGAGAGCAGGACTTGGATGGATTGATAATCTAAACCAAAAGAATAGTGCTCGGTTTGGTGCTGGCACTTCCGTCCGCAGCGTGGACTGGGCGGGCTGCCAGCAGCAGCCAGCCCTGGTTCCCCCAAGCCTCATCAAACTCATTAGTCTGATTGTAGGAGTCTAATCGATCGCCAGGCAGCAGGCACCACACTACCACACAAAAAAAAAGCCCTGCTCCCGCTGGATGGACGCCATGCAGGCCCAGCTGCTCAGCCTCGGCACCAATCTCCCGCCAGGCGTCCTGGCGTCGGCAGAGCTCCGCGGCGCCCTGGCCCGGTGCGCGACAATACGCTCGTGTTTTTGCTCAGGATGGGGGCCCCCTGTCAGGCTCTGGGGACTCCGGAGGAGGTGTTCCACGCGTGGGGGGGGGCCGGCCACCAGCGGCTTACCCTCGTGGCCAGGAGCAGCCGCGGTCCCGCCACCGTCGGCGGACAACGTGCCATGCCTGCGCCCATTCACCTGCGCCTCCCCCTCCCCCTCCTGCCTCTCACCTCGCAGCCGGCTGCCTGGGCACCTGCCTTCAGCGACACTGCTGTCCATCAGCCTCAACGGCGCGGCCTGGCAGCAGGGCGGCGCGGCGGCGGGCGCAGACGCTGTGCCTGTTGCCGCCGGCGGCGGCGCCCTAGCTGGGTGGGGCCACCAGCTCCTGCCCCTTGAGCAGCTCCTGGTTGATGCCACATCCCACTCGAGTGGCAACTCGTTGTCGGAGTGAGTGAGCCTGACATCCCTAGTGGACGTCACATGGCAGGCATGCGCTTGTGTGCCCTGCCCGCTGGCACACAGCGGCCTGCCATGCATTGCAATGCACACTCGGCGGCAGCCGCCCCCCCACCACAGACCGCCTCCCTCCCATCAACCGCCCTCCTTCCTACCACGCAGGCCCTTTGCACCCGGCTGCCCCCTGCCGGCGCTGCCCCACCTGCGCCTGCGGCGCCCCGAGCCTCAGGAGCAGCAAGGCAGCTCAACATCCCCGCCGCTGCACACGCAGCTGCCGCCCGAGCAGGCGCCGACGCTAGACCAGTCACCGCTGGCATCTGATGAGCGCACAGCGAGCAGCGAGCACACAGCCAGCAGCCCGCCCAGCCTCAGTGCAGAGGAGGCGTGCGCCGCTTGCAGCAAGTTGCTAGCACTAAATGCCGGCGGCAGCCCCCACAAGTCCCGCGGCGGCGGCATCAGCAGCGGCAAGGCCGCCCCCCGCCCCCGCCCCGTGGCGCTGTACCTTGCCGCCTGCGCCTGCTGGCCCACTCTGGGTCTCCGGCTGCTGTCGGTTGCGGTGCCCCTCCTGCTGCTGCTGCTGCCTTGGAGCTCAGTTGGCCAAGCCTGGGTGCAGGCGCACGCCAGCAGGCTGGGCACGGATGGCCCGCTGAGCCCGCTGGGCCCGCTGGCTAGCTCGTGGCTGTGCGCCCTGCTGCTGGGTGCGCTGCAGCTGCCGTGCACGCTGTGGTCCAGCACCCGCGCCAGCTGGCGCGTGGCGCTGGCAGCCGACGCAGCCCACCTGGCACTGGTTGCAGGTGAATGGCTGTTGGGCTGGCTTTGGTTGGGGCACAGCGCTAGCGTGCCCTTCCCCTGCCGCTGGCTTGCATGCCTGTCAGCCTGCTGGGTGCATACCCCCATGCTGCTGGCCAGCGCGGCACTGCCTGGGCCAGTTTGCCACACTCACCTGGCCACTCACCACCCTCACCCCACCCTGCCACTCACCACGCCCGTCCGCCCCTCTTCCCTGCCCCTCAGTCGTCAGCGGCTCCGCCCGGAGTGTGCTGGCAGCTGCGCTTGCGCTGCTGGCGCCCCGGCTGCTCATGGTCAGCGCTGCAGTCTGTCGCACCCCTACTGCTGCCCCTGCTGCGCTGTGCCATGCTGGGCCGCCTGCTGGGCTGGCAACGCCGGTCAAGCGAGGCGCTGCTGAGCCGGCATCACCAGCAAAGCAGGCGCGGCGCAGCCCTCTGCACCTAAGCTGCTGGTCAGCCTAAGTACAACTCAGCTGGGCTGGTGTACCCCAGCTCGCCAACTGCTTTGTCTTCCATCCCTCTTCCTCCCTGTCTTCCACTGCACCCTAATCTCGTGTCCCTGTATTTTCGTACACCCCGCTCCCAGCTCAGCCCGCAAGCACAGCCCAGTTTGTTTCCTGATCCGCCGCCTGCCCACCATTTCCACCGTGTGTCTCTGCACCCACCGTGTTCGGCAGGCTCCTGCCCTTGTTCTCCCACCCACTCGGTCCGGCCACTTGGCCTGTCCTGTTTGCATCAACCCACCCACCGCCCACCCCTTGCTATTCTCGCGCCACGCAGGCACCCCCAGGCTCATCCGTCCAGCCCAGTTCCACCCAACCCTGGCTTTTCCCGCCCGCCGCCGCTCCCTTCCACTGCGCTGCCACCTCAACCCCCTGCACCCAACTGCCCACCCTGTTCAAACCAGGCCGGCCTTTTGCCACAGGGGCACCCCAGCACATTTCGTTGCCCGCTCAGCCGGCCGGCCGTTTAATACCTTTTTCTCCAGTTGATTTCTTCTTCTCCGCAGCATGCCATGCACCTTATTGCTCCCTGAAACAAGCAACTGTGCTGCCCCTGTTTATCCCGCACAATACAACGCACCCGCCTACTACTTGTTCACCAACTCGCGCAATCCAAACAAGCTCTTCGCCAACTTCCAACCAAGTTTTATCGTTGTCTTTGTCCAGGCCTGCGGGCCATGGCACAACTTTCTCGCGTCTCCACACTTGCACACCCACCCCCAATGTACGCATCTCCACCTCCCCACACTGACTTTTCGTTTTTCCCAAAAGAAAAGAGGTCTGCGGCAATGCCTCCTCCCTGCGCTATTCCTTCCACCCCCACGCCCCTCCTCCCTCCCTCCTCCCACTGTCTGGCACCGCCTACCTCTCCCAGCATAGCTCTGCAAACACCCTATGCCCCCAAGGTATCTCGCCGTACACAGCCCCACCCAGCCAACGTTACCCCTTCTTAGCAGCGACCAGTCAGTCGGCCAGTCAACCGGTCCAGTCCCCTCCCCAGCGCGCGCCTTGCAAGCGCCTCAAGGAATGGATTTTTTTTGTGATTTTCGCGCATGCACCATCCAGCTGTCCCTTACCCACGTCTCGGTGACGTCCACTCACAGCACAGCCTTTCTGCTGAACTGAGAGCAGCTCAGATCTGTAAGCCACCATAAGCCACGCACTTGCAAGCACTCTGGCTGTCGCAGCTCGGGTCCACACCATGCATCGGGTTGTCAGGGCATGCCCGCGCTCAGCCTGCCAGGCCCGCTCCCCTGTGCACAGCCGGCGGCGCTTCTCAGATGCCCCGCTCAGCCCAGAGCGGTCAACGCAAGCTTCACACCAGCAAGGCATCATGGCATGTTCCAAGCAAGCAATCAGTCCTGTGCAAGGGTCATCACACGTGTGCAGGTGGGTCCACCAAAGCTGCCGCAACCAGTCAGCAATGCGGCCCCTGTCGCACTCAGGCCGGCACGCCGCCATCACAACACCTGCTGGCCAGGGGCTCAAGCGTGGCCCGCCAAGGGCCCGCCAAGGGGGCTCCAAAGGCATCTCAAAGAGCCGCCTACTGCTGCGTGGGCGGCATGCCCATGCCGGGGGGCATGGTGGGCAGGGCGCCCGCGCCCGCCGCCTGAGGGAACAGCTGGCTCATCTTCTCGAACACGCGCAGCACCTGCGGTGCACAGAGCCCAAATCGGAAGTGGGTTGGCATGGGGCTGCGGGGAGCCGGCGGCCGGCTCAGCTTTGAGCTCAAGCATGCGCAGCAGGCAGCCAGGAGACAGCAGGCAGCCAGGAAAAAGCAGGCTTAACCGCCAGCCACCTCGGGGTCGTTCTGGTAGTTGAAGGTGGCCAAGAACATATCCACACACGATGCGTTACTTCCACACTTCACACACTCCCAGCCCACCTCGGGGTCGTGCTGGTCAGCGAAAGGCCACAGGCACTCCAACAACAGGGCAGACGAATTCGTTATGAGAGCCCCAACCCACCTCGGGGTCGTTCTGGTAGTTGAAGATGGCCACAAGCACGCCATCAACCCATACAGCAAAACGACTCGTCGGTTCCGGAGAGTCCCAGCCTAAATTAACGGCCCACCTCGGGGTCGTTCTGGTAGTTGAAGATGGCCATGGGGTTCTTGGTGCACTCGGCGATGGCGGCCATGATCTGCAGTTGCACAGGATGCAGACGCCGGCAACGAAGGGGTAGGTGCCATGGGACGCCAGGCCGTGGGAGCGCATGCTCCCGGGGGCAAGTGGTGCGCGGAAGTGAGGCCACGGGAGGTCTTAAGCGGGTCTTGGTGACTCGCTCGGCATGCCAGGCAGCCAGCCCCTTCCCCTTGGGTGCACTCGGCATGCATGCAAGCAGCCCTAAACCCTTCCCACCTTGGGGTTGGTCATCATGCCAGCCAGGTCGGGATCCGCCATGACCTGCACGCAATCAGGGCCAAAATGGACATGCAAGCATTCAGCTCGAATGGCTCTGCAGTTGGAGCTTGGCAGGCACGCAGCCAGGCTGGGTCCTGCCATGACTTGCAGGAAATAGAGGTGATCAGAAGCAGGGCTGGTGTGGCATGACATTGCATGGCAACGCATGGCATGGGACGGCAGCGAAGTGGAAGTAAAAGGCGTGGCGCCATCAATGGGCATGGCATGGGACGGCATGGGGCGACAAGGGCATGGCATGGGGTGGCATGGGACGGCAAGGGCATGGCATGGGACGGCATGGGGCGGCAAGGGCATGGCATGGGGTGTTATGGGACGGCAAGGGCATGGCATGGGCATGGCATGAGACCGAGAGGGAGCAGCATGTGTGAGCATGGAACGAGGGGCATGGGTGGCATGGCAAAGCATGAGAGGGGGCAGCCCGTCATGGCATGGCACGTGAGGGGGCAGCATGGCATGACGAGGCATGGCACGTGAGTGGGCAGCATGGCATGGCGAGGCGTGGCACGGGCTTGGCAGCTCGGGCTGCTAGGGGGACATGGCATGGACATGGCATGGCCTTGCAGGCTGCAGCATGCCACCGCATGAGTCCATTGCCGCAAAAAAACAGATTGGTCGTCAGTTTATAGTCATCCCATCCTATCCCATGCACATATGCATGGTCATGCCATGCACATACACATGCCCCATGCACTCCAATGCACCCCATGCTGCCCCATGCGCTCCATGCCGCCCACCTTGCCGATGAACTGGTCCGGGGTCATGCCCAGCGCGTCAAACTGGGCCTGCATCTGCGGCGCACAGGGGGCGAGGATGCGGTGCACGGGTGAGGATCGCTGCTGCACTCGGCAGGCGCGACGTCGCGGCAGCCCCGCGCATCAAGCCGAGCCTGCGGCTGCAGCACGCAAATGGGCATGGGACAGCACAGCAATCGGGAGCAGCTTGTTGGAGCTCATGCCCATGCCCTGCACCATGTGGGCCATGCCCCCACAACCAAGCCCCACACCACAACCGCAAGAACGCTGCTTACACTCCCCACCCTCTCGGGGCCCATGCCCTGCATCATCTCCGACATGGCAGTCCAACAACCGACACCCTCAAGCCAGCGTAGCAAACAGGCCCGACTTGCCTTCTCAGGCGACATGCCCATGCCCTGCATCATCTCTGCCGCTGCACTGATGCCCCCAAACACTGCAGCTAGCTCAGAACCCATTCACTAGCTCACACTTGCCTTCTCGGGCGACATGTTCATGCCCTGCATCATCTCCGCCATGGCGGGGCTGCCCGAGGACATGACCTGCTGCTGCAGCATGCCCTCCAGCTGCTGCCGGTACTCGGGGTTGCTGCATATCAACAGTTTAGGGTGCCAGTGCAAACTTTTAGGGGCTGGCAGTTGAACTGGGGGTTGGTGGCAGCATGGGGGGTGCACGGCCGGCGCGCAGCCCAGCTGCTGCTGCTTCAAAGTGCTGCCGAGAGGGCTCGATGCACGCCCAGCCGGCCGCCTGGCGGCATGCACTGCAAGCTGGCTTGCAAGCCAGCAAACAGGCTGCACGAAATGTGCGCACCTGAGCATCCACTCAAAGGTCTCCGGGTTGCGCATGGGCTCCGGCAGGTAAGGGTACAGCATCTTCTGCGCTTAGGAAGAACAGGGGGAGACAAACACGTGGGACGGTTGCAGGTGGGCAGGTGGTGGTACAGCATCCTCCGCGCCCAGGGGACGAGACAGAATGACCCAGGGGACGAGACAGAATGACATGCAACCCACAAAACCGGCTTGCCTGCATCTCAGGGTTCTTCAGCATCTCCAGCATCGTGCCCGCCATACCGCCGTCGCCAGCGCCCGCAGCAGCCCCCGCGCCCGC
>RRZL01000079.1:333488-362717 GCA_006782975.1 Chlorella sp. Dachan | reverse complement strand
AGCGGCCGCCGCCGCAGCGGGGGCCGCCGGCGTGGCGGTTGTGTCAAACACTGGCGGGTTGGGGAAGCTGCTGGGGAAGCCGCTGGGAGAGCCCGCACCAAAGGGGCTGGCACCGCCGGCTGCGCCGAAGGGGTTGGCGCCAGCAGCGCCGAAGGGGTTGGCGCCAGCAGCGCCGAAGGGGTTGGCGCCAGCGCCGCCAAAGGGGCTGGCACCGCCTGCAGTTCCAAACAATAGCAATGCAGGCAGTTGCGTCAGCCATCGTGGTGCGCGAGTGCTACAGTATGCATGGCAGGCAACGCAACAACCAACTGCGTGCGTTCATGCGCCAGCCTCACTGGTCAACCGCGGTCAATGGCGGAGCACCCACCTCTTCACCAGTTGCCCCATGGCCACCTGCCAAGCCAACTAATACCCAACCAGCTGCTAAACCAACAAGTGCCCAACCGGCAGGGCCACGAGTCAACCGTGTGCGTGTCTGCACCCACCTGGCGGCGCCCCCATCTGCTTCATCATCTGCTTCATCATCTGTTCCATGGCCATCTGCTGCATCTTCTGGGGGCCGCCCTTCACAAGCTCCATCACCTTGCCCAGCACGCCCGCCAGCACCACGCCTGCGGACAAAAGACAGAGAGAAAGAAAGAGAATAATAATTCACAAGCTCCATCACTTTGCCCAGCACGCCCGCCAGCACCACGCCTGCGGACAAAAGACAGAGAGAAAGAAAGAGAATAATAATTCACAAGCTCCATCACTTTGCCCAGCACGCCCGCCAGCTCCATGCCTGCGGACGAAAGAAAGGAAGAAAGAATACGCCTCGGGCGTGGATTGAAGGGGCCAGCTGGGTATTGAGCCCAGAGGGCACCAGCACGCCCGCCAGCACCCAGCTCAACACACACTCAGAATCGCCACGGGCAGGGATGCAGGCAGCATTGCGCACGAGCGACCGGCTCCAAAAGAGGCCTAGCGGGCCCGGAAGCACATCCAACATGCGTCCAAAGCAGCGCTGGGGCTAGCGGACACAAGCAGGCCTTGGAGCCCCTGCAGCTCCCCCTGCCCTCGTGCGATAGGGCGCGCTAAGCAGGGAACGTAACAGGAGAGGCGGCAGCGCAGCAAGGACGCACCCACGCCAATGTAGACAAGCGGAGGGATGCGGGACCAGAAGCTGCCCTCGGGCGCGGGGGCCGGCGCATACTGCGGCGTCGGCACCGCCTGGTAGGCCTGGCCCTGCTGCGGCGCCTGCACGGAGAGGCGAAGGAGGGGGCAAGGATTCATTCCAGTGGGGTCAGGGCAGGTGGATGGGCGCACGCTGCAGCTGCGCGACGCCATGCTAGGTTGCTGCGTGGGCGCCGGTCAGCGCAGCGGTGGCGGGCCCGCATGCGGCTGGCAGTTGCCTGGCAGCGTTGCCCTTGGAGCGGCGGCACCGAAGCAGCCCTGCAGCCGGCTGCGCACCGCGGGGGCAGGCTGGAAGTAGGCGGGGATGTCGGTGGGCGGCGCTGACGGCGCCGCAGGTGCGGGCGCGTCGGAGGGCGCCTTGCCGCCCTTGGCGCTCACTGCAGCAGGCGGGGCGTGGGTTGGGACTCGGGGCGATAGCGAGGCGCCGCCAAAGTGCACTGCAGCAGCGCTCAGGTGGGTCGCTGGCGAGCGGGTGGCTCATTGTCACCGGCGGGAGCCTCGATGGGTGCAGCATCGTACCGTCGCTCACCTGCCAGCGCACGGCGCGGCGCAGGGGCCGCCCGGCGGGGGGCGAGCGCCGTCAGGCCGCAGCCTAGCTTCAGCGAGGCCACCGTCTGCATGGCGATCCAGGCACTCCAAATGTGTGAGCCTGTTGGGCTGCCAGGTTGAGTGGGCGCCTGAAGTGCGTGCGGCGAAGCTTCAACAATGCATGCGCCCAGAGTGCAACTGGCTGCAAAATAACAGGCGTGATCACTTGCGCAACCCGCATAGATTATCTGAGCGTAGCTAGACAGATTTGCAACCCCTCCAGCGCGCGGTCTGGCAGCGGACCCGCCCATCCCGTTGCTCGTTCTGCTGCTGCACTGCACCACACCAGCCAGAAGCAGCACAGCACTCTTGTAGCCGCATACAAGGCCCCCACGAAAGCCTGGGGCGAGGAGCGGTATGGCCGGCGAAAGCCCAGGGCGCCTCAGCCCCACAGCACGATCGGAAGAGGATGAGGACGACGGACCAGAGCTAGAGGTGAGCAGATGTTGTGCATAGCGCACTCGGCTACCGCCGCCGCCGCCTGCGCTCTGGCACCGCCCTGCCACCCTGCCAGCCTGCCGCGCACCCGTGTGCAACCCATCTCCCTTAAGCAACCTGCGCAGGTGTTCAGCGAGGACGAGGAGCTGGCGCGGGATACGACAGAGGTGCAGCTGGCGGCGGGGCGCGACCCCCAGGGCATACCCTGGGAGCTCACGCAGTTCACGCGTGACGGCTACCGGGTGCGCAATGTGCAATGACCGTTGCTTGCTTGGCTTGGGCTTGCAGCTGCACCCCCTCGCTGCTTGCTTGCTTGGCAGTTCACGCTCGACGGCTACCGGGTGCGCAACTAGCTTTGCTGGGTTGCAGCCGCGCCCCCTTGCTGCTTGCTTGCTTGGCAGTTCACGCTCGACGGCTACTGGGTGCGCAACTGCCGTTGCTGGGTTGTGGCTGCACCCCGACTTGCCGCCCGCCGCAGGCGGTGCGCAACGATAACTGGAAACACGTACTCCAACTGCTTCAACTTGCAGCTCCTCCTGCCCTGGTGGCTACGCTCCCCTAACGGCGCACTGCCCTACCCCGCTCACTGGCGCAGGCGGTACGCAACGAGTCCTACCACACAGCTCAGCCGTCTTGATCTGCACATCTACGCAAGCTATACTCTCCCCTCGCCCGCTCCCTGGCACAGGCCGTGCGCAACGAGTCGTACCACAACTACTTCAACCTGGACGACGCAGTTGCATTTGCTCCGTCCTGGTGGTCACACTCCCCTAGCCTGCTGCCCATTGCAGGCCGTGCGCAACGAGTCCTACCACAACTACTTCAACCTGGAGGATGCGGTGGCGGCGGCGCAGCCGCGCATCGATGTTGAGGCGCTGGGCACGGCGCCCGGCGCCCGCTTCTACGACTTTTTCAGGTGCGCCCATCTGGTTAAATCGAGCCGAGCCTGGTCTAGTTTAGTTTAGTCTAGCCGTCGTTCTTTGCTGGATGCGCCCGGCTGTCGTTGGGGGGGACTGCGGGCCGGCGCCTGCGCACAAATTTAGCAAGGGAGGTCGATTGCCTGACATATAAGCACCCTCCACTCCTCCCTGCTTCCGGCTGCAGGAATTGGCGGCAGCCACGGTCCAGCATCGTGCATTTCCAGCTGCGCAACCTGCTGTGGGCAACCTCAGGTGCGAAGCCGGTTGCCATTTATTGCTGTTTGCTGCTGCTTCCAGGCTGTTCCAAGCATTGTCTTAGGTGCCCAGCTGGCAGCTCGCTGTGGGCCACCTTGGGTGCGGGCCGGGCAGATGCCTACTTTCACGGATTGCTTTGAGTGGCGCTGCTGGGCCTTCCAGGTGCATGTGTGCAGCTGCTCAGGGGGTCACCGTGCGCCCTTCTCCAACTCATCAAATGTGATTGGTGCACGTGGCGAGCCTCAGGCTGTTACTGTTACGCACTGCCTTGCCGGCCTTCCCCCGTGTGCATGACGGCAAGCCCCAGACTGTTACGCACCTGCTTTGCCGGCCTTCCCCTGTGGGCATGCAGCCCACGATGCCTACCTTGCAGGAAAACAAACAGATGTTATTTATGTTTTTACAAAACTGCTTTGCAGCCCACGATGCCTACCTCGTGCACGAGAACAAGGTGCAGCACTGGAACAGCGTGACGCGGCGGGTGACGACCGTGATGGACGTGTCAGGTGAGCAGGCAGCGGGCAGGGTGAGCAGGCAGCGGGCAGGGTGAGCAGGCAGCGGGCAGGGTGAGCAGGCAGCGGGCAGGGTGAGCAAGCAGCGGGCAGGGTGAGCAAGCAGCGGGCAGGGTAGCAAGCAGCGGGCAGGGTGAGCAAGCAGCGGGCAGGGTGAGCAGGCAGCGGGCAGGGCTGTGATCCAGTCTCAGCCTGCCAGCTGTTGCTGGCCAGGCCTCTACTCCTCACGCTGAGCTCAGGTTCAAGTCGCTCCCGTTGCAGGTGGCGTCACCGGCGCAGTGGCGCCCGGCCTCGGCCAGGTGCAGCTGTGCACGCTGTGCGCCAGGTGTGCCTCCCTTTTGGAAGTATGGGGCTTTACAAGCTTATGGAGCAGCTCAAACACACTTGGTGCCAACATGCACACACGTCTGTGGAGGACAGCCACAGATTGCGTGCATGTCGGCACGCACTGAGGGCCTGGCGGCAGGTGACGGCTTTGACGGGCAGCATGCTGAACAGCTGCATGCTGTGGGCAACCACGAGCACTTTTGCCTCTGCCCTCTTGCAGGGAGGGTCTGGTGGCGGGCGGCGGCTTTGGCGGCGAGCTGGTTGTGCGGCGGATAGGCGCCGCCGAGCCGTTTGCATGCAGGTGCGCGGGCACGCTTTGGCTCCACTTGTCGGCTGCGGATGCAGGGCGGCTGGTGCAGTGCATGCAGGCGCGGGCGTTCAGTGCATGCGGTTGCCAGCTCCGCTGCCGCGCAACGTCCTGACTTGCCGCAGCATGCGGGTGACAACCAGCGACAATGGCATTACCAATGCAATAGAGATCTACCGCACACCGCACGGCCAGGTGCGCAGGCAGGCAGGTGGCGTTTGTGGGAAGCAACCGGCGGCTTGGTGCCCGCCTGTGGTGGTGACACGTGGTGGGGCTGTCCGACAGAGCGGCGGGGCATGCAATGACTGGGCCCAGCTGGCTTGCTGCACAGCGTGCGCTGAAATCGGTGAGGAGCACGCATGTGGTTTGGCTGTGCCTTCTGCCAACGTGCACAGGCGCTGGTGCGGTGCAGCAACAGGCCGTGCCCAACAGGCTGCACATGCAGCTCGCACCTCACCCGCCTTGCCCTGCACTGCTTGCAATGTGCACAGGTGCGGGTGCTGTGCAGCAACAACGACGACACGGTTCGGTCGTTTGACTCAAATACATTCCAGCTTGTCAGGTGTGCAGCAGCATTGGGCGGAACCGTGTGCGTGACACATGTTGCACGTGGTGTGGGTGCCGCAAGTGCAGATCGCTCCAACCTTCGCCTGAACTGCTCCGCATGCTTCTGCTCTTGCGACACCTGCATGCAAGCCTTGAGTATGCCCGCTTAGCCCGCTGCGCCTGCCCCTGCCCACGCTGCAGCCAGCTGCCGCTGCCCTGGGCCGTCAACTGCACGGTGGTGCAGCCGGGCAGCTGCAGCCTGCTGCTGACTGTTGGCGACGACCCAGCGGCGCACGTGTATGAGGCATCCAGCGGGCGGCAGGTGGGCAGGGGTGGGTTGGGAGGCGGGCACGGATGCCGACTGGTGCATACAGCTGTCTCAGCCGCCTGCATGCGCCACACCCTTGGCGAGAGGTGCCACCGGAGTGGATGTGCAGGTTCCATTTGTGCAACAGTGCCACTGCAAACCTGCATGCGTTGCCGCGTCGCTTGGCATGCCGAGCGCGCACCGGAGCTGGCTAAGAGCAGCCCGTGCACCCCCCAACCTGTGTGTTTGCAGGTGGCACAGTTGAAGGGCCACCTGGACTACTCGTTCGCTGCGGCTTGGCACCCAGACGGCAACGTGGTGGCCACCGGCAACCAGGTGTGGCTTGGCATTTATAGCGTTTTCGTAGAGTTTGTTAGATGCTGAGGCGGCCCGGCACCCAGACGGCAATGTGGTAGCTACCGGCAACCAGGTGTGGGACCTGCCCTGCCGGGTGTGGGCCTGCCCTGCCGCGTTGTTTCGATGCTTGCTGCAACCTTGACAAGTGGCTTGCCACGCCCCGCAGGACATGACCACCCGGCTGTGGGCCTGCCCTGCCCCGCCGTGTTTCGATGTTTGCTGCAACTGTAGACGTTGCTTGAGAAGCGGCTTGCCACGCCCCGCAGGACATGACCACCCGGCTGTGGGACTTGCGCTATCCCGCCACCAGCTTTGCGGTGCTGAAGGCGCATATAGGGGCCATCCGCGCACTGCGCTTCAGGTGCCAGCGACTCCTGCTGTGTGTGCCACGAACTGTGGCGGCCGGACGTGCATTCCAGACCTGCATTCGCAGGCTGCCTTCGAGCAGGGTGCGAGGTTCACTGTGCCGGCTGGTGTCGCATGCCTGCCCATGGCAACTGAAACCGCACCCCTCCCTCTGCAGCCCGGACGGCCGTTTCCTGGCGGCAGCAGAGCCAGCTGACTACGTCACTCTGTATGACGCAGCGTCCGGGTGAGCGCCCACTATTTTGTGGGTTGCTACCTCGTGCCGCGTTTTTCGCATCCCCTTGCTGCAGCTACCAGCAAAGCCCGGTGGCCGGCCTCCTCAGCCACCTGCCATGCCTAATCAGCCACTGCTTCCTCATCTCCTTTGCTGCAGGTACCAGCAGAGCCAGGTGGTCGACCTGTTTGGCGAGCTGGCGGGCATTAGCTTCACGCCAGAGGGTGACCGCTTCTTCGCCTCCGTCTCCGACGTGCACTACAGCAGCGTGCTGCAGTTTGAGCGGCACACAGCCGAGGCGGGACTGTGGGCCGACGCGCTGTGAAGCGCTCGACACATGCGGTGCACCTAGCTGCCGCAGGGCGCTGCAGTGTTGAGCGGCGCACAGCGGGGCTCTGTGGCCCGATGCGCTGTGAGAGAGAGTCGTGAGCGCCCTTGAACCGCCTGTAGACCATAAGTCACTGTTTCTGTAGACTCCCCCGCGTACCGACTGCTAGTCCGCTCTGTATTTGATTCCTGTGTTCCATTTGTTTGCATGCTCGGCCCGGCGCCTGCTCCTTCTCCTTCTCCAGAAAAATCCAATGTGCTGCTGGCCTGCTGCACCAGGCCCTTTGCCGTTCTGTGTTGTACATCCCTCCCTCTTCCGCCCCTCCTGGGAGAGCCTTGCAAGCTGGCAAGTAACGAAGACATCTGGAGAGCATGGTGCTGCAAACCGGCTTGGGTGCTGCCCTGCCGATTGGCCGGCGGGTGGGCGGCAGGACGAGCGATGGAGCGGTAATAGCATGGGGCGGGCACGTTTGGTGCTCTTGCTGGTTGCAAGTAGGAATTACCAACTTCTGGGTTGCTGTGGAATGTGTGGTGCAGCACATCAGCGCAGCCGGCAAAGGCTGGCCGCGGCACAGGGTGCTGTGCAGGCACTGCACAGCGGGGCGACATCCAGAGCGGCGGCCGGCGGCAGGTGTGCATTTCTCCGCTCGCTGCAGCGTGATCGCCCGCCTTGATCACTCTCACTGGACTCGTGGGAGCGGTTGACAGCCCGCAGAGTCCTCCGCGGCCCTGGCAGCCCGCTTCTTTCGCCAGCCCCGCAGTCCGCGCCGCCGGCACCCCAGACCGCAAGCAGCAGCCTTGATGCCGCCCGCCGGCTTCCCTGGCGGCGCCGGCTTCCCGCCGGGTGCCGCCTGGCCCGGCATGGGGCGGGGCCGTGGCCGGCGCCGCAACGACCAGCACACCCTGCTGTCGCTTGGCATGTTGCTGGCCCAGCAGGTGGCTGCCATGGAGCACAAGCCCCCGCTGACGCTGGCGCTCGTGGCAGGTGTGTGCGACGAGCAGCGTGTGGCATGCGGCTGCCACTCCCGTCCCTCGCCGTCGGCGCTGTCTGCTGTGCTTTGCCCCACACCGCCCCCCTCCTTTCTATCCCCCGCAGCCCAAATCCTGCTGTTCCTGAAGCCCGTAGGCATCGACGAGCTGGTGCCCTCCATCCGCAGTGCGTGCTTGCAGCCGGCGGCGGTTCTGCGGGGACAGTGGACACGACTGCTGTCGCCACTTTTACACACCGATTCGCTCCACCTCTATTACAACATGTCCTCCCTGCTGTGGAAGGTGGGCTGTGGGTGCTGCACGAGGTGCTGCGGCAGCGGCGTGAACTGCCTGGAATGCAGTTGCACCAGGGCCTGCACCCATACTGCTGCGCACCTAATGACCAGCGCTCGCCCACCCACCACCCACGCTGCCCCCGTCACGGGCGCACAGTTCGCGCCTCGCATGGGTACCCTGCCCTTCCTGCTGAGCTGGCCCTCACTTACCAGCAGTTCTGATCGACTCTGCACCCACCTTCCTCTCCTGCCTGCAGGGCGCACAGCTCGAGCCGCGCATGGGCACCCTGCCCTTCCTGCGCCTGGTGACCGAGCTGGCCCTCACCTCCCAGCTGCTCTACATCGGCCTGGCCCTGCTGCTGCGCCAGCAGCTGGCGCGCGCCGCAGGCTGGGCGCTGCTGCGCTCCTGCACTGTCGGCTTCTCTGGGGTGCTCTTCGGCCTGAAGGTGAGCTCCGTGCATGCTGGGTAGATATGGCTTTGTTTGCGGGGCTTCCCTTTTGGCATGGGGGCTGTGCATGCTGTGGGGGCCGACTTGCTGCGCATGCTGTCGCCTTTTTTACATGACTTGTTTTGCAATGACCTGTTTTGCAACCTTCACCTGCCGTGCCCACCTGCAGGTGGTGCTCAACCACACCTCAGCCGGGTGGAGCCAGATCTATGGCGTGGCCATCCCCACAAAGGCAAGGCGGGCTGCGGTGTGGGCCTGGACTTGCCACCGTTGCAGCGGCCCTGTGCAGATTGCTGTCCAGCTGACAACCCCGCACATCTGCGCTGCATGGCGCCACCTGTGTGTGTCGTTTAGCAGCCACGGAATGCCCGCCGCCCTGCTCCTACCCCCACACCACTCACCCTGCCTGCCCCCTCCCTCCCCCTCTCTATGGCTCCTCCGCAGTTTGCCGCCTGGGCCGAGCTGGTTGTGGCCCAGCTGCTCATCCCCAATGCCTCCTTCTTTGGCCACCTGTGTGGCATCCTGGCTGGGCTGCTCTACGTGCTGGTCACCTCCCGCCTGCCCTTCCTGCCCTGGGGTCTCCCCTCTGGCCGCCCCCGCCGCGGCGGCAGCAGCCGCGGCCTTGGCAGTGCCGGCACCGGCAATGGCGGCGGCAGGCAGGGCGGCGGCAGGCAGGCAGGCCTGTTCCGCTGGCTGTTTGGCAGCAGCAGGCGGCAGCGGCCACGCACGTATGGTCACGGCACGTGGGGCGGCAGCTCGGTGCGGGGCGCACAGGTGGGGAGGGGGTATTTGGTGGTGTTCGGGCAGGTCGAGTTGCACTGCTACTGCAGGCTCGCTTCAAGACATGCTAGGGCGTGCAATGCAAATGGCGGCTCAGCATGGCGGCCCAGCTGCTGGGTCAACACCAACGCGGCAGGCAACCGGCAACTACGCGTGTTTTCTGGCGTGTCTTGACACACGCCTGTTGTACTGCCTTCTGCCCCACTGTCCAGCCCAGCTAGGCACATCGTGGCAGCCAGCCGCCGCACTGCACAGCAGCGACAGCAGCGGCAGCGGCAGTGGGAGCAGGGGGTCAGGCACACTGAACAGCACTGGGGCAGCAGCGGCAGCGGCGGCAGCAGCGCATGGCAGCAGCATGCCAGCGCAACAAGGCGCAGCAGCAAGGCGTGGCACAGCCCTGGTGGCATGCAGCGCCCTTCTCTACTCGGTTCTTGCATCAGCATGCGCAGCCAACCCAGGCGGCGACAGCCTGCAGCAGTACTTGGCAGGAGGGGCGCACTGGGGCAGGACAGCACCTGGCAGCCCTTTCCAGCAGCCGGCAGAGGGCGCCCCACCAGCTCAGCTGCTGCTGAGCTGGCTAGCAGGAGAAGACGCACCGCCTGAGCCTGGCCTGGTGGCAGCCCAACACTACAGCCTTGGCTTGTTCAGCCTGGGACAGGCAGAGGGCTGCTGGTACTTTGGAAGTGGGCCCACCGGCTGGCTACCGCTGCCGCCGGCGCTGGCGCCTGCAGCCTGGGCCACAGCAACAGCAGCCAGTGCGGTGGCGGCAGGGGCAGAGGCGACAGCGGCAGGCGTGAGCTGGATTCTCTGGCTGCTGTGGAAGCAGGGCGGCACTTTTGACTGCGTGAGCGCAGCAGTGGAGTGGACTGCCGGCAGCCTGGCCCGCACGCCACCAGGTCAGTATTGCAGGCAGGCAGGAGTGTTGCTGTGGCTTTGCGCATCACCTGAAAACGCAGGTGCTGCTTGGCTCGACTGGCGATGTGTTCCCACTGCCCCTGAGCCAACGAATGTTTCCATGCTTGGTTCGCGCCGCAGGTACCGTGACCCTGTGCAGCCTCCTGGCCCTGCTGTGGTTGCTGCGGCAGCTGCTGCCGCGCCTGGACAGGCTGGGGCGGCACTCCAGCAGGGTCAGCAGCTGGGCAGACCGTTGGCAGCCTACCGGAACCCACTCACGGACAGGCAGCTGGTCAGGACCGCTGCTGCGCCTGCTGCTCATCCTGTTGGTGCTCAGCTTGGCAGGCGGGGCAGCAGAGCGGCTGCTGGGAGCCGCACTGTGTCAACTGGGCGGCCACAGCGTGCGCAGCAGCTGGACCAGCTGGCTCAGTGGCCACAGCACACGCAGCAGCGTGCTGTGTGGCGGCACAGCAGCGGCAGCAGCCTTTGTGCTCGCGTTTGGTACGGCATGTGTGGCAGCCCATGCGGCACAGGCGCTGCTGCTTGGGCGGCGGTCGTGTAGTGGCACAGGAACGCAGCATCGCAGCCTCCCAGCATGGCAGGCAGCCTGGTGTAGCGCTGAGCACGGCATTGAAATGCTGCTGCTGGCGCTGCTGGCTCGCGACTGGTGGCACAGCTGCACAGCTGCGGTTGCTGCAGCAGCAGGCACTGGGTGTGCAGGCGGGACGGCAGGCCTAGCGCAGGCGGCAGGCCTGGCGCTCAGCCTGCTGCCACGGCCGCTTGTGCTGCGTGCTGCTGGGCAGCTGGCAACCGCAGCACAGCCCTGGCTGGCGTGGTGGCGAGGCGGCGGCAACACGGCCTCCTCTGCTGTGCTGCTGGTGGCAGGCCACATAGCGGCCCAGCACCTGCTGCATGCGCGGCGGCCACAGGCGGTTGCTGTGCGCGCTTGGGCCGCCACCTCAGCCAGCCGCGGCAACCTGGCCGGCAGCAGCTCGCGTGACCTGCTGCTGCCTCGGCAGAGGCGTAGCTTCCTTGCCGCCGCGTTCCTCAGCAGTGCACATTTCCTAGCTGATGCTGCGCTGCTGCCGCTGCTCCCTGCGCTGCGCACTGCCCAGCGCTGGCGCAGCGCCGCCCTCGCCTCTCCTGCCTCACGCCTCTCCACCGCCACAGCCGCTGTGGGTGCAGCCCAGGCGCTGCTGCTTCTGGCCAACCGAGCCTCTCTTGGCACCATCCAATACACCCTGCCCTATACCGCCGCCCAGCTGCTGCTGTGCACCCTCGCCCCCGTGCTGCTCTTCCGCTCTGCTGCCCTGCGTGCCGCTGCCGTGAATGCTTGATTGCCCGCCTGTTCTGCCTGGTAACCAGCACGCATTACACGGCAAGCAGGGGGTCAAGCAACATTTAAAGTGGGCCGTTTGCTCAAGGGGAAGGTGAGGCAATTGCATACAGGAGGCGTTTTTGTTGTCTCCCAGGCTTGAGGTGCGCTGTGCAGACGAGCAGAGGATTGATATCGTCCGCTTAAGCCAGCCGCTCGGTGTGTGGTGACACATGTGACACATTGGCAGCGGGCGTTGGGTCAGCAGCGCCCGCCGGCGCTGGACTGGCCCCACACCGTGCGGCAGTCTGTTCAACACAGCGGCGCAGCTCGCTGCGATGCCTGGCTCTCTGCCCTGGGATCCAGCCGGCCTGCAGCGTCAGCACGAGCGGCAGCAATTGCAACGGCCGCGGTTGGGTCCACCGCCGGCCTGCGGCCGGTTGGCGGTGGGATCGACGATGCGAGACAGAACTCGGGCAAGTGGTCAGCGGCAGCAGTACCCTTGCTACCGACTCAGGTCACAAAACGTAGTTCAACTTGAGGAAACTAAAATGCGTCACGGTCGCATCGGCACATAGCGGGGCCCAGCGCTGCGGCGGCGGTGGTCCCAAGGCCAGCTGCAGCGCCTCTCTCTTGGATTCGACACTTGCACAAGCGACTCTGCAGCTCCACGTCCTAGCTGCGCCCACGCCCAAGCCTGCAGCGGCCAAATTCCCCCCAGTAATGGTCTCGTCATTCTACTTCCCTCGTTAAACCACCTCACCGTGCCCCAGTGGGTGGCCCAGTGTCCGCAGCCGCCGTATGACGCACCGCGAGGCGACGGGGGGCCCCGCAGACTGCCCTGGGGAACCCCCCACCCTGCTGGAGGCCCTACGAGCCGCCCGAGACGCCCCGGCGCTGCCGGAGGAAGACCAAGATGATCAGCCGCCGTCGCCGGTGAGTGCTGGAGGTGCACCTGGCCTCTGGGCGGGTCGCCGCCCGCTCGACCGCTGGAATGCAGCTCACGGTACGTTCCATGTGGTGAGCCTGCAAATCTTCTCCCTGTTATTGTGGTATGCGTAACCCTGGCCCATTGAGGCCTTCCTCTTGATGCAGAGCAAGCCGCAGCGGGAGAGCTTCTCGGAGGCGGCCAAGCATTTTCCGCTGCGGCAGGAGGCGGGTGCGTGGTGATGTTGCACCTGGTGCCCGAGTTTGGCAGCCGGCTGCCTGCTCGATGGGCTCGCTGGCAACATGTGCAAACAGCAAACCTGCAGCGTGCTGCAACCCAATCCGTCTGATCTCCCTGGTCGGTTTGCAGTGGTGCTGCTTGTGATGATCCTGGTCTCCACACTGTCCGTGGTAAGCGGGGCGTCAGACAGTGGAACAGCACGCCTGGCTTTGCTACATGCCAACGCACCGCCCCCACAACCGAGCCAGTACCTTACCGATAAACCCAGGCTGAGACCTACCTCTCCCTGTCCCACCACATGCCAATCTGGCTGCAGGCGCGCCTGTCGGTGGCCCTCACGCCCGCTGAGCGCGGCTGGCTGCTTGGCAGCTACGGCGCCCTGCCGCTGGCCTGCCTGGCGCTACTTAAAGCGCATCCAGCAGCCTACCGCCGCCACCTGTTTTGGCTGGCCTGGATGCACCACAGCGTGCTGGGCATCACGCACCAGCTGGTGGACATCACTCCAGCCCTGCAGTTCAGCTTGCCGGCGCTGCAGAGCAGCGGCGCGGCCGGCACGCTCGCCTGGCTGGCCATGCTGCTCATTGTGACGGCGACCAAACCAGGCGTCACGGTGAGCTGCAAGCTGTGCGGTGGCGCTGAATCAACAGAATTTCAGGCATGCTTGCACCGGCAGTGCTGCCCCCCTGACATGCCCTCTGCAGGCCATGGGTTGCAAGTGACCCACAGCCGTCGAGAAACTTGCAACTTTTTCTCACGCTTGACCACCCACCCCACTCGAGGACCCCACGCCCGCAGATGCTGCTGTGTTTCCAGCTGCCGCCGGTCGCCATGGCGGCAAGCGCCTGCTGCATGGCGGCCGCATTCGCCAACATGAATGGCCGCGTGTGCGCCAGCCCCTTCCTTCAGGCGCGGAGTGCGGAGTGCCGGTTGGTAGCTGCCATGCCAGAGCCTTGCCGCTCGCCCGCGGCGTCCTTGGATGGCCCGTCCTGTCTGTTGGGCATGCTTGGCCAGTTGATTGCCCGCGCAGGCCAGCTTGGCGCCTGGGTTGCTTTTCCGCTCGGGGCGGGTACCAGTTTCCACACGGGTGGCCACCATCCCGCCCTGCATCTGTGACCACATCCCGTCCTGCATCCCACATGCAGCTGCCAGAGTCGGCCCGGTGCCTCGAGGCGTACTACCGCCTGCTAGAGCCGCTCATCGCGCCACTGGAGCCGCTGCTGCTGGCTGCGGGTCTGGGCCGGACGCACACGCGGCGCCACTGCCTCAGCGGTACGCTGCTGATGCGGAGCATGCGCGCTGTGCTGCTGCTGGTGTGCAAGCTGCAAGATGTGCAGCTTGCAATCTGGGGAGGAGGGTGCTGTCTGAAGGCAGGGCTTTCTGAAGGCTGG
This sequence comes from Chlorella sp. Dachan, assembly GCA_006782975.1. Classification (NCBI taxonomy): domain Eukaryota; kingdom Viridiplantae; phylum Chlorophyta; class Trebouxiophyceae; order Chlorellales; family Chlorellaceae; genus Chlorella; species Chlorella sp. Dachan. Next base: position 348,821 of record RRZL01000079.1, on the reverse strand, counting down.
GCTCTTTGAAGGCAGGGCTCCTTACCCAGCAGTGTGGCCCCCACCCCTGGACACAACGCCGCACCCGGTACCGCCTCCCTCGTGTCCCCCTGCAGTGCTGGCGGCGCAGCAGGTTTGGCTGGTGGGCATGCTGCCCACCCTGCTCGTGGCGCTGCAGCAGGTGAGGAGTGCACGCAGCTGGCTGGCGGGCTTGTCGACTGGTGGCGGCTGCACTCTGGAAGGCAGCAGCGAGTGCCATAAGCCTGCGGTTTGCACTGCGCTCCGGCAGCTTGCCCAATCCTGCGCGCTGTGCCGCCCCCTGCGGCAACTGCCCGCCGCCCGACACCCCCTGCCCATGTGCAACCCCCGCACTCCTGTGTGGGCAGGTCAGAGCCTACCGGCGCTGGCGCGTGCAGCGGCGGCAGTTGGAGCGTGAGTGGCGCCAGCAGCAGGCAGAGGTGGGTTGCAAGCGTATGCGGGTGGGGGGGGATGGTTAAGACAAGTGGCCTCCGTTGGCTTGCAAGCGGCCTCCGATCAAGCTGGGAGGCTGGACAACTGCCGCCGTGGCTGTGGATGTGCACTGCGCATGCCTGTTGCCACCCAGCCATTCACCCGCCCATCCGCACCCTCGACCTGCCTGCCAACACACAGGCTTGGAACTTCCCTTTCAAGGAGCCATCCAGCAGCAGCACCGGCGGCAGCAGCAAGGACGGCAGCGACGGCAACGGGCACAGCAGGCACAGCAGCAGCAGCAGCACCGGCAGCGAGCGCGGCGGCGGCGGCCCCCCGCCGCTGGCCCTTGTGCCGCTGTCGTCCCAGCTGCCGCTCGCGTATCGCAGGCAGCTGGTGGTGACCAGGTCTGCACCCGCCCGAATCCATACACAACCACACCACCCAGATGACTGGCAGTATGAGGTGGCAGAGCGCGTGCTGCGCGCGCTGCGGCCCACCTACGCTTCGGCTGCTGTGGTCCTGCTGGCGGCTGCTGTGGGTGGCGCCTGGCACCAGCAAGCCTTCCCTTGAAGCGCAGCCGCCCTGCTCACAACAAGGCAGCACGGCTGCTTGTGTTTACTACACATGTTTCCCTCGCTTGTGCACTCAAGTGTTGACCAGGTGGTTTCAGTGGTCCTGAACTCTGCATCCCTGTCTTTCGTTTTCTGCCCTGCCCATTAATCATGCACCCTTTTTTGGTCTGAATTCCACCCGTCACCAAAAAATGAACCCACCTGCGCATGCGTGCGCTCAACGCTGTCAAGATGCCAGCTGCACTGCTCAAGCCGCTTCCAACCAGTCAGCGCACTGTATTGATGTGATGGCGTTGCATGCTGTCGTTCATCCTCAGACCCTCCCATACCCAGGGCACGCCTTGCCCTGCTTTCGCACGGTTCTAATGCGATTGCATGACTCACCATGCGGCTCACCCCTTAGGCTTAGTGCCACCCCTCAGGGTGCGCGTCCCATCCTGCATGCATGTGATTTGCATACTGCCCCTGCCAGCCTGACCCATCTGCCCTGGGTTGTGCCGCCAGTGTAACAGATCGATAGGAATGGTTCCTATCCTTCTGTAACGAATGATGGGATGAATGCGTGGACCGCCAGGCCGGGGGTTGACAAACACCTCTCCGCACAATTTGCCAGTGAGCGTTTCCAGCCTCCCCCTCGATGTTTGCTGCTGTCCAGCAGTGCTCTGAGTGTCACACGGCACAAACCAAGCCGGAGGCAGTGTTGCATGGGGTTAGTGAATGGGGGCAGGGCCAGAGTCAACAAAGCGAGAAGGGAGATAGATGAGAGGAAGCAAAGGGCAGTGCACAAGCACCAACCATTGAAGGGCCTGCTACAGTGTGCCTGTGCGCAGCACATGCGTGCGCAACCGGGGTGCCGCTGTGCGCTGGCTGCTGCGTGCGAAGCGTGCATGCGCGGTCGGCCAGCCGTCAGACTTCTCACTGCTGCGCGCCAAACACGCGCAGGTTGTGGTCGGCAGCGCCCACCAGCAGGCTGCGAGCATCCTTTCCAAACCGCAGCGCGTGCACGCCCTGTCACGAGGGGCGGAAGGCGGGCAGGGGAGGGGTGCTGGTAAGCAGGCGGCGGCCAGCACTCACCCTGGCCATAGCGGGCAGCGCCGGCCCCATGCGTGCCATGCCACACTGGCCCGATGTGTGCCATGCCGGGCAGCGCTGGCCCGGCGGTTTGTGTGCGGCAGCGCAGCGCAGCTGACGCGCAGCAGCCAGCCAGCAAGGGGTAGCTGTAAATTTCCACCACGCATTCACGTGCTACAGGACAGCGTGTGCTGCGCACCTTCTTGGGCAGGTCGGCGAACTCCTTGACCACCGACCAGTCCTGCTTGACGCCGTACACGCGCGCGTCTGCAGGCAAAGGGCGGCCAGAGAGTATGGTCAGAGCGTATGGCCAGAGCGGCTGCCGGCACGCAGCACAGCGCTGGGCAGCTGCGGCAGCAGAGCAGCTGGTCTTGCACGGTGAAGCAGACGCTGCGAGAGCCAGGTGCACGCACCCGCGCCGCCCACGCCCAGGTAGAGACCAGAGTGGTCAAACGCGACCGCCGCGGTGGGGCTGCCCTGCAGGGGGACAGGGGAGCGGGTGTGGGCTGGGTCAACAGCCGTTTACGCTGGTGCACTGCCCAGGCGACGGCTTGCCGCAGAAACGTACGCTGTGGATCAGCGACGGATCGGCGATTGATCGGCGATTGATCGGCGATGGATCAGCAACTGATCAGCAACTGATCGGCAACTGATCGGCGACGGATCGGCGATGGATCAGCCAGTCCCACGATACCAACGCCGCACAGACCACCGAATCAGCTGCATGGCCAGCCAGAACCCTAACAAGCCAGTTCCAGCAGCTCGCCTCGTACGGCGCCAGGGACTTGAAGTTTTTGAGCTTGCGCAGGTCCCACAGCTTCACGCCGTCGGTCGCGCACGTGGCCATGTAATAACTGTTTGGAGGAGGGGCGGTCAAAGCGCAACAGGAATCAGTGGGCAGGGCCCTATGACAAGGGCGCAGAGGATCGTCGCTGGCGCACGTGGCCACTACTTGTAGTAACTGTTTGGAGGAGGGCCGAGCAAACAACACACTCTGAATTAGTCGGGCTGTGCATGGCCAGGCTGGAGGAGGGCCGGGCAAAGCATAAACAGCCTGAGTGGACAACAACAGGAATGAGTGGGTAGGGCTGTACGAACAGGCTCACAGGTCGCCCAGTCACCGTTGGTGCAGGCTGGCCGACAGGGGCTGCAGGTGGCTGCCTGAGCTCCACATGTTGTTGCAGGCAGTGAGGCAGCCAGGAAGCAACCAGGGCCTATCCAACTCAAAACAAGCTGCTCAGGCATTGAGGCAGCCGGGAAGCCGTTTGCTGTCAGGGCCAATCCACTTGAAACCAGCTGCTCACCCGTTCTCGGAGAAGGAGATGCCGTTGATGCGGCCCTCGTGCCCGTCAAACTTGGCCACATTCTGCAAACGTGGACCAGACCGGGAGTAAGGGGCGGTTATGGACCGGGAGCAGGGGCGGTGACGGCCCAACAACAGCTGTGCACAGGTGCGCAAACACTCTGCCAAGCTTGGCCGCAAAGTGCATCGTCACGGGTGGGCGGGTTGCATGCGGCGGCCAGGTTTCGTGCCAGCTTCCGCATCTGACTGAGAAGAAAGCCAACACGCCACCCCTCAGCTGCCCATTGCACGCGCATTCTCTCCCCCTGCACGCAACGCCCTGTAGCATGCACACAAGAAAGCACCCAGCACCCACCTTCTGCGTACGGGTCTCCCAGATGCGCACCGCCGCGGCCCCTAGCCTCAACCTTGGTTTAACACAGCCTTAAAAGCTGCCCAAAAGCTGGCCACAGCACCCACCTTCTGCGTGCGGGTCTCCCAGATGCGCACCGCCCCGGCTCCCAGCCTCAACCTTGGTTTAACACAGCCTTAAAAGCTGCCCAAAAGCTGGCCACAGCACCCACCTTCTGCGTGCGGGTCTCCCAGATGCGCACCGCCCCGGCTCCCAGCCTCAAACTCGGCTCAACACAAACCAAAAAGGTTCAACAGCGCCTCAAAACGCTGCCCGCAGCACGCACCCACCTTCTACGCGCGCGTCTCCCAGGTTCTGTGTCAAGCAGCCTAAAATAAAAAGCTGGCCACAGCACCCACCTTCTGCATGCGGGTCTCCCAGATGCGCACCGCCCCGGCTGCCAGCCTCAAACTCGGGGTTTGACACAGCCTCAGAAGCTTTCAAAAGCTGGCCACAGCACCCACCTTCTGCGTACGCGTCTCCCAGATGCGCACCGCCGCGGCGTCCGTGCCGGTGCACAGAATGAGGCCGTCTGGATGGAGCGCAGCGCAGGTGTAGGGCGAGCCGCCCTCCTCGGCCACCTGCTCGGAAACAAGGCGAAGGCAGGGAGGGAGTACGTGGTTGGTGCAAGGGGGCTGGGGTGACAGGATGCGGGGCGGCACAAGCGAAGTTGCCAAGAACTTCAAACAAACAAACCGCGCGCACCTGCGTGACGCAGGCCGCCGCCGCCACGTCATAAAACGCCCACGAGCCGTCGCCTGCCGCGGTGATGAGGTACGAGTTGGTGGGGTGCACGCACACGCTCACCACCTCGCCCGCCTGCTCCCTGCGGGGCGCAATGGGGGGATGGGCAGGAGGGGAGGAGGGTGGGTTGGACGGTGCTGATGGTGGCCCCAGCCAGGTCGACCAACCAAGGCAGCTGGGGAGCATGGGAAGCGTGTTGCATACACAGCGTTGCGCGCCCTGCGCTGGCCTGCGCTGGACTGCCTCATTAGCCGCCTGCCCGCCCTGTGCTGGGCTGCCTCGCATGGCGCCTGCCCACAGAGACCACAGCCTCTGCGTTGCAGCACGCACTCAACCGCTCACATACGGTGGCTGGCTGGTGCCCTTTGGGCTTAGTACCCAGCTGCCCCCCTCAATCCACGCCCAAGGCGCATCCTTTCTCTCTTCTTTCTTGCTACCGCTCACGTGAAGGTGTGTGCGCACTCGTAGCCCTCGCCGGCCGCCCGCCACAGCTTGGTGGTGCGGTCGGCGGACGCACTGGCCAGCAGGTCCTGAGCGCCCACAAACTTGACGTCTGCGGGGCAGGGCATGGTAGGCAGCAGGCAGCCAATTATTTGGCAGTTTGTGAGGCATGCAGATGCACAAACTTGACGTCTGCGGGTAGTTGAGCAAAGCGCACTGCTTGGGACAACACATTTATTGTTGCACTTCACTTCTTCACTTGGTCATCCAGCGGCAGCAGCACACCCAGGGCCGGCTGGACTTGACTGCACCTACACCAAACCAGCCCGCACCCAAAAGTCCGATGAGAATGAATGAATGAATCCGATGAGAAAGAAATCATCAATCGATTAATATCCTCGCTCACCGTGAACCTTCTTGGAGTGGCCCTCCAGGGCGGCCACCACCCGCTCGCCCGACAGGTCGTACAGCTGCGCAGCATTTGCGGAGAGGCGAGGGGTGCGGCGGTCAGCTTGCTTGCGCAGCGGTCAGCTTGCTTGTTGCGGCTCTCGAGCGCCACAGGGCAGCCAGCACATGCCACAATACACGACCAAGCTGCTGCAGCATGCACCCCGCCGGCAGCAGCGGGGCAGCCGCAGCCACGCACCGCACCGCACCCAAGCGCAGCTCGGCGACGCACCTGCACGCTCGCGTCAGCGCCCGCGGTGGCAACCACAGCGTCTGAAGCGGGGGACACATCGATCGCCAGGATGCCGCCCTGCAAGGCATGGCGCGGGGGGGTTGGGCTAAAGCTGAAAGCACGGTTGCCTGCCTGCCACTTGTGACAACAAGTTGCCACGGGAGGGTGGGAGGCAGGCATGCTGCTCAGCGCGGCAGCAGAGCAGTTTGGGCCAGCCCACCTGCAAGTAATCAGTGTGCACTGGTGGCCAGGCACGTGCCAGCCAGCGAGGCAGGCAGGGTGCAGCGGCGGTTGGGCAGGCGCGTGCAGGCCGCGCTGCTGCAGCCGCCGCTGCATCAGCCAAAGCACAGTACAAGCACAGCACAGCACAGCACAGCACAGCACAGCACAGCATCCGAACCTTGCTGGTCTTGTGCAGCGGGTGCGAGCTCTGCAGCGAAAAGGCGGCAATGTCGTCCGGCTGCGCGACTGCAGGGGCAATTGGGGCAGGCAGGGGCAGCGAGAAGGTTGATACCAGGGGCTGGAGGCGGGCAGGTGCCAAGCTGGGGCGGGGTGCCGGCAGCCTGCTCTGTGAGCGTCTGCAACGCATCCTGCAAGACGAGCCCCATAATGTCCGACCTCAAGACCTCCGACAAGCCAAACCTCAACCTTCACACCGATTGCAACCCGCCACACACACAATGGCCATGCTTACCCGTGGGGCTGATGGCCCGCTTCTTGCGCCCCTTGGACAACTGCCAGCTTGCCTACAGCTTCAACCTTCACATAGATTGCAAATGATTGCACTGAGCAGAATGCTTACCCGTGGGGCTGATGGCCCGCTTCTTGCGCCCCTTGGACAGCTCGTTGCTGCAGGCGGTCAGCCGCTCGGCAATGTCGGGGGTAATCCCTGCCTTGGCCTGCGAAGGAAACGACACAAACCACAACCACTGGATCAGCAAAGAACTGGAGCACTGTGTGCGGGCGGTCAGCTGCTCGGCGGTGTCTGGGATGGTGCCCGCCTTGGCCTGTGAGCGAGTGGATGACCAAGCAAGCCTTCTTGGCCGGCCCCTCACCCACTGGTCGGCCTCCAAGAGGCCCCGCCGCCGCTTGCCTCTTCCCTTGGCCCTTAAACCAGATACAGGCGTCAATGTCCAGCGCCAATGTCCAGCCCACCTTCTTGGCCTGGCTTGCCTCTTCCCCGACCCCCAAACCTCACAAGACCCCAATGCCCAGCCCCTTCTTCTCCCTCTTCTTCTTCCTCTTCCTTCTTTCTTACCTTCTTGGCCGGCCCCTCATCCACCTCCATGGCCTCGCCGCCGCGCTTTGCCGCGCCCTCCGCAGGCGCCGCCCGCTGCGCCGCCTCCAGCTGCTGCCGGTAGCCGTCCCGCTCGCGCATGAGGCGCGCAATCACGCGGCACGCGGCGTCGTGCTGCAGGCAGGCAGGGTGAACCAGGCAGGCAGGTGTGAGGCGTCGGCAGCAGAGCAGCCCCACCGCTTGCCAGCAGCCCTTGGTTACTGATGGCACGAGCAATCAGCGCGGTGTTGTACACGCACACCAATTCAAGCAGCCGGCACGTCCCGCACCTGGTAGAGCGCATGGGACAGCTCTTGCCGCACAGTGTTGAGGCTCTGCCGCAGCTGGTGCACCTCCAGCATAGTGGCATCCCACTCCTGCAGACCAGTGGACATGCGAGCGGGCGGACGGCACGTCAGCGTGGCTTTACGCGAGGCAACGCCGGCGCCGCGCCCTGCGATGCTGCGACAGCGGGTCCCATGCACACACCGCCAGCTGCAGCTCGAGCAGGCAAGCAGCGATCTACACCAGGGATGCACGCAGAGCGCAACGCGCCATGGAGGTACAACAGCCACAACGGGGCGGCTTGGCGGCTCACATTCTGGAAGAGCGAGAGGAGGCCGGGGATGGAGGTGGCGGGGGTGGGCCGCGGCTTCACACCCTGCGGTACCAACAGCAGTCAGTCAGCCGGGTAGGGCAGCAGTGCGGCACGGTCGGCAGCAGCAGCGCAGGCGTTGACGCCGATGAATGCAGCACCAGTTGGCATGCAGCCAGCGCCACGCCACGCAGCCAGCGCATGCCACAGCAGGCAGGCGGGCAGGCAGGCAGGCAGGCAGGCAGGCGGGCAGGCAGGGGTGCGAGACGCGCAGCCATCCAACAGCCATGCGCCAGCCGGGAGAGCAGCCAGATGTCACTTCCAACGGGCAGACTTCCAACAGCCATCCTCCGCACCGTGGTGTGAGCACCGCGGGGCTACGGTGGCCGGCTGGTGCCCTCTGGGCTGAATACCCAGCTGGCCTCTCCATCCACGCCCAAGGCGTATTCTGTCTGTCTTTCTTTCTTTCTTTCTTTTCCATGCCCCTCCATCCACGCCCAAGGCGTATTCTGTCTTTCTTCCTTTCCATGCGCACCTGTGCGGTGGCCAGCTCCAGCAGGTCATCCTCCTCCAGCGCCTCGCTGGTGATGGGGTCCCGGCCCGTCTCCTGCAGGACGGAACGACAAAGCAGCCAGGCTGAGCAGGGCGAGAAGATGTGACATGTGCCCCTGCAAACTGCGCCATGGGCCACGACCCTCTGCCGCCGCCGCATGCAGTGACCGGCAGTGCTGTGCATCCCGGGTTGCACTAGCACTCTGCTGCCACCGGGCTGGCGGGCGCAGCGGCTGCAAATGCTGATGGCAAACAGCCGGCAGCAGCCGGCGAGACGCCGCCGCCGCCGCCGCTGCCGCCGGTGATGGGGCGGGCGCGCAGCGGCAGGCGCCCAGCGCCTTGCTGCGGCGCAGACGCCGCTCTGCGTCTCGCACCTTGATCACTTTGAGGATCAGCCGCTTCTCATACAGGTGGCCCGACTTCTTGCTCACCACCGGCTGCTCGGGCACCGTGCCGCTGACTGCAAGTGCATGGCGGGGGCTGATCTTGGAAACCAGGGGGCGCAGGCGGGGCAGGGGCGCCGTATTCCCGCCATCGAAACCAGCCCGCACTCACTGCTGCACAGCATCGCGCCGGAGCCGCTCTGATGGGCGGTCGCTAGTGCGTGGGAGCCGCTGGTGTGCCGCACGCCGCTGTGTCGGCCGGTCGGGCGCGAGCGGGGTGAGGGATGGCGCGGAGGCTGCTCGCAGGGGCCCGGGCGCGCGTCCCAGCTGGTGTTCGTGACTGCCAGGGGCGGCTGGGCGTGCGGGAGGGCGGTTTGCAGGCCCCTGCTGCGCCGGCCCCAGGCACAGCAGGCATGCGCGGGGCGGCGCCTTTGGCGGGGCCCCCGCCTGCCCCTGTCCTTTCAGGTGGGCGGCGCATTCAGCATCGTCGACCAAGATGGCGCCTGCCCCGGTTCCCGAGTCGAGTGCGTGCGGGCATGGCTGCTCAGCGCCCCTGGCTGCCGCCCGCCCATGCCCAGCGAACCAGCGCCGCCCCGGGGCCTCGTGCAGCCGCTCTGGCGGGCCCAGCGCCCCCTGCAACGCCATGCGAGCCTGGCATCCCCGCCGGCCGCCGCTCCCTGCTGGCTGCCGCCCTGGCCGGCCAGGGCTGCAGANCCAGCGGGTGCCGCCCCGCCGGGCCGTCGCCCGGCCCTTGCCTGCCGCCTGACCGCACGCTGCACCTCCCACACCTGCCTGCTGCAGTCCTCAAGAAGAGGAAGCGCGACGAGGACTGGGCCGCCAAGAAGGTGGGCGCAGCGGCGCAGCACCCGCGATGAATGAGCCAGCCAACAGCCAGCGCAACCATTTCCGCTGCTGCTCCCGCCGCGCCCAGCCGCTGCGGGCCCGGCGGCGGCGGCACCGTCGCTCAATGTGCACCCCCGCTGGCCCGCCTGCCGCTGCAGGCCGCTGCGGCTACTGAGGCCAAGCAGAAGGCCAAGGCTCAGCGCAAGGATATCTTCAAGCGGGCCGAGGCGTACGTGAAGGAGTACCGCGCGCAGGTGAAGCGAAATTGCTGGCCGCCGTTTGGTTCCGTTGCCGCTGTTGGCCGTGCCAAGAGCCGTCGTTTGCTTCCATGCCCGCTCAACCGGCCGCTGTGGTCCGTTTGGTCGCGTGTGCCTGGGCTGCTGGCACTTGGCGGTTGTGTGGGGCAGCGCCGCCGGCGTGCCTTGGGTGATCCGGCGGACCGGGCAGCGGCGGTGGGCAGCGAGGACTGGAGACGCAATGCGCTCGCGGCTGCGGCGGCAGCTTGGGATGCAGCGGCCGTGGCGAGCAGCACCCGGGCAGACAGCTGCATCAGGCGGCAGGCAGGCTGCAGCTCAACGCAGAACAGCTGGGCACGGGGTTGCGGTGCAGCAAGTCGGCATTTGGGGCCAGACAGCGGCATGGCGCTGGCTGCAAGCTGGGACCTCAATGTCGGTGGCCGGGCGCTGCTGCAGCAGCAGCAGGCTGCGCGTGGCAGGCGACAGCTTCGGCATGTGGCTGTGCTCACGGGAGGCGTTAGCCAGCGGCACCCACACCTGCCAGCCGCAGCCGCGGCGGCCATCGTCGCCGTCCGCACTCCGTGCCGACTGGCCGGGTCCCGCTCGGGTCCCGCGCTCGTTTCCAACCCTGCTGCCGCCCTTCGTTCGCACAGAGGAGCCGGACAGCATCATTAATTTCACTCCCTTGCGACCGCAGGAGCTGGACAGCATTCGCCTGAAGCGCGAGGCCAAGGCCAAGAACGGCTTCTATGTGGAGCCCGAGGCCAAGCTGGTGTTCGTGGTGCGTGGACTGGGGGGTGGTGTGCATGGCAGGTGGGGGTTGTGGTGCAGCCAGGGGCACATTCCCCGGGGTGTGTGTCAAGGCCGGCTGCCCGTGTTTGGGGTGCCGTCAGGCGCCGGTGGGCATGCGCAGCGGGTGGGTGCAGCTGGCTGCTCCCCATGCACCAAGCCAGCAGCAGCGGCGGCGGCGGCAGCAGGTGGCGCTGGCGTGGCGGCAGGGGAGGCTGGCTGGAGCGGCAGGCGGGATGCAGCGCCAGCGCATTGGCGCAGCCGCTACCCGGCTGCAGCAGCCCGGCAGCGGCAGCAGCAGCGTGGGTGGAGGCGGCCAGTCGGTGTGTGCAGCCCGGCATGCTGCGATGGCCGGCATGCTGGCCCGCAGCCGGCGCACCGGCCAGCGTGGAGCATTGGTAGCCCACGCCGGGCTGGCGGCTGACCAGCCGTGGGCCTCGCCCCTCACACACACATGCTACTGGCTGGCTGGCTGGCTTTACACCAGCCTGAATCGAGCAATGCGATGACAGGCCCCCATACCGCGACCTCACTATTGTGTTTCTGCAGATCCGCATCCGCGGTGTGAACGACATCGACCCCAAGACCAAGAAGATCCTGCAGCTGCTGCGCCTGCGCCAGATCAACATGGGCGTCTTCCTCAAGGTGAGCTAGACCCTTCATAGAGTTTTAGACCCTTCATGTATTGAGGAGGCGGGAGTGGGCGCTGTTGTGCTGCTTGCGCTGCTGCGAAGGTGGGGCCGCAGTGTGTCCTGTCACTGCTGCGACCTCTCCCCTGCCCACCCGCCTGCCCCACCCCAACCTCTGCCCTGCCCACCCGCCCGNCCTTAACCTGCCCTCCCTCCCAGGTGAACAAGGCGACCATGAACATGCTGCAGCGGGTGGAGCCCTACGTTGCGTACGGCTACCCCAACCTGAAGACCGTCAAGGTGAGCAGTGGGTGCCTTTTTTGCTTGCAAGGGCTGTTGAGGTGGTCGGGTGTTCAACTCGGCAGGTGAGACTGTGTGAAACTGCAGCCTACGGCTACCCCAACCTGAAGACCGTCGAGGTGCGGTGTGTTTGGTCGGTGTGGCTCTGCTAAGCGTGGCTCCAGCACGCCTGGCTGTCCTTGCAAGGCGTGCAGAAGCGTCACCAGAGTGGGATCTGGTGCGCGCTGCAGCCTCAGTCAAGTCAAGGGCTTGCCCGCCGTTGCGTTTTGAGCGCGGCTGCTGAGCGCGCTTGCTGCTGCCATTTAACCAACTCGCTTGCTGCTGCCCTTCCTCCCCTGTTCAGGAGCTGATCTACAAGCGCTTGCTGCCCAATTAACCCTGCAGGAGCTTATATTTAACTGCCTTGCTGCTGCCATTCAACCCTGCAGGAGCTGATCTACAAGCGCGGCTTTGGCAAGGTCAACAAGCAGCGCATCCCCATCACCGACAACTCGGTGATTGAGCAGGTGAGGACAGGGGGAGCGCAACAATCGGTTTGGGGGTTTGTTGGGTCTGCCACGCTGTGCAGCCGCCGAGCGGCGGCGGCGCCGCCGCCACGTGCAGTGCCGCCGGCGCCCGCCTGTTTCGGTTTCTGCCGGCTGTTGTGCATATGCCGCTGCTGTCCTCATTCCTCACTCCACAGGTGCTGGGCGACAAGGGCATCCATCTGCTTTCGTCTCGCTTTCTGCTGACTGCCGTGCATGCGCCGGTGCTTTATTCAATTTATCTTGCTCCATTCAATTGCAACAGGTGCTGGGCGACAAGGGCATCATCTGCGTGGAGGACCTCGTGCACGAGATCTTCACCGTGGGCCCCAACTTCAAGCAGGTGCGTTCAAAGGAGGGTTAAACAGGTACCAGCACAGCTGGGTGCCCTCTGCGGCCTGCCCACGCAGGGGTCGCTGTGGGTCTCACTCGCTTGCAAGCGGGCACGTGCCACCTGGCGGGCAGGATGCGTTGCCGCCGGGGGCGCGACGCGTTGCCGCCTGCGCCTCCGCCGTGTGCCTCTCAGCGCTCACAAAGCTTGCCCCCTCCGCTGCCTCCCCCCGGCAGGCCAACAACTTCCTGTGGCCCTTCAAGCTGTCCTCCCCCAAGGGCGGCATTGACAAGAAGCGCCTGCACTACATCGAGGGCGGCCAGGTGCGCTAGCACTTGCGCTGAGCACTTGGCTGATGATCGCGCTCCGGCTAGCCTTGGAGAGCTCTGTTTGATCCGCTTCTGCAAATGCCGTCCGCCTAAGCCTGCACGCATCGTGGGCGGCCACACGCGCCTGCTGGGTGCTGGCCTCCACACGCTTGTTTGTGTGCCGGGCCCGCACTGCAATCCGGCCCCGCGCTGCCGTGGGCCGGGCGCAAGCCAGCCCACGCTCGCCCTCGAGCTCACCCCCCCTCGCTGCTCCCTCGAGCTCAACCCCTCCTCAACTGCTCCCTCTCTGAACCCCTCCTGACCTGCTCCCTCTCCAACCCCTCCTAACCGCAGGCCGGCAACCGCCAGGAGTACATCAACAACCTGGTGCGCGCCATGAACTGAGCGCTGAGCTGGCGAGCACAGCGCAGCGCGCGCAGCACGGCGCGCGCGGCCTGGACGGAGCGGCCCTGCGAGGATGCCTGCTAGGCACTGACGGCCACAGCCGCGAGGCCCCGTGCGCACCTGCCCAGAGGGCGCGCGGGCNACGGGGCGGCGGCGGCGGGCGCAGTGCGCGCCTGCCGCCCCGCCTCGTCTTAGCTCCGACTTGTTTGGATTGCGGGGGCAGGCTCACAGCGCCGCCCCCGAGGCTGATGTAAGAGGATCCGCAGAATCGAAATCGATTGCCAGGGACGCAAGGCCGGGGGGCAAGGCCAGCAGACGGCCTGTGCGGCGCAGCAAGAACTGTTCGCAACCGGTCCTGAGCCAAAAGTGGGTGCCTGCTGCAGCTTACCCGTTGTAGCCTGCTCGGTTGGGCAAAGCATGTGGGTGGGTTGGACGTTAGCACCGCGCAGCAGGGTCAAGGCAGCCCCGCAAGGGTTGCATCTTTGGCAGGCGGCCACAAGCTTGGCCTGCTGGCCTGCCCAAAAGTACGGTTGAAATCATTAGCAGGTGTTACGGGCTGTCGAATGTGGAAGGCAATGTGAGGGAGGCCCGAGGACAAGCTCGAGCGGCCCCTTCATGGAGCACGCTTTGGTTCACCACAGCATGGGCGCAGGGTGCTCCCTGTTGCTGCCCCCGCCTGGCTGAATACAGCTGACTGGCAATCCCCCCAATCGTCAGCAGCGCCAGCAGCCCGTCAGAGCGTGCCAGAGTTCGAGCAACGCGCGCCGCGGCTGGTCGGCAGGCTCCCGCCATGGCGCAGGCCGAGCAATCCCCTCGGCGAAGCAAAGCCGTCCTCCCGCGGGTGAGGCCGCCCGGGGGCAGCAACGCCGCCTGCCGTGTGGGGCCCACGCCGCGGTCAAGCTCGCTCTCCGCCTTCACGCCAGCCAGACCTTGGTCGTGGCCTGGAGCCGCGCCGTTGCCAGCCGCCCCAGGGGCCACCGCCTCAGTCTGCTCACCGCCTGCTGTGCCCGCGCTGGTCCGCCTGCCCGCCGTCGAACATCTCCTGCCGTCGAACACCTCCTGGCCGCCGTTGAACACCTCCTGCCCGCTGTTGAACACCTCCTGCCCGCCGTTGATTCTATTAAAGAAAAAGAAAGAAAAAATGGAACACCTCCCATCCGGCCCCACAGGTTTGCGTCCACTGCGGCGCCACCACCACCTGCTTCTGGCGGCGAGCCGAGAAGGGCATCGCTGGCTACATCTGCAACGCCTGCGGTGCGAGCCTGCTGGGTGCTGCGCCTGCTGGGTGCTGGGTGCTGTTCGCTCTGTACACCCAGACAAGTCAGTCAGTCAGCCTGCTGGGTGCTGCGCCACGCCCCGCCGGTTTGAACTTGGGCCTCGTGTACGGGGGAGTTGCACACCAGCCGCCTCGCGTTTCCACTGGTTTCATACTCACATGCCTCACATCCTCCCGCGCAGGCTGCAAGCGGCGGCGCAACCGGCTGAAGACAAGCGACGATGCCCCTGTGCCGCACATGCCCCTGGCCCCAGCACCCATGCCGCTGCCCACAATGGCACGCCCGCCGGTGATGATGCACCCAGCTGGCCTGCCCATGGCGCCGATGGGCCTCATGCCCCGCCCGGGCATGATGCTGCCAGCAGCTGCAGTCATGCAGATGCAGCAGCTGGCCCTGCGCCTGCAGCAGCAGCAGCAGGTGGCGGCCGCGATGGCGCGGCACGCACAGCAGCAGCAAGCACAACAGGCGCAGCAGGCGCAGCAGCAGCAGCAGCAGCAGGCGGGTGCAGTGCTGCAGCAGGAGCAAGAGGCGGGCGATGAGGAGATGGATGCCAGCGAGACGGAGGCAGATTGCAGCACGGGCACACCCGCCGGCCTGCCCGGGGCCCAGCAGGCGCAGCCATCCGACATGGCAGGGCAGCAGGCTGGGGCCAAGGGGGAGGCGGCGGCGGAGCAGGAGCAGCAGGCTGCAGAGGCCACGGAGGAAGAGGGGAGGGCAGAGCAGCAGCAGGCGCAGCAGGCGCAGGAGCAGGAAGAGCCTGCGGAGGTGCAGCAGCAGCAGCAGCTGCTTAAGCGAGAGCAGGCTCAACCCGAGCAGCCGCCCCAGCCGCCGCCGCAGCAGCAGCAGCAGACAATGGAGCCGCCATGTGTGGTGCTGCCGGCGGTGCCCCCCAGCATGCCGCGGCCGCACATGCTGGTGCCCCCAGGGCTGCCGCTGGCGGGCCGCATGCCCATGGGCATGCCCCGCTGCGTGCCGCTCCTGGTCTCTGTGCCGGTCCGCCCAACCCAGCCTGCCCCAGCGGCCCCCGCCTCGCAGCAGCCTGCAGCAGCGGCAGCAGCGGTGGCACCCTCGCCCTCGCCCCTGCCAGATGTGAAGCAAGAGGCAGAGGAGGGTGCGTCTTCCCGGGCGCCGTCCCCCGCCCCGCCTGCCGTCCAGCTGCCAGCCCCCCGCCCAGGCCCCGCCCACGCACCCGCAATGCAGGCGCTGCCCATGGTGCTGCAGGCGGCCCAGCTGCACCAGATGCAGCAGATGC
>RRZL01000079.1:292258-332578 GCA_006782975.1 Chlorella sp. Dachan | reverse complement strand
GGGCGGGGCAGGCGGGGCGGGCGGCCCCCGCTGGGCGGCCGCGGCGGCAGCCGTGCAGCATCCATGTTTGATGAAACCGGAGACCTGGGCATCGCAGCCCCGCTGCTGGCCCTGGCTGCGGCCCTGGACCCCTCCTGCTCACCGCCCACCCACCCGGGGGCGGCAGAGGGCGGCAGCAGCGGCGAGACCAGCAGCGAGTCCGAGGGCCCGCCCATGCGCAGCGACAGCCCTGCTGGCGTGCCGGGCGGCAGGGGAGCAGCAGGCGGCCGCAGGGGCACAGTCACAACGGAGCTGGAAGCGCTGCTGGCTGCAGAGTCTCAGGTGTGGAGCATCGCCGCCGCGCTGCGCGGCGAGCCAGTCAGCTAGCACACCTGTTTACAACTCAGTTGGAAAGCTTTGCAGCCCCTCTCGGTGCCTTTTGTTTAGGCAGCCCAGCAGCCAGCGCTGGACCAGCCAGCTGTATGTAGCGTAGTGCAAGTGTAGTGCAGTGTGGTGTACTTGATTTAGCGCAGGATCTCCCTCTGTCTCAACGGCCCAGCCTTGGCCCCCAACGCATGCCCCCCCTTTTGCTCTCCCTTCTCAACCACTATTGTGTTGCCCTCGCCTCGTTTGGTTCATGCGATGAACCCCCCCTACCGCCCTCCAATCAAGTTGAAGTCCTCCTTTGCTTTGGGCAATCGACCACTTGCCAATAATAACCCCACTTTGTAAAATTAGCTTTGAAACGATAACAGAAGGGCAGAGCAAGGGTGCGTGGTGTGCCAAGGGTCCCTATTCCCCTGTGCGAGCTGCCCAGCCCAACCGGCTGCCACGCTAGGCCTGGGTTACACAGAAGGGCGTGGTGCATGAAATTGAAAGAATGGGAGCAGGAGCATATGGCAGAGGGCCCCTGGAATGGCTGCGCCGCCGATGTGGCATGTGTCATGCCCAGCAATCAGCGCGCGTTGGAGGGACAGGGGTTGGGCCGGAAGGCAGCGGCGGCGCAAATGGAGAGCGCACAGGCGGCCAGGGAAGCAGGGCAGCACGGGGGGAGGTTGCATCGAGTGCATTGTTTGATGGCAGGCAAAGAAGGTCACATGTATTGCATGGACGTACGGTGATCGGAGTGCGGGGACAGCAACATTGGGGGCCGCACGTTGCGGAGCTAACTGGCATCGCCTGCCACGCTACCGCGCTTGCACGGCAGGTGGGCAGGCAGCCGCCTGTCGGGCCGTGGGCAGAAGGCGCGAACATGGCGCCGCCACCTCAGTGCCGCCGCGAAAACTTGAGCTTCTTGGCGGCTTCCCGCTTGGCCGCCTTCTCTGCCGCCGCACGCAGCTTCTCCTCGCGCTTGGCCTGTAGGCGGGACAAGGCAGCAGTACAGGTGGACCAGGCAGCAGTACAGCACAGGTCACACACACAAGGGGTTGAAGGGTGTGGCAGGAGGCCTGGACAGCTGATGCTTGCGCTTGGACCGGACAGCGAGTGCGAGTGCTCTCCGCAGTCGCCATGGGCTTCTGTACTTTGGGAGCCCAGCCCAACAGTGAGCACCCAACCCACCTGCTTCTCCTTGAGCTTCTCCTCGTCCAGCTCGGCATCGTCTGCAGGGCGCAAAATGCAAGCAGGCCACGCTTGGTTGGTAGGAATGCGATAGCTCAGCATCATCTGGGCGGGAATGCGAGCACCATCTGGGTGGGAATGTGATACAGCTCAGCATCATCTGCAGGTTGAGTATATCAGCAGGTCACGCTGGGCTCGTGTGCCCTCTTTGCAACGAGCAGCATGCAAAGGCAGGCCGAAGCTCAGCGCCGCCTGGCGGGGCTAGAACACCCGGAGCACGGTGCCTGGACAGGGGGAGCAGGCAGGCTGGGACACTGCCGGCAAGCGTGCTGGTGCTCACTCTGCGACATGCCTCTCCTGCAACAAACAACTTGCTGCACACTGGGCACTGTGGCGGCCCGAGCAACAGGCCAGCAGGCCCTGCTGCCTCCCCAACCCCCCAACCCCCACCTGAGCCGCCCAGGGACGCCAGCGAGGCAACAGAGGAGACGGTTGCCAGCGAGGCGAGCGAGGCAGTGGAGGCGGCCGCGTGCATGCCGCCGGGGGTGCCCGCTGCTGTCGCTGCCGCTGCCGCTGCCGCCGGGTTGGTCTTTATTGTGAGGCGGCCGTCGGCCACGTGCCACTCCTCATGGCACAGGGCCGAGGTGAACTCTGCACAGCGGGAGGGAGAAATAGGTCAGAAAAAGGTCAGACTCTGGAAAGGGAAGCGGGGGCGCCGGCAAAGGCCGGGGGTGAGCTCTGCAGCGGGACGCTGCGAAGCATGTGCGAGCGAGCTGCGCAGGAACAGCCTGTGCCTGGGCAGACGCAGCGTGCGCTGCGGCCGCTGGGCGGATTGGAGCAAACCGAGGCGAACACGCGCTGCCAACCCAACACAAGCTGCCAACCCACCTGAGTTGTGGCTGATCATGACCACGGCGCCACCATAGTCGGCAATGCCTGCCGCCAGCGCTCCCAGCGACTCGCGATCCAGGTAGTTTGTGGGCTCATCCAGCACCAGCATGTGGGGGTTGTTCCACATGGCGGCTGCGGGGGGCGGGGAGGGGGGCAGTGGCGGGCACGGGGTTGCAAGCGCGCATGCTGACGCTCAGAAAGTCGGCGCTGCCAAGTCGCAGTCAGCAACACAGCAGCCACCCACACAGTCCGCAACCCAGTTGGTGCAAGAGCTTGAGTTTGCATGCGTTGACAGGTTGGCAGTCGCCTCACCTGCCAGCACCAGCTTGACCTTCTGCCCGCCCGACAGGCCGCGGATCGCATTATGTGCCGAGATGTCCTGCAGCAGAGCGGGTGCGGGGCAGCAGCAGCAGCTGCGGATGAGCTCCAATACATCAATGCATCGACCGCCATGCAGCACAGGCGGCACGGAGGCGACTCTGCCCGAATGTGGCCGGGGTGCCGAGCCCTGCATCGCAGCGCGGCAGCTCCCCAACCAAACAGCCGATCCATGGCTCGGACGGAAATCCACAGCCGAAAAGCCACAGTTAAAACCAACCCACCTCCTCGAGGCCGAAGTCCGCCAGGTGGCCCAGCACCGCCTCCTTGCTCAGCGGCCGGTAGTTGCGGAAGTTGGCCAGCTTGGCATCGAAATCCGTGACCTGCAAAACACGTTTGATTGGGATTAATTAATTGATTGGGAAGTGGCAGACAGTGCCTCAGTAGAAGTTGGCCAGCTTGGCATCAAAGTCCGTGACCTGCGAACAACAATTTCGTAATTGGGAAGCGAGAGGCAGTGCGTAAGCGGCAGGCACGAGAGAGCAAGGCAGGTAGTTGCGGAAGTTGGCCAGCTTGGCATCGAAATCCGTGACCGGCGAAACATTGGATTGATTGGTAAGTGGCAGAGTCCTTAAGCGGCAGGCACGAGAGAGCAAGGCGAGGCAGCTGCGGAAGTTGGCGAGCTTGGCATCGAAGTCGGTGACCTGCGAAAAAATTGATTAATTGGAAGTGAGAGGCACTGCGTAAGCGGCAGGCGAGGCGAGGCAGCTGCGGAAGGTGGCCGGCTTGGCCAAAAATGTGCTTTGCCCACCCTTCCCACCTGCTCCAAACCGCTCAATCAGCCTTGCAAGCTTGCCATCCTGGTGCAGCCCATGCCAACCAGCCCCGCCCGCCCCTTTCCCGCCACCTGACCAGCTGATTACCGTTACAATGGAATCAACAATGTTTCCAGCTCACCATCTTTGCGTAGCCCATGCCGACCCGCCCCGCCCGCCCCTTCCATCTGACCAGCTGATTACCGTTACAATGGAATCGGCCTTCCCAGCTCACCATCTTGGCGCAGCCCATGCCGACCAGCCCCGCCCGCCCCTTCCACGCCACCTGGCCAGCTGTGAACCGTCTCAAAGGAATCAACAACCTTCCCAGCTCACCATCTCTGCATAGCCATGTCGATCAGCTCGGCCCGCCCCTTCCACATGACCAGCTAAAAGAACGTTGACCGTCTCAAAGGAATCAGCCTTTCCAGCTCACCATCTTCGCATAGCCCATGTCAATCAGCTCGGCGCGCCCCTTCCACGTGTTGTTGCGCACGTTGTTGGGCTGGCCCACCCACACAATTTCATACTCGTACTCCTTGCGCGCCATGCGCCTGCGGGTGGGTGGGTACAGCGGTTCAGGACATGTGGATAACGGTTCGTGCTCGTGCTCCTTGCGCGCCATGCGCCTGCGGTTGATGGGGTGCACAGCTAGATGTTGTTGGGCTGCACTGTGGCTGCCACGCGTCCTCACCACCCAAACAATCCACCACCAAGGAAGCAACCCATCACAACTCCTGCCACCCTAGATCCCGGCTAACCGGGAGTTGAGGTAGTCCACCACGCGCTTGCCCGAGGCGATGGCCTCGGCGCGTGCCGCCAGCTCCTCGTCAGTCAGCTTCACCGTCGCCTTTTCTGCCAGCTCCTTGTCGTCGCCGTCCTCGTACCTGCGGACAATGGATTGGGTTTGCAGCTAAGGCCGGGACACACGAGCCAGACCTGAGGGTAAGTGCAGTCAGGGCAGCTGCAACGGCTGCCCTGCGGACGAGTGCCACAACCTGGCAAGCTTGCCACAACCTTGTGACTCACCGCCACCAGATGTACTGGGAGGGCGTGAGCTCCAGGTGCTGCTCCACGTGGTGGAAGGCGTGCTGCAGGCACGGAAGGAAGGAAGGAAATGTACAGAATGTTGGGCTGCAGTGTTGACAGATGAGGTGGCACTCAATGCAGGTCGGGGTGGCCCTCGATGCCTGGCACACAGGACCTTGGAAAGTGCGATCCAAGGAGCAACATTCGCACCTGCGCCACGTACGCCAGCCGCAGGTTGGGGTGCTTCCACACCTGGCCCTCATCGGGGAGCGTCTCGCCTGCGCATCGATGGGTTTCAGGGTCACAATCTCACTCAGTCAATAGCATCAGATGCTCTCTGGGGGAGGGTGCTTCCACACGGTGCCCTTGTCGGGCAGCGTCTCGCCTGCGCATTGAGGGGTTTCAGGGTCACGATGGGCTTCAACGTCACAATCCACTCAGTCAGCAGCATCATATGCTCTCTGGGGGAGGGTGCTTTGGTGGGGGTGTATCGCCTGCACACGGGAAGGGCAAGCAGTGGAGCAGCGACAGCAGAGCGGGCCAGCCCCGCCACGCTTGCAGACGAGCACCCTGCCCGCGCCGCGCATCCAACGGCACACATCTGGGCCAAGACCAGACCAGCCCTGAGAGCTGATTCCTTGCACCCACCCGTCAGCAGCTTGATGAGCGTGGACTTGCCGGCGCCGTTTGCGCCCAGCACCGCCACGCGGCTGCCGAGGCTGACGCGGCAAGTAATGTCGGTCAGCTGCTGCTTGGCGGCGCCCGGCCACGTGAAGGACACCTGCAGGGGGGCAGTTTGAGAGGGCTGGGTCAGAGCCCTGTGAATGCAGGGCGCAGCCGCTGCTTGGCGGCGCCCGGCCACATGAAGGACACCTGCACAGCAGTTTTTTTAATGCAAAGCAGTTCTTTTGGCAGGGTATGCGACGGTAGATTCCGTCCAGGAAGCCGGCCGGGCTCTGGAAACTTGATGAAAACAGCACAGCAAACTACCATCTGTACCACTCACGTTAGTGACCTTGGCGATCGCCTGCGTCTTGCCCTTGATTCCGTCCAGGAAGCCGGGTTCGGGGAACTTGAAGCGCAGCGTGGCGGCCGACAGCTCGTAGTACGTCTTGGCCTCGGGCTTGACCTGCAGGCGGATGCAGATTAGGGCAGGTAAAGATTGGGAGGGAAGACATCAGCTGGACAGGGGCTGAGGCGCAGGATGGCAGCTTGCAGCGCGTTTCTGCCGCTGGTTGGACCGGCAACCCGGCAGCGTAAGGAGTCAAAGCAGGCAGGAGGCATGCCCCGCATGCGCACCGCGCCTCGGCACCATTCCCCGCGCTTTGGGCAGCGCTGCAGGCTGGCAAAGCATCACCTGCAGGCTGGCAATGTGCCACCTGCAGGCTGGCAAAGCACTCCCCCCGGTACCTTGACAAACTCAGACAGGTTGCCGCGAGAGGGCCCACTACGCAGGGTATGTAAAACCCAGCCTAGTACGTAACAGCATTTCGCACCTTGACAAACTCGGACAGGTTGCCGCGGTAGTGCACCAGCTATACCTTAGATTTACAATACCCAGCTATATCTTAGATAGACAATACCCACCTTAACAAACTCAGACAGGTTGCCGCGGTAGTGCACCAGCTTGCGGTTTTCGTAGTGGATGATGTCGGTACACACGTTGTCCAGGAAGCCAGAGTCGTGCGACACAATCATCTGCACGCACAGGAAAAAGGTGGGCGCAGAGAGGCGGTCAGGGAACAGCAGAAGTGAAGGGGGTGATGCCGGGTGCACACATTGGCTGAATCCGCCGCGCTGCAACCAGCAGGCCACATTAGCTTTGAAAACCAAGCGGGGCACCGGCTGAACAACACTCAACCCACCGAGGAGATCTCGGGGCGGTTGACCAGGTAGTTCTCCAGCCACGCCACGTTGGCTACGTCCAAGTGGTTGGTGGGCTCATCCAGCAGCAGGATGTCGGCCCGCATCAGCATAGCACGCGCTGCACAACATAGCATGCGGGGAACCGCACGAAACGTGAGTGCGGGCAGCGGGCAGGCAGCAGTGTGAGGTGGGTGCAACCAGCAGGAAAGTGTCGGCCTGCATGAGCATGGCGCGCGCTGCACGGGAAGCGATGCAGATGTGATTCAGCGCAGGACACGGTTGGACACGGTTGGACACGGCTGGGGCGGCAACAGGTGGCAGAGTGGCGGTTGGCGGGCTCATCCGGCGGCAGAATCCGAAGGCAGCAGCGGTGCCTATGGCACGTGCGCCCCAGGGCCAGCGTCACTTCCAGCCAGCCCCAGCTTTGCAAGCACGTGAGGGAGGAGAAGTGAACATGAACAACAGGGACCCACAACATAGGGACCCACAACTCAGTAACCCACCCAGGGCCAGCTTCATCTTCCAGCCGCCGCTGAGGGAGCCCACGGGCGTGGACTGCAGCTGGGGGGTGAAGCCCACCGACGCCAGCACCTCAATGACCTGCAGTGCATGTGTTGAAGGCGGGTCCGCGTGTGCTGAGGGGAGACCCGCGTGCATTGAAGGGAGAGCAGCATTTGTTCAAGGGAGACTGGTGTTTGTTTGGAGGTGAAGCGAGTGGGGGCGCAGTTGCAGCATCGTGGAGGACCGCTTGACGCCAGCGCTGCAATGAGCTGCCGGGGAGGCATTTGCGGCCAGAAGCAACCGAGGGCCCTGCCCGCACCTGCTCGCGCGAGGGCTTGGTGGCCTCCTGCACCACCTTGTCCGCCACCACAAAGTCCACCACGCCCGTGGAGCTCTCTGCGGGCGGGAACAATGGGAGACGCGGCTCAACAGCATGGCGGCGGTGTTTGGAGCAGGCGGCAGGTGCTGCCTGTCTGTCCAAGCCCTCCGGAACGCGTCGATGCCGTGCTCCACGTTCACCGTGCGCAGCATCCAATGCCACCCCAAACCAGCTCATGTCACATGCTGCTGAATGACACCAAGCCTACCCGAGGCGTCAATGTCGCGCTCCACACACGCCATGCGCAGCATCAGCTGCCACCCCAAACCAGCTCAATTCAAGCCCACCAGAGGCGTCGATGTCGTGCTCGACGTACACCGTGCGCAGCTGCTCCTTTGGAGGGAAGCCGTCCACCTTGCCGTTGGCGATGGCACGCATGAGCGTGGACTGCGACGGAGCGAGGGCAGGGGCATGTTGCAGCTGTGAGAGGGTGGGCATGGTGGCTGCTGGGCGCCGCCGCGCACGCAGGCAGCAGCCCACAGCTCAGCTGCCAGCCGTGGCCTGGCCCTTCCCCACCATGCCCGCGCCGTTTGCGCCGCACAGGCCGCAGCCAGCACTGCTGTTGAGCCAAGCAGCCACAAGCGCGAGCCGCTCTGCCCTGAAATCCAGAGCTAGTCCTCACCTTGCCCGCGCCGTTTGCGCCGCACAAGCCGTAGCGCCGCCCGCGCTTGAGGCGCAGCGTGGCGTTGTTGAGAAGGATGCGGCCGCCGTAGCCGAGGGAGAACTCGCAGTTGCACAGCTCCTCCTCCTCGCCGTCGTCCTCCTCCTCCTGGAAAGAAACATGTGGGCGGCAGAAGCAGTCCGGTCAAGAAGAGAACCCGCAGTTGCACAGCTCCTCCTCGCCGTCCTTCTCCTCGTCCTGGAAAGAAAGGACCCCGGAAACAAAGGAGCCGGGTCCATGGAATTGTGCAGGGAGTAATTTTAAGTTAGCAGCAGAAACGCGGTCAAGGGAGGGAACCCGCAGTTGCACAGCTCCGCCACCTCCTCGCCGTCGTCCTCTTGCTCCCATGAAACAGCACAGCAATGGAGGCTGACAGAAGGGCCGGCCAAGCAGGAAAGGCAGCAGCAGCAGCCGGGGAAGCACGACAACCTCGCCGCCGGCGGCTTGCCCATGTGGCACAGCCCAGCGTGACGGCATGCACTCAGAATGCAACACCGAAACGCAGCACTGGGAATGCAACATGACTCACCACGGGCGGCTCGCCCATGTGGCGCAGCGCCCAGCGGTGCAGCGCGTGCGACGTGACCACCGCAGGGTTCTTGTCGCCGCCAAAGAGGCCCACCAGGTAGGGCACCAGCTGGTTCTCCCAAGTGCTGCAGGCAGGGAGGGGGGCGGTGGAAGGCAGGGAAGTTGGTAAAAAATAGAAAAGGTAACAAAGGCCAGTTCGTGTGGCTGCGAAACCAGGCCCACAGCTGGTTCTCCCATGTGCTGCGGGCAAAAGGAGGGGGCCGGTTGGAGGGCAGGGAGGTTGCGTAAGAAGTCGAGTTCCTGTATCTGCACCACGCCCCACCAGCTGGTCTCCCCAGGTGCTGCGGTACCGTGGCAAGCCACGGTGAGCATCTGTTTACCAGCGCTGCTCGCGTTTGCCAGAGCTGCTCACTCTTACCAGAGCTGCCCAGCAGTTTGCCGTGCAGCAGGGCATGCGCTGCACGTGGGAGCGCCCAGTCTCTCATGACAGGCACGCACAACAAGCGCTCACCGGGTGGCGTGCAGCTTGGCGCGGATGAGGCTCTCGCCCACAGCCGCCACGTGCGCCAGCAGGGCGCCCGCCTCCTGCGCGGGGGAAAGAAAGCCGGCAGGCAGTGAGACACCTGGGGAAACGCGAAACCTGGGGAAATGAGAAACCCGAGGCAATGAGCAACCTGGGGCAATGAGCAACCTTGAGGAAATGAGCAATCTGTAGAAACCCCAGATCGTGCAGGGTTGGCAGCCGCTCCCGGCCTTAGGCGCACGGCAGCTGGTGCGGCATCCAGACAGCCGGCTCCGGCACCTTGATGGCAAGCCCAGGCGCTGTGCAGGTATTTAGGGAACAGGCACGCACCGGCGTGAAGAGGTTGGCGCTGGGCGAAGCCGCGGTGGCCTCCTGCCGCAGGGCAGCCGACACCTCGGCCTCATCTGCCGCGTGGCCCACCTGCAAGCCAGGAACATGCGCAGATACGTGCTGAAAATGCAGGGGCGTGTATCCATTGCCTGCGGTTACCTTATTATCTGCTAGTGTGCAGCGAGGACGTGGGGCACACAGTGTTCCCTGGCCCTGACACAGCGCCTACAGCCCTGCCCAGCCGCAGCTGAGCATGCGCAAACTGCCAAGCGTGCGCAAACTGCCCACTGCTCGAAGAGTAACGCAGCCGCTCACCTCTGCCTCCTGCCGCCCGCCCCCTCCCTCGGACGTTCCCTGGCTCCCTCCTACCACCCGCACTGGAAAAATGGGCATCCATCAAACTCACCTCTGCCTCCTGCCGCTCCGCCTCCTCCTTAACACGCTCCAGCGCGCCGCGGGCACGTGCGCCCACCTGCAGACCCAGGGCGGGGTGTGCACGCGTGCGGAAAAGCATGCGCTCAGCCACTGCTGCAAGCGCATGACAGCACAGCGTGCCACTAGAGCCGCAGCACCTTGAGGTGCGCATGCATTCATCTGTATCAATCAATCATTAGAGGCGATGCATCTTGTGTACGCGGCTGGCTGGCTGCTGCGACGGGCCAGCGACAGCCCACAGACAGCCCACATGACCAACAGTTGTATCGCAGCAGCCCGTGCAGCTCGTGGTCGGCCGCCCCGATGGGCCACACAACGCAGCGGCAAGCTACGGGAAGAAAGGAGATCCAATCACCCACAGAGAAGAGCTAACCCACCTCGCGCAGTTCGGGGTCGGCGGCCTCGTTGGCCACGCGCTCCAGCAGCGGCGCCAGCTGGGGCAGGAAGGGGGCCGCTTCCGCGGGGTCTTGAACCTGCGGTGGGGCGAATGACAATGGAATGGATGGGGTTAATACAGTGCACAGCAGCGGCGCCAGCTGGGGCAGGAAGGGGGCTGCTTCCGTGGGGTCTTGCACCTGCGGTGGGGCGAATGACAATGGAATGGATGGTTTGAATACAGTGTGGCTGATCACAGCCCGGCCGAGCAGCCCGCAACTGCCACAAAACGAGACATTCACCACCCACTAGCTTGCACATGCGCTCGATGATCCACGCTCGCTTCTGGCTCGTTGTCAAGTTGAAAGCAACATGCACAGCAAATGAGACATTCAGCACCCACCAGCTTGCACATGCTCTCGATGATCCACGCTCGCTTCTGGCTCGTTGTCAGGTTGAAAGCAACATGCACAGCAAATGAGACATTCAGCACCCACCAGCTTGCACATGTTCTCGATGATCACGCTGGCGCGCCGGTTGACCACGGTTGACCGCTCGCGCAGGGCGCGCACCATGAGGGGGACCATGACTGCCAGGGTGCCGTCCTCCATTGCCTGCGGGAAGGTGGGAAAGGGCACAAAGTGGGAATGAATGCAAGGAGCACACAAGCCATGGGGGGACCATGATGGCCAGGGTGCCGTCCTCCATGGCCTGTGGAGAAGTGGGGAGGTGGAAAGGGCGCCCAGTGGGACTGCAACGATTTGGGGCAGGTGAGTAAGGATGGGCTGTGGCTCAGCGTGCCGTCCTCCATTGCCTGTTGGTGGGAAAGTGGGGATGTGGGAAGGGCGCCGGGTAGTAAATCAGTGGGAATGCAAGGAAGCGTAGGAGCCGAGAGCAGGGACCATCATCACGGCAAACTGGCTGCCCTCCATGGCCTAGAGTGTGTTGGCAGTCGGGTTGGCAGGACATTGCCGTCATCAGGACCAGGAGCGCAGCACAGCGCAGCGTGCGGAGCATGAGCCGGCGCTCAGAGGCCCGCGGGAGCCGCCGACAGCCAAATGGGTTGATAGATGTTGCAAGGTGGTGCACCTCATGCGCGGCAACATGCCGAGCAGCACCTGCAGCTTCCCCCCTGCTTGCCCGGACAAAGGTGGTGGCCGACAGCCAAATCGTTCGAAGATGTTGCACCTCCTATAGTAAAAGCACTTGCCTGGACAAAGGTGGTGGCCGACAGCTTGGCGATGACATCAGGCACCTCGCCGGGCCGCGCAATGCACGACACCTGCGGTTAAGTTGGGCACATCGCACAAACAGCAGTCTGGTGACCAACCGTTTGGCTTGCAACCACAGGCAGGGCAGTACCTTGCACCTCGGGCACAAGCAGCCATCAAGGACCAGCGCAGCGATATAGACCTTGAAACTGGACACCCACCAGGGCAGGGATGTGCGGCTCCAAGTCGCGGTTGCCCGCGGTGCCGCAGGCAGCCAGCATGGCCTCGGTTGCCGCCGCCGCCACCTGCGGTCAGTCGAGCGAGCGCAACCAGAGGAGGATCAACGGAAGGAGGGTCACAGGCATTCTTTTTTTGTGCATTCGCAGGGCGCTTCGCTCTGGAGGCAGGGCAAGCACTCGAGCAAGCGGCTTGGCCTGCTTGAAGGCACAGCAAGTGTTGTCTCTGTTGCCTCACCTCTTGGCGGATGTCCACCATGCACTCGGACATGCGAGGCACAACCGTCACCATGCAGTGCGCAAACTCAGCCGGCGCGCGCTTGGCCAGCTGGGCCAGCAGCGCGAGAGCGCCCGCCCGCGCCTGCCACTTGAGGCCCTGCGCAGCAGGTGGAAGGTGGAAGAGGAGCAAGGTTGAGGGTAAGCATATCAGCAAGGATGCGCAATTTTGCACGGGTTTGGGGGAAATGCACAAAACACCGACTTAGAGCCATCTGAGTGCCCTTGCGCAGCACATTGAGATAATCACACAGCGATTTCGGCCGCACAGGGCTGGAGCCACGGCACACACTGGCTCTGCACCGCCGGCAGCCCGGCGGCAACCAGCAGCCGCCAGCCCACCTGCTCCGTGCCCGCCAGCAGCATGACTGCCGCCGCCTTGGTGGCATGGGGGTTCAGCGTAGCAATCAGGGCGGCGCCCGCCGCGGCCGCCGCATCCCGCACCGCCTTGACCTGCAAAGATGGGATACAGCATGTTCGATTTGGTCAACCCAGACAGGAGCGGTGAATGCGCAAGCACTGGCACTGGCACAGCTTGCGGCAAGAGTGGGCACCTCCCCCGCTGCTGCGCCCTGCTGTTGGGACGCAAGCTGCCTCATTCGCTGGCCCAGCGCCGCAACCATCCAACCCCTCGCTGCCATCCAGTGCTGCAGGAGGCGATGCCCCATGTCGGCCACCATATCAAACTTGAAATTGGACAGAGTCGATGCATGACCACCCAAGCAGCCTCCCCCAGTGGCCCACCTTGTCAGCGTGGCAGGCCAGCACAGCGGGCAGCATGGGCAGCAGGAAGGGCTCCGCCAGGCGGCCGCCCTCCCTGGCAAGGGCGGCGTACGCCACCAGCCCCGCCTCACGCTCCACAGGAAGCGCGTCCTCGCCCACCGCACGCTGCAGCGCTGGCATCAGGCCTGCAGGGCGGTTCAACAAGCGGGGCAGTTGGGGAGTCGGCAGTTGGGGAGTCGGCAGGCTCTGGCTGGGGAGCGCGTGTGTGACAGCAGCGGGGCAGCCAACGTGAGCATGCCGGCCTGCACAAGCACGGCAGCATCAAGATTCCGTGCATGTCAGCAGCAACCGCCCGGCCCCCACACTGTGCCGCCGCCCGCCGCCCGGCAGCTGCACATGCCGACACGCCAACGCACAGCAGCAGGGGCGCTGCTGTTGCGGGCGTCCGCAGCCCAGTGCACTGCAAGCCCAGCACGTCCATCGAACCCACCGTGGGCGTGCAGGGCGGGGACGCCCTCGCGCAGGGCCATGCCGCCGAGCGCCGCCGCATCCCGGCTGCCGGCCGCCAGAAGCTCCTTGATGCGAGCGGCGGCAGCACCCACGTCGCCACCGGCTGCCTCCAGGATCTCGGCGTACAGCTCAGAGGGCCCCTTGGCGGGGGCAGCTGCTGCAGCTGCCTTCTTGTCGTCGAGAGACAGGCGGCCGACGGCGGCGGTGGGCGCCGCAGCGGCGGCTGGGCGGCGGACGAGCAGCTTGATGCCGCCGGCCGCCACGGGATTGGGGGCCGTCATACTGTCGAGATGCTGCGCTCAGGGGAGCGAGGACAGCGGCCAGGGCGCTCAGGAGACAAGTCATTGAAGTGCGGCGGCGGTGTGACCGCAGGCCCACGTGCCATATTCACATCGCTACTGATGCCTCTGCAAGCTAATTGCGGCGCGCAGCAGCGCGTGCCGCTCACCCTGGCTCCGCTGCCTCAGCGCCTGCTGCCCGGGTTCAGGCAGGCTGGCTGTGTGGAGCAGGTGAGCAAGCGGCACGGAGTCCGCTGCGAAAAGGACGCGCCTGGGCCCTCGCCAGCCACTCATGCGGGCGCCGCCTGTGGGCGGCACCGCCCACCTGCCCGGCATCCGTGTGTCCCTGTCGATCACATGCAGAAGCCAGTTTGTGCACTGCGCTCCCACCGCTGCCGGTGTACATTTCGGTTGGCAGCAGCAGTTGACTTGTGGAACGAGGTCTGTCACCAAGTCGCCTGGCAAGTTGCTTGCAGCAGATACATTGCCGACCAACACTGGGCAGTCACACACCAAGAACCGCGCTGCCGCTCGTCAGCGTGCCCACCAGGCGAGCCGTGACAGGAGCAGCAGCCCCCGTCACAGCAACACCACAGCGCCCGCCACTGGAGCCACAGCCGCAGCAGCCGTGGCGCTGGTCAGCAGCAGCAGCTGGCGGGTGCGGGCGGCGGGAATCTTGCAAGGCTTGGAAGAGCGCCAGGGCTGCGCCCAACACTTGTGGTTGTCTTTGTCACACTGCTGGCCTTCAGGATGCCGCGTTACAGCAGAGTGTGGTGTTCGCTGGATGTGACTGCTGATGCATGAGCGACCAGGGGCAGCAGAGGAGGAAACAAGCGGGGCGGTAGAGCGGCGGAGGGTGGGTTCTCAAGCGGAGATCTCAAGATGCATTGGGGATGCGTTGGATGCAATCAAAGGAAAAGGTAGTCAGCGGTCATTGGAGAGGGGTGCCAAGCAAGTTCTCAGGACGAGGTCAATCGAATGACGGAGGGAGACGGAAGGAAGGGGGCGCGCCGTGGGCAGGTAGTGCGAGGGGGTGAGGGGGGAGGGAGTGGCTGGGAAGCCGCCAGCAGCATCTGATGCGAGGGCGGCAGGCGTGCCACGGGCCAACCCTTGCTCCCCCCGCACTGAGCTACTGAGCCATGACAGGGAGCCCTTGAGTGAGTGAGCCCCTTACAGGAAGTAGTCGGGGGCTGCCTTCTTGGAGGGCACGCCCCGCGCCTCCTGCGGCGCCGCTTCAAACACCTGCAAGTGCGGAAGCGTAAAACAACAGGTGAGAATAAGGATTATGTGAGAGCAATGCAGTCGTGAGCAGGCGCCACTTCAAACACCTGCAAGCGTGCAAGTGCGAAACAGCAGGTAAGCGTGCAAGTGCGAAACAGCAGGTGAAAATAAGGATAATGTAAGGGCCCCACAGTCGTAAGCAGGCGCCACTTCAAACACCTGCAAGTGGAGGGAGAACAGCCGAGGCAGGATGAAGGCCAGCAGTTCAAAGAGCAGAGCCAACAGTCCAAAGAGCAAGCCAGCAGGTCCAAGAGCAAGCACGCAGTTCAGAGCAAGCAACGTGTCAAGGCAGGTTGTTGGGGGCTGTGAACCGGTCACTGGGGCCGCACAACATCCGCCCTGTCGCGCACTTCTCCCCCTCCCCATCGCACCTTGAAGTTTTTGCCGCCGCCGTCGTCCAGCTCAAGGATCGCCGCCACGTTGCCACACCTGCCCCGGAGCGGGAAGCAACAACCACAGTGAGCAAGATGTTCCACAGTGGCAGGTGCAGGCAGGCACGCGGCAAAAAAGCATGTGGAAGGCAGCTGCTGCTCAGAGGCTGCGTGCAAGCACGCGGCAAACCGCATGCTGCGACGCGGCTGGTGTGTGCGCACCGGTAGCAGTAGTTGGGTGCCGACCAGACAGTCACCAGCTGGTCCTTAAACATCCACTTGTAGCCCTCCATGACCAGCTGGTGGGCACGCGCAATCAGCTCAATCTGCCACGGCAAGACGGCAGGGTTGGGGCGGTGAGTAGGGCAAAATGTGATCAGCTGCGCAACTGACATTGCAGCCGGTGCCCCCCGAGGGGTTGGTGCACAGCCGCAGGTGGGGTGTCCACATGGCAACACGGGCGTTTGGCTGATAGCAAGTCAAGTACTGAGAGCACCGCTTGTCAACGCAGGCGCCTGGCTGGTAACGAGTCAAATGCTCAGGGCACAAAGCAGCTCACCCCGTTGGCCTGGCAGAACTGCGTGGCGATGTCGTGGCCAAACAGGTAGCCTGGGGAGGGAGGGAGGGCACGGCAGGCAGGCAGGTGTCACGTGCTGCGGTTGTGATCCAGTGCGAGCGGTTGTCGTCACGATCACGTGCTGTCGGTTGTGAGCACGAGGCGTGCTATTGGTTGGGGATCACGTCACGTTCTGCTGCCGCATCACATGGAGCCGCCTTCCTCTCCACGTGAGCACAGCAGCACCGCTACCGCCCCCGCCCCATCCTCTTCTCCCGATCCGTCCACAGCGGCCAAACCACGGCGTGCGGCAAGCAAGCAATGCGCACCTGCACCGCGCGGCGAGAGGCCCCAGCCGTCCACTCCATCCTCTGGATCCGACCACAGCAGGTCGCACATCGCGCCATCATGCGGCACCTGCAACAGGGCTCGATGGCAAGCAGCACAGCGGCATGCTGAGACGTTTGGGGTATAACCGCTGCACGTTGCGCTTAGCCCCGCTGTGCGGCACGTGCGCCTCAAATGGGGCCAACAACACAGGGGTTGTCAGTCGCAGGGCAGCGGCACCTGGTGGGCGCCTTGCCTCGGATGGAATGCAAGTCAGCCAGCACTGCTGGGCACGCGCTGCAACGGATGAAATCACATCCTTCCAATCTCCCAACAACTCTGGTGAGGCACCCACCTCCTGCTTGCGGTCAATCATGCGGATCTGGTCGAGGCTGCTGATGGTGGGGCTGCGGTCAGAGGACGCGCACACACAAGCGTGTGAGTCGACCTCAGCTGCTGTACGCCCGCTTGGGAAGCGGAGCGGGTGCATTGCATGGCCAGCAAGCCTGCAACATACCTCGCTTCAAGTCAACTTGCAAGTACTGCCGAGGCTGCTGATTACGTGCGGACGCATGAAGCGACAAAGCAAGCCCCACCTGAGGCCACCGTGCACGCAGTAGGGGGCCGTCTATGAGCCCCAACGGAGGGATCGTCACAATCAGGCACATGCTAAGCAACAAAGCAGGCCCCACCTGAGGCCGCCGTGCACGCAGAAGATGGAGCCGTCTATGAGCGCGGACAGGGAGAGGTAGTCAAAGACGTCGGTGCAGTAGCGCCACACGTTGACGCTGCCATACTTGCGCAGGCACTCGTCGTAAAAGCCGTATACCTGCTCAGGTGCGACGAGACACAAAGGTCGCAGGTGTGCTGGGTGGAGATTGCGCCCCTCGTGGGCTGGCGCTAAGCTGTTGTAGTAGACTGACTAGACGAGGTGTGCTGGGTGATGACGGCAACAGCGCAGGCGGCAGCAACATCAGCACTGGCGGCACAGCTGCAGGAGCAGCGGTGGCATTTGCAGCGGCGCTGGCAACACGTGCAGCAGAGGCAGCGCGGCAGCAGAACCGAGAGTAGCAGGTGGCCTGCGTAACTTGCGGCTCTCAGGCTGCGGCAGCACTGATGCGTAAAGGCACACGCACGAGCACGAGCCGTCGTACCAGGGCGCACCTGCGTGATCTGCCGGCTCTCGTGGTTGCCGCGGATGAGCGTGATGCGCTCCGGGTACCGCACCTGTGTGGATAACCACAAGTACACCACAGGAGGTTCCAACTTATGAAAACACCCATCCCGCCACAGCCCAGCATCCGGTGCATGGTGGCCACGCTGCGCCACAGCAGACAGCTATCGCCCCGGTTAGCCCTCGCAGCAGCTTCAAGGGCAACCGTGGGCCCGGGCTGTGTTTCCTTCTCGTCAATGCAGAACGCCGCAGGAGAGCATGCGCAGCGTACCTTGAGCGCCAGCAGCAGCAGGAAGGTCTCTACCGAGTAGAAGCCGCGGTCCACAAAGTCGCCCATGAAGAGGTAGTTGGTCTGCGGCACAGTGCAGTACAGTGTAGGGTGACGAGGCGGCAAGAAAGATGGCTGAGGCAGCCGGCATCGGGCCACGCAGCTGCCCATGAACAAATAGTAGGCCTGCCTGAACGGTAAAAATCAAGCAGGGTTTTGGCGCCTTGCGTGCAGCCTCCGCACTGCTATGAGAGCCCCAGAGCAGCCCGCGAGTGGCCACGGCACCCCAACGGCCTGCGCATCAAGCATCACCCCGTCCTCGCGGTCCAACAACCAACATGAGGCCGAGCAGCAGCAGTCACCGCACCAGCAGCGGGTTGCAATGGAGGCAGCAGCAGCAGCACCGGCAGCAGCAGAGGCAGCAGCGCACCTGCGGGCAGTCGCCCCCCACTTTGAACAGCTCCGTCAGGTCATAAAACTGGCCGTGGATGTCGCCGCCTGCATTTCAGTGCACAGAGCACAGGGCGGGTACATGAACGCACTGCAAGCAAGTGCGCACAGCACAGACAGGTACATAAACACACTGCAACTTCACACCAGGCAGCCGTCGGGCCCAGAAACACAGTCGGGTGGGCGCAATGCGTCCCAACCGCCCGCCGCTGGACGGCAGCTCACAGATGGTGACGGGCGCGTCCACGCGCTGCACATTGGCCTCCTCCACCAGCAGCTCCACCGCCTTTTCGCACAGCAGCTTCACATCCGCTTCACGCAGCGGCTCGCAGCGCTTGAGCTGCACAGACAGCAGCAGGCAAACCGAGCGGTGGGCGGCAGGCGGGTGGGTGCGGGGCGGGCTGGGCGAGGCCAGGGCGGATGGGACACAGGCAGCAGATCTGAGTGCAGGTATGGCAAGCTGACGCCGGCTGTGCTGCTCCTGCCGCGGCCAAGCCGCCTGGCACAGGCTCGGCGAGCGGCGGGTGGGCGGCGGCGGCAAGTGAATGAGCTCCCTCTTGCGGCGGCCGCTAGCCCCGCGCCGCGCCCACCTGCTCGATCCACTTGTCCAAATCCATGCCGCCTGCCGCCGCCGCGCCTGGGGCGGCCCCGACCGCTGGAGCCTAGCAGCAGCGGTCGCGTGGATTGATGAAGCTGCCGGGAGACGCTTGCTGAAAGAGAGGTGAGGGGCAGGGGGAGCGGCAGCGAGCGGCCGGCAGTCAAGCTGGCCCGCGCCCTGTGGAGCGCTACAGGGGCTGCAGGGGCGTTTGCGCAACTTCCAGGGTCGACGGACAGATCAGGGCAACGTTCTGACCCGGCGCATCACGAGACATGTGCACCACGCCCGGTTGACCGCTGGCGCCGCTGCCCTGGCGTGCATGCGCCTGCTGCCGCCATCGAGCTGGGCACAAACAGGCGCCGCCGCACCTCGATCCTCATGTAAGGAATGTCTCTGGAGGGCTAAAGCCCCAGGGCTAGGCTTGCGAGTGTCCGCAGCCGCCTGGGTGCTTGTTGAGCGGGAGCGTGACCGTTGCGTTGCACTGGACATGGAAGCAAGGGGGCTGAAATCCAAAGCAATTAAACTGAGGGAAGGCATCAGCACACTGTGCAGAGGCATACAACCGAGAAAATACAGGGAAGAAAGTGAGGATCTCAAGCCAGGCGGCTCTCAGCCAGGTGCCCCGCGCAGAGCGGGGGCAGTGCAGGGAAACGGGGGCCTGCTCAGAAAAAAATGCGTTCGACATCCGGACAAGGTTCGTGTGCGGGGGAGGTTGCTCAGCTGGCGCTGCCGCCCGCCATGAGCTGCAGCAGGCTCTGCAGGCCTTCCATGCGCTGCTGCACGGGCAGGGCGGGCGATGCAGACCGCCGCGCCTGGCCGCCCTCGGGCCCAACAGCTGGCCACACCGGGTTGCTGCCGTTCTCTTGGCGCAGCTCGTGGCCTGGCGGATCAGGGCTGCCGCCCGCTACCGCGAAGGCTGTGAAGGGGTTGGGCACGGGGGAGCGGTGGGCGCTGCGTCCGCTGTGGCTGCCAGCTGGCCGCACATCGCCGCTGTTGGAGGAGCCGGCGGGGCCGGCTGATCCGGCCAGGCTGCCACCCAGCACCAGCGGCTTCTTGCCTAGGCCGCGAGTGCACAAGGAGGCGGCGGCCGCGGTGGCGGGCGGTGGTCGCGCAATGGTGGGCGACGGCAGCCGCACCCGCGGCGCCGCTGCTCTTTGCGTCCCCTTGGCTGTGCTTCTTCTTACGTTTGAACCAGCGCAGCATGGCCTGCGGGCCGCAGGCACGCTGCAGCTGCAGTGACGGGCTGCCGGAAGGTGGCGTTCACACCAGGCGGACCCGTGTGGCTTGCCAAGGCCCTTGGTATGCTGAGCAAAGATGCAAGGTGAAAACGTGCAAGTCTAGATCACGCGATAGATGAGCCAAGCCCCACGGGCGGTGGCGGAAGCCAGCCAGGCTGCCGCAGCGGCCGGACAAATAGGGCATCGTGTTTACAGTCGCGCCGTTGTTTAATGCGTCTGTACCGCCTTGTCAAGAGCCAGGAAGTCGCTACTATCAAAATTAGCATGTCATGAAGCGGGAAGAATCGAAGAATGGGTGCAGGGTCACAGTCGGGCAGCGTTCAAGTGCATTCAGGTATGGTGGCTGCTGCCGCTCTCGTATGTATCACAGCAAGCCAGCAGGCAGCACTGCTCACTGCGCACACGTGGTGTTGGCAAGCGGCAGCAGCTGCGACATGGCATCAAGGAAGTACCAGTCGCCCCAGATGAGGCCCGTGGAGTGGTGGCCGCCCGGCACCGAAAACGTGCCGTTCCGCAGCAGCGCCTCGACCGGGGCAGGGCCCTCCCAGCCCAGGTAGCCTTCGACCAGTGCCGCCACAAGTGCCGCCGCCGCGTCAGTGTAATTCTGGCTGCCGGTGAGCTGCCCCAGGCGCACCAGGCCGCTGGCTGCAATGGCGGCGGCGGACGAGTCCTTCCACGCCTGGTTGCCATCGGCGGGCACATCAAAGTCCCTTTAAGAAGGGGGCAGGAGGTGGGAAGGGGGTGAGCGTCTTGGAACAGAAACAGCCTGGCGCACTTGCGCAAGGGGCTTGCGGGCTGCCCTCAGGCACACCTTTGTGTTGGTGCTGCTCACACATCACCACACACCCAGACCAGACCCAGGCCCTGCTCTGCACTCCCTCCCTCCCTCCCTCACCACAGCGGCACGCCGTCATCCGACTCAGCCAGGCGCTTGAGGAAGTAGTCGGAGGCGACTTGCGCGGTGGCCAGCAGCTCGGGGTTGCGCGTCACGTTGTAGGCATGNTCCTCTGCTTCCTCAGACGCATCTGCTTCCTCCTCCTCCTCATCCTCCTCATCCAGCTGCTGCAGCAGCGACAGCGAAGCCGAGCGCCGCCGCTTGGAGCGCGGCTCACACTCGCCGGCGGCATCATCGGCTGCGGCCGATGTGGCGGCGCTCAGGCGCACACCGCCGCCGTGACGCTGCCGCCGCTGCTTCTGCTGCTGCAGGCTGGCCACGCAGCTGCGCTTGTCGCCTTCGAAGCAGTCGGTTGTCTGCAGCTTGGCGCACTGCGGGGGTTGGGGTGGCAGCATGGAGGGCCGGTAACGGGTTGGGGGAGGGTTGGGAGGCAGCAGGAATGCGTGCAGATCCTGCCGCTGAGGTGCCAAAGTGAGGAAGGCAGTGATATGCGGCGCAGGGTTTCCCTGGGACACCGCAGTTTGGAGCAGCACCGGCAATGGGCACACGCAGGGACGACAGTTGCGCTGGTCAGCACCCACCTGCTGGCAGAAGCGCCACTGCAGGCCTTCAAACTCGATGGCAGCTGCCTTTTGGTGCAGCCTGCAGATGCGGTGCCGCTGGTTGTACGGCTGCAGCAGGCGCTGGGTGCAGCCGGGCACGCGGCACGCGCCCTTGGTAGGCACGGGCAGCACTGCTTCGCTCATGCCGGGCGCGGCTACCGCCTCCCCTGGCTGCGAGCCCGATGGGCTGGACCACCGAGCGTCGTCTGTAGTGCATGGAGGGCAGGAGCAGGAGACGGGTGGTGGAGTAGGCCCAAAAGATAGAGGACCCGCAAATCGGTGGCGGTGGCGGCGGCAACTCTGTGGTCGGCCTCGACGCCCGCCGTCGATGGCTTAGCTTAGACTGGAAATTTGGACACCAGGGCAGCTGCTGTCGCGGCTGAGAGCCGCCTAGAGGGTGCAGGCTCGACACACCAGCACTTGCACGCTTCCCAGGCTGCCGCTGCCGTCCCCTACACTTATGTTTCGTGCTCACCTTCCATTGCCAGCCGCGCCGCTCGCGCAAGGAGCAGCCCAGCAAGTGACTCTGCCGCCGTTGCTCGGCTGCTGGCCCCAAGCGAACCCCACCAGAGGCGCACAAACGCCAACGTAGTCGAACGAAGACCGCGGGGCGCGATTGTGGGTGGCCAGGCCACCCCCTGTCGCCGCCAGCATGACGCCATGTTGAAAGATGCAGATGCGGCCGTGCCTCCACGGAGGCTCCCTGAACATCCCGAATGCTCAAGCCGTGAAGCCCAGCTGGCACCACAGATAAGCAGTGGCAGGCTGCTGTGGCCAGAGTGTGCGCAAAGGGCGCGCCTACGAGATGCATCACAGCCGCTAGCCATCGAGGGGGTGCGAGAGCAGCAGGGAGGGGGTGAACTCGGGGCGGCAGGGTGGTTGCCCAGGGAGGGAGGGGGTAGGGAAAGAACGCTGAGCAGGGAAATGGTCAAGGAATCGCAAGAGAGGAACCAGCATGCGTCGGCGAAGCAGAAGGGCACGTCACACACAGGGCACCCACGGCGGCACCGAATGGACACATGGCACAAGCGCACAGCAGCGCGTGGGTGTTGGCAGGGGAATCAAGTCAGGTGGGGCCGACGTTGTTGGGTGCGATGGACGGGAACCACCCAGGGGCACAACAGGTATCCTCGCCCTCCCTCAATGGCACCCCCTCCTGCACCCCCCCCCTTTCCTCCCTACGCACGCTGGCCCCTCTGGACTGTCACCTGCCCACAATTTGCCTGCTAACATGCACCCTCTTGTTTTGCCCGGCTGTTCTCCTAGCTGCTGCCAGCATACGCCTGCACCTGCAGTGGTGGTTGCCACGACATGTGTGTGCTCCGTGCAGACAGTGCTGCTTGGGTGGCAACAAGTCCCTTGGTTGCGCATGCCGGAGCTGGGTTTGGCAAGCGCCAACAGGCAGATGGCGCTTGCTGGTTGGAGGGATGGTACCACTTATGCCTGTCATGTGGAAAGCCAGGCGGGCAAACACAGCACGGGATGTGAGGGCAAGTTGCCGAACACACACTGAAAGGCCGTTACGGGCATTATGCGTGCGCACGTGGGCAGCCTCCAGCGGGCACAGTGGGGCTCAACACCAGGGCCCAAGTGATCGCCAGTTGACAAAGCAACATGGATATGCCGATGGTCCGGCCCCCAACTCGCTTGGCCCAGCACTCGCTGGGGCCCCACGCCTGCGTGGCAGTGACGCGGCATGCCGCAGCGCCATGGCGCTGTGGCCTGGCTGCCCGGTCGCTCGTGTTTGTGAGAACCGCTTGCACAGTAGGAATTGCGTCCCGGCAGCCATGAAGCCGCCCTGCGCCACACAGCGGCAACCAAGCCCGGCAGCCTCAGCGGCCAGGCCATGCTCACCCAGGGCAGCTGCTGCCGAACCCTCATGGCGATCAAAACCGATAGGCTGGCGGGCGGCAGGTGCCGGCGCCCCAGCCCGCCCGCCGGCACGCTCCACCGCCGCCGCCGCAGAGCAGCACCCGGACCGACGGCACGAGCAGCTGACATCCGGGGTGGAGGAGCTGCGAGATGTGGAGGCTGACCCACGCTACAGACGGTGCGCGCCAAGTTGCTTGCATGCGTTGGCCAGCTGGACAGCAGCGGGGCAGGCGAGGCACCAGGGGCCTTGGCGGTATTGGTTGCCTCATTCTGCACAATCACAAGGGCGTGACGCAAGGGCTTGCAGCCACATGTGCGGCTGTGGAACCTGAATGCAGGGTGGACTACTCGACCGTCCATGCCTACCAGGCGCGGCAGGTGCGAAGCCTGCTGCCCCGGGTGCTCCAGCAGCCGTCTCCCTGCCCGCTCCCTTGGCTGGCTTTAGCGCAGCCAGCAGGGCGGACGGCTCCTTGGCTCGTATATATTTCTGGTTCCCACACCCTGGCCACAATGAACTGCGGTCCCTGCCTCCTGGCCGTTTGCGCATTCCCTGCAGTGTCTTGAACAGGACGGAAGGTTGCACTGCAACCACATTATCTAAATTGGTGCGCTGCATGCCTCTCCCAACATGAACTGCAGGCCTTCCTGCGGTGCCTCCAGCAGGGGGAAAGTTGCAGTGCACCCACACCATGTAAATGGCCGCGCTTCGCCCAAATATCCAATCGCAGGCCTTCCTGCAGTGCCTCCAGCAGGGGGAAGGGCTGCTGGACTTGTCGGCAGCGGCGCTGCACATCGCCTCCGAGGACGATGCACTGGGTGCGCTGTGCTGCGCTGCGCTGCACTGTGCTGCGCTGCTAGTCTAGGTCTAGTCTAGTCTAGTTTAACAGCTTAGTGCCAGCCCGCTAGGGGCCTAATCTTGATGAGACGAAGAATATCTGCGCTGCGCTGCGCTGCGCTGTGCTGCGTTGTGCTTCGTTTGCCCCCGGCAAGCTGACTGGACCAGCGCTGCGCTGCCGCCAAGCAGGGAGGCATGCGTAGCAACCGGTTGTTGGATGGGCAACACAGCTGCCGCACCCGTGGCTACGCCGCAAACCTCGGGCGGTCTCGGCTCGCGCCCCGTACTAACTGGTAACCAAGTCACGCCCCTTTCCCGCCTCCCTTCCTCCCAGTGTCGCACTCGACCGTGCAACTGCCCGTGCCGTCCTACCAGCAGCGCCTGCAGCGGATGGCCAGCGAGCTTGGGAGTCAGTACCTACCGGCGGCGCTGCAGCGCTGGGAGCAGCAGCATGCGGCAGCGGTGGCGGTGGCGGGAGAGTCGAGGGCTGGGGAGGGCAGCAGTGTCGGCGGCAGTGGCGCCAGCGGCGGCGGCACAAGCAGTGGTGGCAGCAGCGGCAGCAGGGACGAAGCGCTGCTGAAGGAGATTCAGCGTTACCTGTACGAAGTGCAGGGCTTCCGAGTGCCGGGTTACGGGCGCAGCAACCTGCCAGACAGAGGTGCGCATGGCTGGGATGGCTGGCGCATGGCTGGCATGCATGCTCGGGATGGCAAGTGATGTGCGAATGCTACTGCTATGGCACGTTGCTGGGCATGCCGTGCCGTGCTGTGCTGTGCTGTGCTGTGCTGTGCTGTGCTGTGCACCTGCGTCTGGTTAGAGTTGTCCATTCGTGCACACACCCGTCCTGGTGCAGCGTTGGTTGACCACCCAGGCGTGTGGGAGAAGGCGGGTCATGCGTACCTGAATGAGGTGCTTGTGACCAAGCGAGGCATCCCAGCAGCGCTGGCCATTGTGCTCGCCGACCTGGTCCGCCGCCTGCTGCTGCTGGTGCGCCTTACTTTTATGCTGTGGCATTGCACATGCGCAGTTCTGGAAGCAGTGTGCTAGCAGAACTGGTTTGCCGCCTGCTGCTGCCGGTGAAATGCTGCTGCCGCTGCCCTGCTGCTGCCGCTGCCGCCGCCGCTGCCGCCGCCGCTGCCGCCGCCGTTGCTGCTGCCGCCTCTGCTGTCTTTGCTGCGCCTCGCGCTTGGTCATGGAGATGTGCAGCTGGTCAGCTGCCATTGCCAGCACCAAGGCATGCTTGTTTGGGTCAAGCAGCCGGCGGCAGCTCACGCCGTCTGCTCCTGCCCATGCAAGCGCGTCCCGCTGCAACTGCTCTGCCCATTTGCCGCAGGGGGGCATTGATTTTGCGGTCAAAATCGACTGCCGAGACATGGGCCGTCCGCCGGTGCCGCACATCCTGCCGGGGGTGCGCCGCAGCAGCGTGGTGCGGTCAGACAGCGCCGTGCTCAACACCTGCACGTCAGAAGCGCTGGCCGAGTGCTTGCGATTCTTGAAGCGCAGCTAGTGAGTGCCTGAGCTGGGTGCACTGGGGTGCAGGGTGCATGGGCGGCTGGGGCGCATGGCCGGCATGGGTGCATGGGTGCATGGGCGGCTTGGGTGCATGCAGCATGCAGCAGCCCGTGCCATGGGTAAGCAAAGGCGAGGCCCGCTTCTGCCTCCCCGTGTTGACACAATGGCCGCTGGTCCGCCTGTTAGCCTTGCCTCCCCAGCTGGCCCGCCCTTCAAGC
Source organism: Chlorella sp. Dachan (assembly GCA_006782975.1). NCBI lineage: Eukaryota > Viridiplantae > Chlorophyta > Trebouxiophyceae > Chlorellales > Chlorellaceae > Chlorella > Chlorella sp. Dachan. The sequence goes on along the minus strand of RRZL01000079.1, from coordinate 306,957 downwards.
GGGGCAGCACGAGCGGCGGCTTTGCCACGGCGAGCCTGACCTCATCAGTCTGACCTCATCGTACTATTTACAAACATCTCCTTCGTGCTGCAGCTGGCCCTTCAAATGGGACAGCGCCAGCGGCGGCTTTGCCTCGGCGGCCAGCGTGTTCCTGGAGGGGGAGCAAGATGGAGAGATGGAGGTGTGCCTCTCCTGTCCATACCCTGCTTGCCTGCTTGCCTGCCTGCCTGCTTGCCTGCTTTGTGGGCCCTATCGGACCAGGGCAGGGGCAGCTTCAGGGGATCCAAGCCTGCTTGTGCCTGCTAGCCAGGAGGTGCACCTCGTGCCGTGCGCACATATCATGCCACTTGGTGTGAGGTTGTGTGAGAGGATGGATGCGGCCCGCGCTGCAGGTGGGGCTTTGCCGTGTCAGCTTGTGTGGGAGGGGTGGTGGGGCTCGCCGGCTGAGCGCCCGCCCAGCTCGACTGCCACGCACAGGCATGCCCAACCCTGGCCTGCTCGATGCTTGAACCGAACTTCAAGACCTGTTTCTTGAACCGCTCGCTGCAGGCCATCAGCCGCACCGCCAAGCACCGGCTGGACCGAGGCATCTGGACGTCCCCGGGGGCGGGAGACATCAGGTGGGGCATTTTGTAAGGCATTTAGTAAGGCATTTAGTAAGGCATTTTGTAAGCGTGCCGAGCGCCCCTACCACACCAGTAGCAGAGAATAGATGGCTGCTCAGCCTGAGCGAGGCATCTCGACGCGTTGGGGCACAACCACGCAACTTGAGATACGGGGAGGGGTCCAAGCTGTGCAGCAATGCACCTGAAACAGCCTGTCTTCTTGCACCCGCCGTTCCCCCGCTGCGTCTGCAGGCGTGCCACCGCGGCGTGCGAGCGGCTGGTGCTCCTGTGCGGCGATGCTTGCCCCTGGGAGCGACGGGACCTGGCTGTGCTGTACATGCATCTGGGCCAGTTCCGGGGTGAGCGGGGCAGCGTGCCTGGCTGCTGGCAACGTTGGTGTGGGAGGTGGGGGTGCAACGGTCAGCCGGAGCCAGCTGGAATGCATTGTGCGCCGCGCTTGCCGTCAACCGCTCTGCCTGTTGTCATGAAACGAGAGCACGTGCCTGTTGTCATGACACAAGACCACAAGAATTTGGTGTTGCAGAGGCCAAGGCGGAGCTGCTGGCGTTCAGCCGCTCGCCCTTCCCGTCCTCCGCCTGGCCCTCGTTTGCGGCGGGAGCGGCTGCCGCGGCGGGGCTGCCGCCCTCGTTTGCGCTGACGCCCACAGGAGCGGTGGTGAGCCGGAAACACATTGGACGGCTGTGCAGCGATTGCTGTGACTGAGTGCACGTGCACGCCCTGCACATGGGGCGCGCCCTGCACATGCGGGCGCGTCTTGAACTGTGACAACCTGCCGCCACCAGCGGTGTGCCCCTTCCGTGCGAGCGCTCGAGCCTCCCAACCAACCGCCCCGCCCGCCGCCGTCATTGGCCCTCCCTGCCCTGACCGCCTGCTCACCCTTTGCTCCCACCTCCCAACCGCCAGGTGGGTGCTGGTGGGCAGTCGCTGCGGGAGCAGCAGCTGACCGACCGCTTGCTCCAGCTGCTGTCGGGAGTGGAAGCGGCAGCAGACCCGCTCAGCCTGGAAAGTGCGCTGGCGCAGCCACCCCCCCAGCTCGCCAACGATGACAGCCGGCTGCCGCTGACGTGGTGATGCTGTTTCTGGGCGGCGGTGAGGCGGCTGGGAGATGGGCAGGGCGGCTGGAGCAGGCGCATGCCCACCATCCATGTCGACTGCTCGGCGCCTGGCCACGTTGTTGCGGCGGCGGCACGTTTCAGCGGCGGCAGGCCGCACATCGGTCTCTTAACCTATCGACATCGTAGAGAGCCATGGATGGATGTTCCACCATTGTATACAAGTTGCACCTTCGGGGGAAATTAACAGACGCAGTCCCGCTGCCCGCGGCGGCGCAGAGCGCCCCAACCCGGCCCTTGGCCAACGGTTTCCTCACCACAGCTGCTGCCACGAGCGGTCTCAGCAGCAATATGCCGGGATGGGGGGCCCACCGGATGAGCGTCCCCCAGTTCCATCGCTCGATCCTCATGGGCAAGTGCACGGCAGCGTTTGTACATCGCGCCTCTCCTTGAGGTCAGGACGCGGAGAGAGGCAGAATCCCCGGCGCTGCGCCTAGCGTTCCAGACGGGAAGAGCCAGTGAAGGCACCGCCTGCGAGGGGGACGCCCTGCTCGCTCCATTGCTCCTTCACCTCCCTGCATGCCCGCGTGAGCGCGAACCCCCGTGCGGCGCCCTGTCTTCAGCGCGTTCTGGAGTTCTTGTGCACCCCGCGGCGGGAGGCCGACTTCCCACAGGCGCGCCGCGGCTGCCACTGCCCTTAGAACGTGCCGCCATGGGCCAGGGCACCGCGCGGCGGCCTCCATGGGCCGCCGCCTCAGCGGCTGCCGCCGCCTCCGCGCCGGCGAGACCGGCAGGTATGCGGTACACGCTCACGCGCTTGAGCTCCACCTCCGCCTCCCGCCTCCCGCCTCCCGCTGCAGGGCAGCAGCTGCATGGCAGCGGAGCCTGTGGAGCAAGGCGCAGCATCCCCGCCCGCATCGGCTGCTGAGCTGCCGACCATGCCCTCGCCGCTGATGGCCGAGCGGCCCAGCCGTGGTGACCTGCCGGCGCAGCTGCCCGCCGCTGACTACGGGCCGATGCCCTCCTTTGGAGACAAGCCCGCCCCTGCCTGCCGCGTGCCGGGCTGCACCGAGCGGCTCACTCAGCTGTACAATATGGTGAGGCGCTGGGCCGCTGCCGCTGGGTAGCGGCAACAATCCCGCCTATCCGGTGCGGGTGATGTCGCCACCCCGCCCCGGGATAGGCGCTCTGTTGCGGAGGAAATGCCCCGGACACTGGATGCACGGGTTTCTGGCGTGCCCGCCGTGTAGTGCTATGCTCTCAACCTGCAGCACATTGCACGTGCCCGGACTGGACTTGGCATGCTGTGTGTGTGCACGTGCCCAGACTGGCTTCGGTGTGCGGTGCGTGTGACTGGTTCCCTCCGAACGCCGCCCTCACGCCACCCACCCAAGCCTACAGCCTACCCCGGCCCCCGTGCCTGCCATTCCCCCCTGCCCTGTGCCCCCTGCAGCGCCACCGCGTGTGCGTCACCCACTACCGTGCAGAACAGTTTTACATGGAGCCAGGCGGCCCGCTCTGCCGCTTCTGCCAGCAGGTGGGTGCTGATCATCCCAGCTGGTGGTGGTGAGTGCTCATCATCCCAGCATGTGGCTGCAATGCGCTGGCGGCTCGGTTGGCGGCTCGGTTGGGTGGGCAGCGCTGTGGCGCTTGCTGGTAGTGAGCGTGGCGGCTGCGGGGGTGCTGTGCTGGTGTCAGCAGAGTGCGGCAGGCGGCCTGCACTGCACCAGCCCTCTTGTGTGCCGCCAGGCGCAGCGTGCATCTGCCGGGAACATGTGCGCAAAACCGTGCACGCCACCTCACCTCCCCCCAACTGCCCACTCCTCGCAGTGTGCCAAGCCGCACACGCTGGACCGTTTCGCCGAGGGGCGGCGCAGCTGCCGGGAGAGCCTCCTGCGCCACAACAGGCGCCGCAAGCCGCTGGGTGAGCTGGCGGGGGGCCAGGGTCACTGCGGTGTTGTTGGGTTGGGTGCGGTGGCGGCTGCTGGATGTGTTGCCTGTGGGGTATGCTGACACACTGTGGGTCTTGGGCGTGCTGGTTGGGCGACACACCCGATTCATCTCAAGCTGCTGCTCTGCTCAGGCGCCTGCTGGCTCGCCGGTCAACTGACTCCAGCAGCTCGGGTTTCCCCTCTTCCTCTGCGCCGCAGCGCACGGTTCTGCCACGCCAAAGCGGCGCTCCTCGGCCCCTGAGCACGATGCAGGCACTGACGGCAGCGGCGGCACTGACAGTACTGCCATGTGGCAGCCACGGGCAGAGCCAGCCGGCCCTGCCGCCAGCAGCCTGTCTGGGTTGAATCCAGATGTGGCGGCCCTGCTGATGATGCCGCTACCCCAGATGCTGGCCGCACAACTGCCGGGGCAGCAGAGTGGGCGGCACGAGGGCAGCCCAATCAAGCGGGCGCGGAGTGATGCAGCAGCGGCAGCGCCACCGTCACCGGCAGCGGCCAGCCAGGGGCGGGCCAGCCCCAGCAGCGGCGAACCGGGCCGTGCGACGGTGGTGGTGCAGCGCAGCAGCAGTACGGGCCTGCTGCGCCCACAGCATGTGGTGGCGCAGCCGCAGCTACATCCTCAGCTGGTGGCTGGCCCTGCCGCCCCGCCCGCCGCAGGTGTGCCCGAGCAGGCGCCGCAGGTGGATGCCATGCTGGCGTCGCTGCTGGCTGCTGCTGCAATGCCAGCCCCGCAGCCGGCAGCCGCGCCGGATGCAGCGCTGGCGGCAGCAGCGCCGCAGGCAGTGCAGGTGGCACCCATGCCCCCGGGAGCGGCTGGCGCGGCAGAGCCACCACAGCAGCAGCAGCAGCAGCAGCAGCAGCAGCAGGCGGCTGCAGTCGCTGCCCTGCCTGTCTCGGCAGCTGCTGTCGACGCAGAGCTGCTGCAGACTGTGACTGCGTTGCAGCAGCGGGTGAGGGACTTGGAGCACCAGCTGGCGATGGAGCGTGCTCAGCGTGCGCAGCGCGCCGCCAACCGCATTGTGAGTGGCAGCAGGGGATGCAGGCGAAGGCTCTTGTTCGTGTTGTGCATCTTTTGAGCTCACCTCACCCTGCCGGGATGTTCGGGCTCTGCCTTCAGGCTCATGCACCTGCCCGGCTGACGTGCCCCCACCGTTTCTTCGCTTCCCGCCACACCTCTGTGCAGAGCCAGGTTGGGGCGGCAGGCGGCGTGCAGCTGCTGAGGGCGCTGCTGAGGGCGCCCGGCACAGGCACTGGCGCAGGCCTCCCTGGCGATCCCAACCCACCTGACGCGCTGGGTGGTGTGCTGCGGAGGCCAGACGCAGCTGCAGCGGCAGCGGCGCCCTCCTGGCAGGCCTCGGCTGTGCCGGCGGCGCAGCCGCAGCCACAAGCGCAGCCGCAGGTGGGGCGTGCGCAGACCCCTGCACAGTCGTGGGTTGGCGGAGGGGCGCAGCAGCAGGCACCGCAGGCCGCTGCGCAGCCGTGGAACGGCGGGCAGGCACAGCAGGCGCAGCAGGCACAGCAGGCAGTTGAGCCACCGGCCCTGCTGCAGCAGGTGCAGAAGGCGCTGCAGCAGGTGCAGCAGCACATGCAGCCGCCTGCGCAGCAGCCGCACGGCCCGCAGCGGGCACAGCAGGCGCAGCAGCACATGCAGCCGCCTGCGCAGCAGCCGCACGGCCCGCAGCGGGCACAGCAGGCGCAGCGGGAGCAGCAGGCACCAGCTGACGTGTCGCAGCTCCTCATCCAATATGCCCATGCCATGGATGCCCAAGCACAGTCAGCGGTGGTGAGGCCGCAGGCAACCACCGGCCAGGCGCCGCCAGCTGTTGTGCAGGCCTTGCTCCAGCAGCGGGCACAGCGGGCGCAGCGGGCACAGCAGCCTGGTGGCGGCAGCGGTGGCGGCGCAGCGCCGGCGCGGGCGCAGACCATGCCGGCAAGCAGTGCGCAGCGGCAGCCAGACGAGGTGCCCGGCTGGGTGCAGTCCATGGCCCGGTTGATGCGAGCCATGTCAGAGGGGGACGCCCCGCCTCAGCGGGGAAGGCGGCTGTAGCCATTCTGCATCACTCCTATTTATTGTATATACGACCGTGCACTTTCATGACGACACCGTAACATGCACTTCGTGCTCGTTGACAAGACCACTGGATTTGTTGAAATGTTTAACAGTCGGGTGTGTTCGGCATTGCTGGGTATTGCGGGCCATATAGTGAGTCGCCTGGAACCAAGGCTGTCCGCATTCCGAGCTGGCTGCGCCAGCTGCCAGGCAGGCAAAAGGCTACGTGCCGCCCCCAGCTGCCGCGGCCGCGGCCGCTGCGTTCCGCGCAGCAGCCTGCCCTGGCGCCGCTGCTGCCGCGGGCTCTGCTGGATCAGCCGCAGGGGCACTGTGCAAAAGATGCACAAGGGACGCCATCACAAAAGAGGAGAGGTATGAAGGAGAGCAAGCGGGGAGCACAGGGTCAGAGGCAGCAGCGGGCGGCACGGCGGCAGCTTGGATTGTATGCGCACCTGCCCCGCCGCCGCCAGCGCCAGAACACAAGGCGTCCGTCAGCAAAGCCTGCCGCAATCGGCATTGTGTCCGCGCACAGGCACAGGCAGCTCTGGTGGCGCGCCCCCGCAGGCGAAAGCAGCCCCGGCCTGCTGCTGTGTTGCCGGCGCTGCACGGCAGAGGCACTGCTGCTTGGCGCTGCCGCCGAAGAGTCACCACTGCCGCCGTCATTAGAGCTGCCCTGCCCCTGCGCCTGCTGTGCCTGCTGTGCCTGCTGTGGGTGGCCGCCGGCAGGGGAGGCGGAACGGCTTGGCTCTGGGGGGCGGAAGGACTGGAGTGTTGCGCCGGTCTGTGAAGGGGGGGGGCGATGCAGGCAGGCCGAGTGGGCTGCCATTGCCAGGCACATCGCACTCATCACATGCCGCTGAGACGAGCACAAAGGCTGGCGAGGAAAAACGGCTGGAGTGAACACCAGCCGCAAGCGCCAGCAGGCCCCCGCCTCCTCGCATGCGCTCACGAACCAGCCCAAAAAGGCGTAACCAGCGTTGAAGAGCCCACCTCTAGGCTACAGATGTGGACCACGCCCGCGGCGCAGCCGCCCAGGAACACAGCGCTGCCTCCACAGAGCGGCAGGGCGGCCGTGGTGAGGGCCGCCACGCCTGCATGCCCCAGCTGCGGCAGCCGCGCGTTGCCGCCCTGCGGAGCGGGAAGCCGTGGGCAGCAGCAGCAGGGTTTGTGGGTGTGATCTGCCTGGCGGGGGAGGAGATGCCAGCCACCACACCCTGCCATGTGAATGACAACCTGTGCAAACCCAACGACCATCCACTCAGTTTGTCCTGCGTGCTGTGTCTCCCCTGCAAGTGCAAAGGACGCAGCCGCACATGCAGCCTCGTCCCAGCACGCACCATGCGCAGGCGCTGGGCGGGCGAGGGCAGGCTGCCCAGGTGGGGCCCTGCTAGCCAGCAGTGATGAGAGGCCCCAGGGGCGGTGGACCCAGCTAGGAGGCGGCCGGAGCGGGGATCCAGCAGCAGGCAGCTCACGCCTGCACGGAGCATGCCAGCAAGTGAATCCATGGGTTCTGCGGCCTCCACCGCAGTCGCGGGGCATGGATTGTTTGAATCCAGGGGATCTGCGGCCTCCACCAAAGCCATCAGCAGCAGCTCACGCATGGCAGCAAGAGAGGGTGCGTGCAAGGGCGGGAGTGAGGTGGCATGAGGTGACGACGCTGGGCAACTGCATGCTGAACGTGATGCCCTTCACACAGCCAGCGCAGCAGAGCGCAGCAGGGCGCGACGCGGTGCAGCAGGGCACTCACCCCCTCTCAACACGTTTGCCTCGGCAAGAGTGAGCGTGCTGCCGCTGTCCGAAATGAGCAGCCGGCCGTCCGCGCCGCCGCTGCAGGGCGGAAAGGCGTGCGCCCCAAGGTAAGGCTGAGGCGGGTTGCAGCCCGACATCGCGGAGTTTCAATTGGCAGCCGGCTTCAGCAGATGTTGGCGCGGGTCAGCTCAGCAGCCAGGCCAACCTGACCCGCTGGCCTGGTTTGCCGAGCCACGCCCAACCCAAAGGTTTGTGCCGAGGAAGGGTCCTCTCAGTGTGGCCAGGCCTCACTGAGCAGCTACTGTAGCATTCACAGCAGGCTTGGAGACTCGATGGGTTACAAGCTTCCACATCCAGAATAGCGCACCTGACCAGCAGGTCGAGCTCGCCGTGCCGCACATGCTGCAGCGCCGCCACGCCGCCGTGGTGCAGGCGCAGCAGCTTGGCGCAGGTGCCAGCATAGGTGTCAAACACACGCACCGCGCCGTCGGCTGCACAGAATGGTGACAGAATGGTGGGAGCAGCTGGGGGAGCAGCTTGGCGCAGGTGCCGGAGTAGGTGTCGAACACGCGCACCGCGCCATCGGCTGCGGGATGGTGGGAGCAGCTGGGAGCGGTGTTGTGCTGGGCTGCCATGACAGCTTGACGGCAGCCGAGGTGGGGGCACGGACGCGCTTTGGGGGCAGCATGCGCAGCGGGCAGGGCGGAGACATTCAGGTCGGGCTGCCCACGTTCAGGCAGGTCCGTACACATTCAGGAGGGCTGCCCACGTTCATGGTCGGTCGCTCACCGCAGCCAACCGCCAGGAACTGGTCCCAAGCAGCAGCGCACGTGATGCCGCTCTCTACACCGAATCGGCGCAGCAGTCGGAAGGCGGGCTGAGGCGCGCTGCCGCTGACGCTGCTGCTACTGGCGCCCCCCCTCGCCCCTGCTGCCCCTGCTGCTCCTGCGCCTGCTGCCCCCACGTCTGGCCACTTTGGCCGCTCGATGCGCCAAACAAAGGCGGTGGTGGCGGTTGCGCTCAGCGCGGAATCAGGCGCCAGCAGCTGCGCCCACACCACTGGAGATGGGTGCTGCCCGCGGGCCAGCAGGCGGGGGCGCAGCGGCGCGCTGCCGCCGCCGCTGCCGGGTGTGCAGCAGGGCGTGAGGTCCCACAAGCAGATGCAGCCATCCGCCCCGGCGGATAGCAGCAAGTTGCCGCCGGTGCATGCAGACAGGGCGGTGACGGCTGCCCCGCCGTGCGCCTCCCTTTCGACCCTCACAGTGCGGACGTGGTCTGCTGGGCCCGCAAACGCATGCCGCCACTATAGGGCAAGAGGAGTGTCAGAGGAAAAATGTGGTGGCTGTCTTCTTGAAGATGCTGAATATGCAAGCGCCCGCTGGCTGTATTGGCCACAGAAGACCCTAGTCAGCACACGGGCGTTGCCTCACCTTGGCTTCTAAGAACAGCTGCTTCCAAGGCACCGCCGCTGGGTCCGCTCCCGGGTGCTGCTGCAACTCCGGAGTGCAAGCACCTGCAACTGCCGCGTGCGCCTGCCACAGCCGGTGCTCGTGCGCCACGCGTCGCCAGCGACGGCACACCCCTTCTGCAGCGGCCAGTTCTGGAGGCCGCAGGTGGCTCAGGACAAGAGCTAACAAGTCGTCGCCTGGGAGCAGGGAGAGGCAGGAGAGCGGAGGCTCAGCGGCGGCGGCGGCGGCGGCGGCGGCGACCGGCTGGACGGCAGGCGTGGCCATGGTCGGCCGAGCGATCGCAGGCACATCACGTCGAGACGCAGTCGGCGCACCCAGGGGCAGCTCAGGCGGGGGACGGCTCCCAGCTCGCGCCTCCATGCTGCCTGCGGCCTATCAAGGCCCAGCAACTCAATCAAATGGTAGAGCGCTGCACTATATGTGACAGGCGGCCGCCACTGGCCGCCCTGGTGAGCCTGCTGGGCCCACCGCCTGCGGCGCCCGACGCACCCCGTGCTGCCAGCCGCACGTGCTGCACTGCACCGCCCTCGCCAGTCATGGCACTCGTTGGTGCAAATAAGTGGACCAGCCTGCAGTTGGCCACCCCGGCACTGTTGCAGGGGCGTCACCCCGGTCCGAGTCGGTTCAGGAGCCGACACACCGGTGGCAGGCCCTGGAGCATCAATCTCGTTTTTCATCTGCATGGCCTGCAGTCCACGCTGTGTGCACGGCCAGGTTGCAGCACGTAGGGGCTGACGCAGTCCGATCAGCAGGGCAGCAGCGGCGGGTGCGATGGCCGAGCGCCTGTGCATGCTGGGTGCTGCTGCGCTGGCGGCCGCCCACAATGTTGTTCGATCGTGTTTGACTCATTCGGAGTGGTCAGTTCACCGAAGTTGCCACGCATTCTGCCGCCAAAGGCCAAGTCGCCAGGCCGACGAATACTCGAGCGAACAAGGCCTGCACGGGGCTCACTGCCCTCTGAGCGCCTGAACAAATGCGAGCATGGCTTCTGGCTCTGTGCGCTGCCGCTATAGCGCTCGGCATTCATCTGTGGGCGCGGTCCGCGCCCAGGTGAGCCACACAGAAGGCGGTGCGGGCAATCGCACCGTAGCAAGAGAACTGAGCTATCATGAGATGCCTTGCGCTGCGCAGCCGACCAGCACCCGCGGCCCGTCCCCAGCCACTGCTGCCGCCGCCGCTGCCGCCGGCCACCCGCCCCTCGCTGCACCCCGCTCATTCAACCTGTTTGCAGGCCCGAGACCCTCTACCACGGTATTCCAGCCCAGCTGCCAGGATCGGCCGGCGGCAGCTTGCCGGAGGTGTACCGCCGCCTGCTGCTGGCGGTTGACACAGCGAGCAGCGGCAGCGGCGGCAGCGGCGGCAGCGGTGGCGGCGGCAGCGGCACAGACTTGTTGGCCCCTCGTGCCATCAAGCTGCCCGATGAGGAGTACCCCGATTGGGCAGCGATAGGCGACCCCAGGCCCAGCTGGCAGCGCTCCCACAACGAGTCGGTAGTGGCGGTGGCTGCGCTCAACGCCAACATGTCTCGCCGCGCAGGTGCGCCAGGGGCTGGCTTGCGGCTCGGCAACCCTTTTCTCGTCCAGTTGCACAGCTTGGTGCCTTGCAAAGCACGATGAATGCGAGCTTTCGCATGCCCTCCAACCACCCCCCTGCCCCGCAGACGTGCTAGTGTTTGGCGACAGCTTGACCGTGATGATGGGGCGCAACAAGGGCGCCTGGGCCAGCTTCGGAGACAGCGGACTGGACGCCGTGCCGCTCGGCATGACTGGTTCAACCGTGGAGCAGCTCGCCTGGCGGGTGCTGGAGGGAGGGGAGCGGCCCGCAGTGCCGCCGCGAGCCGCCGTCTTCTTCATTGGGGTGAGCGCTCCCAGCCTGGACCGTAACGCACCAACTTTGCTTGGGCCTCGCTGCTTCGAAGAATTCCTACCTGGCTGTTCCGCCATGAGGGCTGGGTGCTCAAACTGGGCCTCCAGCAGCGCATTGAGGAGTCTCCTTCCTCGGGGCGGGTCCCCTCGCATGGATTTTTGGCTGGGGCCTGCTGCTCCGCACGTGTGCTGCAGCAGGCCGTCAACCTTGTGGAGACACCTTGCCAGCTCCTCCTGCTGCTGGTCAACAGAAATACTGTTTGTGTGCAGTAATACTGGCATTGTTGTCTGTGTTCGTCACACTCCATGCAGGTCAACAACCTTGTGCACGAGGTGCCCGGCCTGGTCGGCCACCTGGACTGGCTGCTGCGGTGGGCACAGGCGGCCTGGCCGGAGACCCAGGTGGGCAGCATTTGAAGCTTTGACTCTTTAGTGAAGTGGTGGGGCTGGCAGGTGTGCTAAGGGGGCAGTTGCGCAGCCCTGCCTTTGGGCTGGATGAGAGGGGCCAGCAAAGCCTCCAGCGGGTTAGGAAAGCAGCCGGCAATCGGTGAGTTGGAATTTCCAGAAATGCTGGAAAACTAGCAGTGTATGAAGGGTGCTGGGTACCACCACTGCCTGGGTTCACAGCTGGCATGCCTCACACAGGAAAGCATGCCCCACTCCCACCCTGCAGATCGCCCTCATGAAGCTGCTGCCCAGCGGGAAGGTGGATGTGGAGCCCACAAATGCGGCGTACGAGGAGCTTGCGGCCCAGCTGGCCCTGCCGCTCATCGAGTGTGGGCAGGCGAGTGGGGGCAGGGCGGGTCCTTGTTGCGTGCGGCTGGGCTGATCTAGAAAGCTGCTTGGCAACGCGGCAGTGTGCTGCAAACATGGGTGCAGCACCACACCTCCACACGGCCTTGCAGTACGCTGCCGCCACGCGACACAGAGGCGGCCATGCCTGATGCGTTGCGCTGCCCGAACCCCCCTGCGCAGGATTGGGACCCGACCGACTTGACGCGCTTCAACAAAGACGAGCTGCACCATTCGCCCCAGGTGCGCCAACGGGCAACCTCCCATCATGTTTCCCCACGCAAACAGCGAATGCCGGGGGGACGTGCGCTGGTAGAACTGCCCAACCTGGCCAAAGTGTGGATGCGGTCAAGGAGCACAGGTACTAATTGGGTAATTAGAAAAGGGAAGCAAGCTCCGGTGTGACCCAACTCATCGCTCTGCCGCCGCAGGGCCAGGAAGAGCTGGCGGCGTGCATGGCGGCGGCAGTAGCTCCACTGGTGGCGAACGCAACGGAGCTTATAGCGGCATGATGGCACAGTGGAGACTGAGCCTTGCGGCAGACGGAACCAGGCCAGCCCTCGAGATGCTGCACATTGCAGCAATGATCCCCGGGACCTTTTTGGCCAGCCGTGGCAGCTTTGATCCATGCGGCTGCCGCAAGGCAGCAATGCACGCATAGCATTTGCCCCCTTGTGCAGCCCTCCCTGCACTGCACTGTGTACTCCAGCTTCTCCTTCTCACGCATCCTCCCCCTTCTTCAAGACACTCTGTTCACTCCTCTCGTGGCTTTGTCTTCCCGCGACATGTCAAGCACGCACGACAGGTTCATTGCGGGTCACAGCCCACGCGTGCAAAGCCACAGCACCTCCTACTTGCCGCTGCCCGCTGCCCAGCCGCCGGCGCGCGGCGCCACATTGGCCACCGGCGGGCGGTAGGTGCTCTGCCGCCCGCTGTCACGCACGGCGTAGTGCTTCAGCCCCGGCTTCTCAGCCTCCAAGTAGCCCTGGCCGTCTGAGTTGGCAGGGACTGCGGGGTGTGGTAGCAGGCGGGAGGGAGGGTTGGGGAGTGTGGGTAGCACGGATTCAAACAGCGTGGGGAGCACGGACCCAAACATGTGCTGACACACCACCTAGGCAGCAGCCGCATGGGGTGAGCACCAGCCAGCTGATGCGCTCGAGGCACGGCGGCAACCACCGGCGGCTCACCGTAGGGCTTGTGCAGCGGCCCGAAGGCCTTGGCCAGCTGGTACGACATGCTCGCCAGGCTTGTTCCCTGCGAGACGGTGCAAGGCTGGAAAGGCAGCGTCACAACGCATCCACGGGGTAGAGCAGGGGCACACGTCTTGAGCCCTTGCCAGGCGGGGCGGCTGGAGGGCGGCGGGCTCCCGCGAGTGCAGAGCGGGCCTGTGGCCGCGGTTGTGCTGTAATCCGACCAGAGCGGCAGGCAGGAGCAACCAAGGCACGACTGTGGAGCGGGCAGAGCGGCACAAGGCGCAAGCAGGGCCTTGCCTCGAGCGCACCTTGGAGTCGGCGACGGGGCGGTGGGATGCCAAGAGCGGCGCGGCGCACTGGCGCGGCGTCTCGATCTCGAACAAGCGTTCCTACGAGGCCTCCAGAAATGGGCCTGGGCCTGGTTGCCTCGAGGGCGTGCTGCGCCGCCATTCTCCTGCACATGCAGGCCGGGTTAGCAACAGGGCGGCCCAGGGCGTGCGCAGGGGCATTACCATAAAGCACAAGCCGCTCAAGGGCCGCGCGGGGCTTGGGTGGACCCGGCGGCGGCGCAACCCCTTTTTCGCGACGACCGGGCGCTGGGAGGCTCCAGGTGCGCCGCTGGCTTCGCCATCGGACACAATTGAATGCTCGAGCGCACCCAGGGCTGGGGGCGGCTCCCTCCCTTGCAGCGCCGCCGCCGCTCGAGCAGCAATAACTCGGCTGCCCACCTGCTGCAGGAGGTTTCCAGCAAGACAAGGAAGCCGCAAACCCGGCGGCAAGGGCGGGTGAGCGCCCAGGAGCGCCCAGCCGGGCATGGAGGCCGCCGCTGCACCAGCAGCGGTGCCGTCACTGGCCGTCCTGGCGGCGCAGCAGCTGCAGCCCCAGCCGGCTGGCGCAGCGCCCGCTGCAGCTGAGCAGGCATGCGAGACGCCCAGCAAGCGGCAGCGGCCGGGCAGCCTGGGCCCGTTTGGCTCGCCAGCGGTGCCCAGCAACGGGTGCCCAACGCCGCCGCCGCCGCAGCGGGCGCAGCCACAGGATGGAAGCGCTGCCTCGCCCCAGCAGCATGGCTCGCCCAGCCAGGGCCACAGTGCCAAGCGGCACCGCGCCGAGAGCGCTAGCAGCGGGGACGCAGCAGACATGTCGGTCGGCACAGCAGCCGCAGCAGGGGACGATGACGTGCCAGCCTCCCCGTTTGCACGGTGCACGCTGGGCGGCTCCGATGCGGCCTCTCGCCCCGTCCGCGCAGCAGTGGCCGCAGCCCAGCAGCAGCAACAACAGCAGCAGCAGCAGCAGCAGCAGCAGCAGCAGCAGCAGCAGCAGCAGCAGCAGCAGCAGCAGCAGCTGCTGCAGCTGCAGCAGCAGCAGCAGGCGGAGCAGCGCCCACCCTTGCCGCCGGCCGCTGTCGCGCTGCGGCAGGCGCAGGTGGAGCAGCCGGCGGCGCAGCAGCAGGGCCCGCCATCAGCCAGCAACTCGCAGCAGTCTGTGCACCGCCCAGCTGCCCCGACCGCCTCAACAGACTCGCGGCCCCCCTCGCGCATGAGCCTGACTGAAGCCGAAATGTTGCTGGCGCTGAGCGCCGCACCAGAGGCGGCCACAGCAGACAGCGCGGCTGCCGGCACAGCGGCAGCAGCAGCAGCAGCAGCCCAGCACATGGCAGCGGCTCAGGCGGCAGCAGCGGCAGCAGCAGCGGCGGCAGCCATGTTGCCCCCGCCGCCGCCCAGAATAGCCACTGCAAGGGGCCCGCCGCTGGCATCCCCCCGGGTCGCCTTTGCGGCGGGGACAGACGGCAGCGGCACGCCACGTGGCAGTGGCACCCCCACCGCAGCCCGCACTCCCAAGGGTGGCCGCACCCCTCGTGGCGGCGGCACGCCCCGCGGCGGCGGCAGCACGCCCACCGCTCGCACGCCCAAGGGCCAGCGGCGGGCAGGCTCTGCATCACCCACTGCTGCCG
>RRZL01000079.1:272152-291222 GCA_006782975.1 Chlorella sp. Dachan | reverse complement strand
CGGCAGCCGGCCCCGGCCGCATCCGGGTTGCGGCCGTGCGGCAATCGGCTGCTGGGGCAGGCGGCACGCACACACCCCTTGCGGCGGCGGCAGTCGCAGCGGCGGCGGCAGCCGGCACGCTTGGCCCAGCAGCAGCAGGCAGCGTGTGTTTTGTGGGCAGCCCTCGCGCGCCACTCACCCAGCAGCAGCGTCTGCTGGGGGCTGCAGCGGTCCCCTCCCTCAACATTGCGGCCCTGCAGCTGCCCGCCCCGGTGCTGCCCCCGGTGCTGACGGTGCGCCCCATTGGCAGCACCAGCGCAGCCGCCAATGCAGTGCCACCTGGCAGTGCCGGCACGCCCCTGGCAGCACTGTCCCCCCTGTCGCCGTTTGGCGCGCTTGGCGCGCCGGGGCTTCACCCCTTTAGTGGCATGCAGTTGGATGGCAGCCTCTCAGCAGGCAGCACCCCCGCCCCCACGCCTGTGGACGCTCCGGTGCTCACACCCACCACCGCCCTGGCCGCCACCCTTGCTGCAACCAACTTTGGCCTCAGCAAGCTGCCACTGGCGGCGCAGCTGCCGCATCTTGCGGCGGCGGCCGCCATGCAGCAGGCCGCCACGGCGGCGACGGCAGCAGGCGCTGCGCCGGCGGCGGCGGCAGGCCGGGTTGGTGAGCTGGGTGTGGAGTCACCCACAGCAGTGGCACACGGCCCCACGGACCCCTCAGCCCACCCCAGCAGCAGCGCAAGCGAGGCAGACGCGCACCATCACCCCACCACCGGCAGCAGCGGCACCACGCCGGAGCCCCAGCTGCCGCCGGGCGGGCAGCCAGGGCAGCAGGCGCTGCCTGGCGCCGGCGGCGGCCTGCTAACGGCCGCCTGACTCAGGACCCCTTCACATTTTCTGACTCCCCTCCCTCCCGCTTTCTCGCTGGGCTTACGCCCCTCCTCGACCAACCCCCTCCCCTCACGCACCCACCGAAACCGATACACCCATAGGGGCCCCCGTATGAAGAACATGCAATGACGAATTGCTGATTTGATTGGTCGTGTATGCGCGCGGCACGGCGGCACGTGCTGTGCTGCGCTGCGCTGTGCTGCGCCGTGTGTGCTGTGTGTGCTCCAGGTGCAACCAACCCCCCGTTCCCCCCCACCCTTTTCGGAGCAACTCGCTTGCCCGTTTTCCCTGCCCCACGCCACCATGCAACAGACGGCCCTATCCCTCTTTGCCTTTTCAGCGCTCCCACCACCCTTTCCGCCCTGCATAGTCTATCCACAGCCCTCTTTCGTCTCTTTTCCCGTCTCGTCCCATGCTCTTGGCGATGCGCTGCTCCCCTGCACCTCTCATGCTGCCGCTTCTCGCCTGCTCAACCCACGCTCCCCGCCTGCTCCATTGCGCGTCGGGCGGCCCCCCTCTCCATTTTCTCGCCCGGCCGTTTTGACCCCTGCTCGGCACGTGTGCTCAACGCATCATATGAGTATAGTATGTGAAGTCAATAAAGAAGGGTGTATGTGGGCTGAGCGGAAGAGTGGTTGAGAGCTGGTCTGCCCCAGACGGCCTTGAACAGGGCAGGGCAGGGCAGCGGTGCACCGACACAGGGGGGTGCCAGATCACACACTTGCCCCGAGGGACGACTGAAAGCTTACAATGCCAGAAGGACGCGCACAATGGAGCGTGAAACAACAAGCAGGCAGGGCCAGGCCGTCACACGAGGGGCGGAAGCATGCCCACTCACAGCAGTGGACAGTCTTAACTGTGTCTGCCTGCTGCAGGCAGTCACAAGACCGAGCACCACCTGGCCAGGTGCGCAGCCGCTTCACACGGCTCGGGGAAGTCTGCCGGGGCGGGTCGCGCAGGGCCGCCCGCCCGCTGTCGCCGCGCTGGGGCGCCCCAATGGGGCAAAGCCGAATTCGGCTCGTTCAGCGGCCCGCCCTACATTGAATCGCAGCAAAATCCGCCCTCAATCACCGCGGCAGCCGCTGGTCCCGCTCTTGCACTGCGGGTCGAGGGCGCCGGGCTGGCTCGAGCGATAGCGGCGATGGCAGCGGAGCGGGAGGAGCAGCAGGTGGCCGCTGCGGCGCCCGATGAGGCCAGCGACGAGGAGGAGTGCGGGGAGGAGTGCAGCACGGCCAGCGAGAGTGGCGACAGCACGGAGGGGGAGTCGGAGGGGGCTGTGGGCGGCGGCAAGTCCAAGAAGAAGAAAAAGGTGGGCCGGGGGGTGCGGGTTGAGGGCGGGGTGTTCGGGGTGGGGCTCGACGGCCCTTGCAAAGGCTCTGCTGCAGGCCCAGAGGGCCGGGTATCGCGCTCACACCCCGATGCACCCCGCGGTGCCGCAGAAGAAGCGGAAGGGCGGCGGCGGCGCGGCGGGCGGCGGTGGCGCCCAGCCGCCGGTCGACCCAGAGGCTCGCAAGGAGGGGGACCGGCGGTTCCAGGTGCGTCCTATGCTGCCGGGTGAAATTTCGTACTTGCACGTCGCACTCGTGGGCAGGGCGCGCTTTTCCGGCTGCCAGGCAAGCGTGGTGGCCCGTGCCGCCGCCGACCAGTGTGCCCGATCGCAGCGGCGCCGCCGCTGGCTGGGAACCCTGCCAGGCTTCAGCTCCGCTGCATCTGCTGTTCCTTGTGATTGCATGCTGCCACTGACGAGGCCACGGCTGCCTGCAGCACATGCCGCTATCGGAGTCAGCATAGGGCCTACCCCAACCCTAGCCAATTGTGGCCTGCTGGCCATCCTTCCCTTCCCAGCTTGCCAGCTTGCCAGCTCGCCTGCCCCTCTGGAATGAATTAGTGTGCACCCTCGTTGCTTGCCTGGCTCTGTTGCGGCGCCGTGGCGGAGCTGCGGTCGCACAGCCGGGAAGACAGCAGGTGGCTGTCCGCCACAGTTGTGCCCCTGCTCAGTGCGTGGCGCGCTTGTGCTCTTGAGCTTGTGTGCTGCTCCGCCCCCTCTGCCCACAGGCCGCTGTGGAGCTGCTGGCGCACAACAGCGAGGACAGCATGTGGGTCAAGCTGGGCGGCTGCCACCTGGCGGACGGCAAGCTGAAAAAAGTGAGGCAGGCCGAAGGTTTGGCGGGACGGCTTTTTTTGTTGCCGCCGTTGGCGATGATTGACGGTTGCCGCCGCTGGCTGGAACGTTAGCGATGGGGGTGCTGGCCCCTGGTGTGGCGTGTGGGTTGATCTGGGGCGGGCTGCTGCCTGCGCACGGCAAGCTGGAACAGGTGGGTCGCTCAATCAGCGGATGGTTGTGATGTGGCAGCGCTGCTGGCTGCACCCTTCGCTCACTCCTGCTGCACTCCTCCTCCCCACCCGCCCTGCCAGCTGTGTGAGGCGCTGCGGGCCAACACCACCGTCATTTCGCTCGACCTGTCGGCCAACCACTTCACTGATGAGGGTGAGGGGGATGCTGGTTGTTTTTGGGTCATGGCTGGTAACTAACTAAGTAAGGCGTCATCTCGCTGGACCTCTCTCCCAACCACTTCACTGATGAGGGTGAGCGGGAGGAGGGGACAATTAGTCGTTGTTGGGGAGACCGATTGGTGGTCATCACTGGGCGGCCGCTGCTTGACCACTGCCCCCACTGCGGCGTGCATGCCTGCGCTATTTCGGCCCGCCACGTAGCTCTAAGCTCTAAGCTCTGCCCCCGCTCCTGCGCACGCTGCGTGTGCAGGCGCCAAGGCGCTGGCGGCGGCGCTGCGGGACGGGCGGGCGCCAGACCTGATTGATCTTGACCTCAAAGACAACCCGCAGATCAAGGGGGAGGGGACGGCCGCGCTGGTGCGTGTCTCAGTCATGTCTGTGGGTGCTGTGCTGTGGGTGCTGGCCGTGCCTGAAGGAGGCGTGCTTCTGAGCCATGCCGTGTGTGCTGTGGGTGCTGTGGTGCCCTGCTACCCGGCCGAGCGGGCGAGCCAGCACGCCCTGCGCCTGCATGGCTGCAACCTGTTGCTTCTTTGTTGTTGTGAACTTCACTCCCGCCTCCCACCGCCACCGTCTGCCTGCCACACCCTGCCTGCTGCAACAGGAGGAGCTGCAGCAGCAGCGGAAGACGCTGCGGGTAGCGCTGGGCCCCTCAGCGCCTCCGCCGCCCCCTCAGCAGCAGCAGCAGCAGCAGCCGGGCTCGCCCAAAGGCCGGGGGCCGGGGCAGCCTGGGTCGCCAAAGGGGCAGCAGCAGCAGCAGGGCGGCGGCGCGGCGGGGGAGCAGCATGCGGGGGCGGCAGCAGCCAATGGCAGCATGGCGGACTCTGTTAAGAACAACCCCGTCATCTCCAAGTACTTTTCGGTAAGCTTACGGGTGGTGTTTTTACAGGCATCAACATTTGGCAGACACCGCCGCCTGTTCTTTGAAGATGTGTTGTCTTGAGTTGAGCAGGCGTGGCGTATTCACGCCCAGGGCGTGCGTGCGCTTCCTTTCTTTCTTGCTTTCTTGGGTCGGGCGTGGCGCATCCAATGCCAGGCAATGGAATGCACGGAAGGCCTGTCGGGCTCGATTTGGACCTCGCTTGCCTTGACAGCCGCTCAACCGACCCGGATGTGGAAACCCCTTTGAATTCCCGCTTGCGCAGGTTGGAAACGACGAGGCTGACGATGCGGAGGAGGAGGAGGAGGAGCAGCTGCCGCAGCAGGCACCCCAGCAGCAGCAGCAGCAGCAGCAGAGCGGCGGCGGCGGCGGCGGGGAGGAGCAGGAGCAGCAGAGCTTTGGCGGGCTCACAGAAGCTGAGCTCGCCCAGATTCTGTGGGACCAGGCAAGCCTTCTGCGTCTGCGCACGCCCTGTGTGGCTTGGTGGTGGGGGTGTGGTGGTAGCTTGGTGGGTTGTTGGTTGGCTCCCCAGCCAGGCTCGCACAAGGGGAGCTGGCCCCCAGGGTATGCGGGGCCATTTAGGCAAGCTTTTGTGTGGGAAGCTTGCGGGGGTTCTGCTGGTTTGCTTGGGCCGATAGCAGTGCCTGCACAGCCCCAGCTCAGCACAGCGTGCAGGTGTGCAGCTGCTGCCCTGCACTTCGCTGCCCCTCAGTAGCCCACATTCTCACCTGCTTCCACCTTCCCCCCTGTTGCGTGGTGCAGCTGGAGCAGTGCCTCAACGCCGCCACGCCTGACATCCCCGCCGTGTCGGAGCCGCTGCGTGCGATTGCGGAGCAGGTCGAGCACGAGATGGACAACAGCACGGTGCGCGGCAGGGAAACCTGCGTTGTATCTTCTTTGTTCAACCGATTGTATCTTCTTCGGCACACGGCTGGGGCTCTTGGATACAGGGCTGGGGCGGAATGCAGTGCCAACAGCATGCGGGTGGGTGCAGCACATTGCAATTGCAGTGCAGCCAGCAGGTCTCACCCTCACCAAACTGTTGTGATGCTCTCCAATCTGTTCTCATCCTCTCCAATCTGGACTCCCCTCCGCAGCTGCCGCTGCCACCCACGATTGAAATGGGCGAGCTGCGCACGTTCACGCAGTGGGCCCTGCGCAAGCTGCACGTGCTGCACAGGTGCGGTGGGAGTGCTGCACATGGCTTTTCCCTCGGATGATGCACACAGTTTGCTCCTTGGACGCGGCCGGCGGCTCTTTCCCTCGGGTGCTGCCGCCCCTTTGCGGTGGTATGCACCATGCATCTGCAGCATGCTGGACCCAGCGCCGCACTCCTCTTGTCTATTGGCGCTTTGTGGGTCTGCAAGTGTGCCTGGTCAATGCGTGGGCCTGCACAAGTGTGATGCTGATTCCACCAAGGCCAGCCTGGCCATCTTGTTTGCCCACAGCCTGCCTATCCTGTTTGCCGTGCAGCGTGCTGGACCAGGTGCCGCCACTCCTCCTGCCTGTTTCCCTATTGTGGGGCTGCAATCATACGGTCACCCACGCCAACTTGCCTGCCTTGGCTGCCCATGCAGCGTGCTGGACCTTGTGCCGGCCCCCATCCTGACGCCCTACTCCAAGCAGACGCCCGTGGTGAGCTCCTTGGTTTGACTGAGATTGACTGGGCTTTGTAAACCTTTGAGCAGATACGCTTGTGGTGAGCTCTCCTGTCGGTCTGGCTCCATGGGCAGCCCTTTCTCCGTGGGCCATCTCCTGCTCGTGCCGTCTGGCCGCACAGCCAGGTGCTTGCAGCACTCATGCCTCTCGCCTCTCGCCACACTCGCCATCCCTGCAGCCGGCGGTCGGGACGCACCGAGCCGCGGTTGCCGAGCTGCTGGCGCAGCTGCTGCGGTCAGTTGGTGTGGGATGAGATGCGCGCTGTTGCACTGCTTGCCGTGCGGCTGCAGCAAAACATGCTGCTCTTTGGAGCCGATTGTGCAGGGCCCAGCGGTTGGCAGCGCCCTGCCGAGACTTTTCGTGTGCAGGGCGCCCGTGGTTGCGCTGCCTCAGCCTGTTTCCAGTCCCACCCACCTGCGGCACACTGGCCTGATTCCCTGCCTTGTGGACGCATAATCAATTGCAGGGCGGAGGCGCCCGAAGTCGCGCAGATGGTGGCGGCGTCGGGCGTGCTGCGGCGCTGCGCCAAGATTGCAATCGCGCACCCCAACTGCAGGTGCGCTTCTTCTTTAAAACAATAGGAGGCGTCCTGACTGCATGCTATGGCCCCTTCCTGGCTGCATGCCGGCCATGTGCTCGCCTCGTTCACGTGCAGCTGCCGCAGCGGGGCCTCCCTCGCTGCTGGGAGGGTTGGCAGCCGGCCCCGTGCAACCCCTGCACTGCTCACATGGGCCCCAACTCACACTCTAGACTGCCCTCCCCTGCCTGCCCTGCAGCGCCATTCACGGTGCTGTGGCCCGATGCCTCAAGCTCTCCCTGTCCAAGCCCGTCGGCCAGGTGGGTGGGCGGGGGTGTTACATGCACCTGCGAGCGGCCCCTGATGTGGCGCACGCGGTATGGCCTCACCGCCATTGTCGCCGAATGCCATCAATCGCTGCAAACCATCAGCCGCCCGCCTGGCCAACCATCACCCCTGCGCCTCGCCGCGCCCCCGCCTCCAACCCTGCGGAAACCTGCCTGCGGAAACCTGCCTGCCCGCCTGCCTCCCCTTTGTATACGCCTCCCAGGTGGGCCTGTGGCACCAGCTGCTGGGGTCAGCCCCGCTGGACGCCCACGGAGGCGCCATCGGCGAAGACCACGGCTCTTCTCTCAACTTGGCGGTTGAGGCTGCGGCCATCGCCAAGGCAGCGCTGGCAGCACCCACCATCGGCAAGCGCGCCTCCAACGTCGGCTTTGCGCTGGCCATCGGGCAGCTGCTGCACGCCGCGGCCACTGGCGAGCAGCTGGGGGCGGCCAAGCGGGCGGCGGCAGAGGCGGCGGCGGCGGCAGGCTCAGACGCCTCGCCGGCTGGCGGCTCCCCACCGCCTGAGCAGCAGCAGCAGGGCGACGGCAGCAGCAGCGGCAGCGAGGGCGAGGGGCAGGGGGAGGAGCGGGCGCAGCAGGGTGCCTCGCCACCTGGCAGCTCGGCGTCTCCCTTGGCAGAGGAGGACAACCCGCTCAAAGAGAAGCCGATGCCGCCGGGCTTCGGCCTGCGGCGCATCAGCAGCAGCAGCCTCATCCCGCGCGCCGCCTCGGCGGCTGTGTCAGGTGGGAGGGGCTGGGAGGGGAGCAGGCCAGCGTGCTGGGCGGGGGCGGGTGAAGGAAGAAAGAAAGGCAGAAAGAAGGAAAGGAAGAAAGGAGTATGCCTTGGGTGTGGGTTGACGGGGCCGGCTGGGTGCTCTGGGCTGGCTTTTAACATCGCCCTGCTGATCCCCCATGCCGACAGGCCCGATCCCCCCCGATTGGTACCGTCCGCAACGTCCCCCCTCCCCCCAATCCACAGCACCAACGGACCCTGTTCCCCTCTTGCCGCGCAGACATGCCTGATGACAAGGAGTCGTGGGCGCAGCAGCTGCAGGTGCAGCTGTCCACAGAAGGTGCGAGCGTGGATCTCTTTGCATGTGTGTGCCTCTGTGCCTGTTGTGCCAGGAGCGCCAAAGGTTGCTGGTTGCACACCGCGCGTGTGCCGGGGGCGCCAAAGGGTGACGGGTGGGTACACACCGTGGCGGGCGGCTGCGTGATATGCTTGATGAAGGCTGCAGCTGCCCACGGCAGGAGCTGCCTGGGTGGTCCAGCCCTCGCGCAGGCCTGCACCTGCCATGCCCGCCCCACAGCCGCTCTGCCAAGCTTGGCTGCGTCACCCATCTTGCTGGCTACCCCTTCCCCTGCAGAGTGGGTGGACTTCAGTTTGGGGCCCGACTGCCTGCTGCGCACGCTGCTGGCCGAACACGAGGCAAGCTTATTAGCTATGCTGCGCTGCGGCGGCTTGCAAGTGCACAGTGCCGCGCCACAGCACGCTCCTTGCATCGCACCCAGCCGCCGGATGCGCAGCAGCAGCAGTAGCGGCGGTTGGCTTGAAGTGACTGGGCGGGCAGCACCGTGCGGGCATCCTGCGTGCGCTCAGAACCGCTTGCCTTGATCTCATTTCCGCAGGGCGACCTGGGCGGCAGAAATGCTCTCAAGCCATGCTCTGTAGCCATCAACATGCTGTGCAGCATGCTGTGCATCTCACTGAGGGTTCCCTCCATTCCCACGTCCTCCCTTCGTGCAGGGTGACCTGGGCGGGCCGCGGCCGCGGCCGGGTGGCGACCCGGAGCCCGACAGCGGCGACGAGGACGTGTCGCCCGGCCAGATCATCAGGTGCGCGGTGTGGGGCTTTCTTGAACTCACTGGGCTTTGCGTGGTGAATCCGGAGCCCGGCAGCGGCGGGTAGGAAGCGTGTTTTTCTCTTGGCTAAGAAACGAAAACAATGGCCAGATCATCAGGTGCGGTTTTCCAAGGACGCCCGCCGGCAGGTTGGCGGCCGGTCTGGTTGGTTCCACGGCGACCGCGGCGAGAGCCAGAGCGGCGCACGAAATCTGCACAAACATGCCCGCATGCGGCTGCGCCCTGGGGCGGGCCGGTGACGACATTCAACCTTTTCCTTATCTACATTGGACTGATCTGTGGCCCCTGGCCGCAATGAGTACACCCTACACACCGGAGGCCCTTCCCCATGCATGGCTGTCTTGCTTGGTGGCTGCATGCCTGTGCTCAGCCTCTGCTGCCAGCCGCACACATGCATGTTGTGGCCTGCATAGCCAAACCGTAGCGCCGCCCAGGGTCGGCACGGCGTACCCTTTCATCATCTGGCCTGCAGGCGTTAGTGTTGGCCCACTGTTTTAGATGACTGCTTGCTGCGTGGCCTCGACTGACCTCAATGCAACACCCTCCCCTCACAGTCACACTCACCCTCTCCTTGGTCCAACCCTTCCTTTCTGTTTGTGCTGCAGCGGCCAGGAGCTGCTGATGATGCTGCGCGGACTCAACTTGGGCGGCTTCTCAGGCGGCATGTGAGCGAGAGGCTGCAGCCCAGGCGCCTGTGCGCTCCTAGAGGCATGTGAGCGGCCAGCACCCAGCCGCCTCGGCGGCTTCTCAGACGGCAAGTGAGGCGCGGCGCCAGCGGCTCGTCTCCAGGCTGCACCCCAGGCAGCAGCCAGCGGCGGCGCGCTGCACCCCAGCAGGTGGCTGGGCAGGCAACGATACCGCCCGCCCAGCCTCGGCGGCAGCGGCCGCGCCGCTCGCCTGTCTGCTGCCCTGTCCAGTTGGGGCAGCCGGCCCATCCCTTGTGCTGCCAGGCTCGCCCCAATGCTGGCCGCTCCCCGTCATGAACCCCAGCGGCGCTGCCGCCTCACCCACCGTTGCTCCGCTCTTCCAACGCTTTGCCAGCCACTGCTTCACCTCAGTTGTTCCGTTGTGAGCGTGCGTGTTTCTCCCCGCTGGGGTCCCTCGCGGCTATATTTTTTCCCTTGCCTGCTTGCTTTGCTGACCCCTGTGCGTTCCCCACGCGTGCCTTCAGCACCGCTGTTCTGCCGCCGCGCCGGGCGCCTCTGCTGTGCTATGTACGCTCTGGCGCGCTGCGGCGGGCACCCCGCCCCTCACGTTTTTGCATTTTTGCCACCGCATGGAACGGACGCTTGCTGTTGACGCCACACCGTGACGGCGCACTTGGCTGCCTGCAACCACACGCACGTCATGTGACACACACTGCACTGGAAACAAGAAGGGGGTTAAGGGGCCGCCGCCCGGTGTGTGCGACGAGGCAACTGCGTGCCCTCAACGGCAGTTGAGGGCATTTTTCGGCCCACAGGGTGAATGTGTGAGCTTTGCGCACGTGCTGTTAAACCCAGCTGTCTGAGGCGAGAGGTGATGCACTGCCGCGAGAAGGCACCGCTCTGCCCTGGCTCTGCCGCCGCCGCTTTGGTGAGGGAGGCTTCGCGGCAACCGCGTCAATCACTTTTGATCGACCATGCAGGCCATGTCGACTGCCCAGGCAATGCCAGCAGCGTTCGAAGCGAGCGGCGCATCGAAACCTGCTGTGCTGCCCCCTGCGGACATGGGAGACAGCCAGCGCTCTGCAGCGGCTTGCAAACCCCGCTCGATACCCTGGGTGCGACGCCGACATCTGATCAGCACACCCCGAGCCGCCTGGCTGTCCCGCTGGCTGACTGTGCAGTCGTAGGGCTCTCGGCGCTCGGCATTCCGCCGACGCCATGCTGCGCTCGGTGCTGATCGCGGCGGTGAGGCAGCAGGGCGGCCAGGCAGCCGCTCTGCCTGCCGCCGCCGCCGCCGCCAGCCGCTGGGCGGCAGCGGTTGCAGGCTCGTGCCAAATGCGAGGCCTGTTTGGCGGCCTGGCGCCCACCGACCTCAGCACCGTGCTGGGGAGCGGCGGCGTGGAGCCGCACAGCCCGGCTTTCAAGGCCAACCAAGCCGCCATGGACGAACTGATTGCACGCCTGGACGAAGGCGAGCGATTGGCTGGCTGGCTGTGGTTGCTCAAAGCCGTCTGTGAAGGGCCTTGCCGCGCCTGCCTGCATGCATAACGTGTGCGGTGTATTGTGCAGTCATCAGACTGCCAGCCGAGCTGGTTCATTCGCTGCAGACATTGCGCACGTGCTGGCGGCGGGTGGCCCCAAGGCGGTGCAGCGGCACCACCAGCGCGGCAAGCTGCTGCCCAGGCGCGCTCTTTGTGTGCGAATGCCTGCCACCGCTGCAGCAGTGCCCTTCCTGGACGCTCTGCTTTGTGGAGCACACTATTGACCGGCGCTTGAGCTTGATTGCCCCACATTGCAGGGAGCGCATCAAGCTGCTGCTGGACCCCGGCTCACCTTTCCTGGAGCTGTCGCAGCTGGCGGGCAAGGGGCTGTATGGTGAGCCGCCGGGTTTGCAACTTGTTGTGATGATTGTTGTAAACCCTAAATAATCTTGTTGTGATGAACGAGGGAGGAGCGTGTGCCCTGCCTGAGAGCTGTCGCAGCTGGCAGGGGAAAGCCGTACGTACTGTAAACGGACGCCAGAGCCCCCGTGGGGCGCGCTGCTGCGTGCAGCACCCCCCGCAGATGCCTGCTGCATGTGGCGCGGACGTTTTGTGTCGCCGCCTGGGCCCGGAACTTGCGGTACATTGCTGACCTGAAGCAGTACAACGCTGACATAAGGTGCTGCCCTGCCGCAGAGGGCGAGGATGTGCCGGGCGGAGGCATCGTGACCGGCATCGGCGCCGTGCACGGCCGGCTGGTTGCCATCGTGGCAAATGATGCCACGGGTGGGTGCCGTGTCTGGACTGGGCAGGAGGTTGGAGGGAAGGGGCTGTTTGCCTTGCGGGGGGTGGAGGCACGACTGCAGTAGGCAGTGGCTCCAATGGGTGATGCCGCGCGGGTGGGTGCAAAGCGTGCGGCTCATGCCAGGCTTGAAAGCTTGAATGCATGTTCGGCAGGGCTGGCCCTGGCCCCAGCAGGCGTGCAGACCGCTCCCGGTCTACACCATGCGTTGGCTGCCCTCTCCACCCATGCGCTGGCTGCCCTCTCCATCCATGCATTGGCTGCCCTCTCCGCCCCTATCTGGGTGCTGTCAAGGGCGGCACCTACTACCCCGTCTCCATGCATTGGCTGCCGGCCCCATCCCCGTCCGGGTGCAGTGAAGGGCGGCACCTACTACCCCATCAATCCATGCATTGCCTGCCCTCTCCATGCCTGCCCATCTGTGTGCGCCTATCTGTGTGCAGTGAAGGGCGGCACCTACTACCCCATCACTGTCAAGAAGCACCTGCGGGTGCAGGAGGTTGCGCAGCGCTGCCGCCTGCCGTGCGTGTACCTGGTGGATTCAGGTGGGTGCAGTTTTGTTCTCGTCAGCTTTGCTGGGTGCTCTGTCTGCTGCACCCGGTTGTCTGGAGTGCCATTCCGCTGCTAACTGGCCACGGGCTTGGTGAGGTGGGTGACGTGTGTGCTGCCGCCTGCCGTGCATGTACCCGGTGGACTCAGGTGGGCGCTGCCCTGCATTTCTCGTGCCTGACAGGGTGGGCTTCTTGTTGGGTTGTTTTGGGTGCTAGATGCCTTCCGCTGGTCAAGCCGGGTGTCTTGAAGCTGGGGCTGGTGCTGTGTGTGCTTGTGTGTGCATGCACAATTCGCCGCACCTGCCTGGCTTGTCTGCAGTCAGTTGGCGTCAACCTGGCGCACCAGTGGCTGCCGTACCCCCAGGCTGACGTGCCCCCCCAGGCTGGCGTGCTTCCAGGCAGCTAATAAAACGGCCCACCACTTTCCCCGCATCCCGTTTGGTTTTGCTTGCAGGCGGCGCCAACCTGCCGCGCCAGGCGGACGTCTTCCCCGACCGCGACCACTTTGGCCGCATTTTCTACAACCAGGTACGTTTTGTTTGTTTTGTTGCCGTGTTGAATCACTGAGTATGCATCTGGGAATGCTTCAGGCAAACATTGCAAGCGCTTTGGGCGCATCACTACAACCAGGCACGGCTTGACAGCTTGTGCCTGAGCCTGCTGCTGTGGCTGCAAGCAACACGAGCAGCAGCAGAGCCGTGCTGTGGGTGCAACATGCTCATGCAACAAGCGCGGCAGCAGAGTCGTGCTGTGGGCGCACTCGAACGGATCCCCCAAGTGGAGGCTTGCTCAGGCAGCGATGGACACCATGTGGGCCGCCTTCCTGCTGCGCAGGCCCGCATGTCGGCGGCCGGCATCCCCCAAGTCGCCGTTGTGCTGGGCTCCTGCACTGCTGGCGGCGCCTATGTGCCTGCAATGGCAGATGAGAGCGTAATTGTGAGGTGCGCTTGAGAGGGGTCGGGTCCTGCCTCCTTGTGCCGAGGTTCAATTCGTGCCCTTCAGCCCAAAGCAGTCTGGCCCATGCCGCAGGGGGCGCCCCTGCCGGCACGCCTTTGTTTC
This sequence comes from Chlorella sp. Dachan, assembly GCA_006782975.1. Classification (NCBI taxonomy): domain Eukaryota; kingdom Viridiplantae; phylum Chlorophyta; class Trebouxiophyceae; order Chlorellales; family Chlorellaceae; genus Chlorella; species Chlorella sp. Dachan. The sequence continues at coordinate 278,054 of RRZL01000079.1, read as the reverse complement.
ATGCGTCGATTGAGCCTGCCTTGCTCTCATTTGCCCTCGCAGGGGCAACGGCACCATCTTCCTGGGCGGGCCGCCCCTGGTCAAGGCAGCCACTGGGGAGGATGTAACCGCCGAGGAGCTGGGCGGGGCCGAGCTGCACTGCACCACCAGCGGTGAGTGGGCGGTGGGTGCACCACCAGCGGTGAGTGTACGGCGTGTGTACCACCAGCAGGGCGGAGCTGCACTGCACCACCACCAGCGGTGAGTGTACAGTGGGTGCACCCCGTTCCAGGTGTGCAGGCACAAGCTTTGGTTGTGTTGCAACAACCTGACGTTGTGTGTTGACGGCTGGGTGTGGCAAGCTTGCAATGGGCATGGAAGGTTGGGTGCGACAAGCTTGCATTGTGCATTGAAGCTCGGGTCATGCCGACCTGCTGCCTGCACCCTGCCGCCCCGCCCCGCCCCCCACGTGCAGGCGTGACGGACCACCTCGCGGAAAACGAGCCGCACGCGCTGAGCCTGGCGCGCAGCATCCTAGCCAACATCAACTCACCAGCGCACGCCGGCACGGGCCAGCCCTGGGGCCAGCGGCAGGTTGCGCAGCAGCAGCTGGCGGCGGCGGTGGCGGCGGCGGCAGGCGGAGGGGCGGCGGGGGCGCCCGCTTGGGAGGAGCCGCGGTTTTCCCCAGAGGAGCTGAGAGGTGGGGACGCTGGTGCTGCTTTGTGGCTGCGCTCTGTTCTGATTGTCGGCGCGTGCCTGGGAAGGAGCCGCGATTCGTGGTTCGCGCGAATCCCAAGCTGCCCTGCTATGTGTGGACACGTGTTGCAAAATACTTTGCTACTCGGTTGACTGGACTGTTTTTGCCCGACGTAACTGTTTGTGTTGTGCCCTCTTCTGTGTGCTGCAGGCGTCATCCCGGCAGACCCCAAGCAGCCCTTCGATGTGCGGGCTGTGCTGGCGCGCCTGCTGGACGGCTCACGGTTCCACGAATTCAAGGCGCAGGTGCGACCACAGCATGCACAGCACATAGGGTTGCATTGGGTGAGCTGGCTGTCCCACGCTTCCACGAGTTCAAGGCGCAGGTGTGGACCACAGCGTACGCAGCAGGGTGGTTGGGGTGGCGTGAATGGCTCAGCTGGTTGTTTTCCCTCTGTTCGGCTCTCATTCCCCTTGCAGTATGGCCGCACACTGGTCACCCCCTTTGCCATCTCATCCCCGTGCTGCGATTGTTGCCCCCTCATCTGTGCTGCTTGACGCTTGCTCCCTCATCTGTGCTGCCCAGTCCGTGCTCCCTCATCCTGTCTGCTCAGTCCTTGCTCGTTTCCTGGTGCCTCGCAGTACGGACGCACGCTTGTCACAGGATTTGGCTCGCTCTACGGCATGCCGGTGGGGGTGGTGGCCAACAACGGTGCGTGCTATGGCTTGCTTGCTACCTGGCTTGCCTGCAGTCGATTGCCTGCTACCTGGCTTGCCTGCAGTCGATTGCCTGCTACCTGGCTTGCCTGCAGTCGATTGCCTGCTACCTGGCTTGCTTGCTACCTGGCTTGCCTGCTACCTGGCTTGCCGTGCCTTTGGGCCGGCCATTGGTGGAATCGTGCAAGCAGCCCGCAGGCGCACCCGCGCGATGCTGCGGTTCGTTGCTGTGCATGCCGTGTATTTGACACGTGCCTTGCGACTGCTCCCCCATGATTTGCCTTGCAGGCATCCTGTTCTCAGAAGCCGCGCTGAAAGGAGCGCACTTTGTGCAGCTGTGCGCGCAGCGGCGCATCCCACTGCTGTTCCTGCAGGCGAGTGCACTGTGCGGTGCTGTGCTGTGCTTGCGGCGCAGGTTGCGTGATTGGGCGGGCAGGTGTCGCATGCTGCAGGCAGGCTGCGCAGCTACCCCCATTTATCCCGACCGCTATCCAGGGCAACCTCAGAACTCCACCGGCTTCATGGTCGGGCGCAAGTGCGAGCTCAGCCTGCCGGTTGCCTCTGTCGAAAGAGCTGTATCGAATTCCACGTGGCCCCTTCCATCTGCTGCAGAACATCACCGGCTTCATGGTCGGGCGCAAGTGCCAGCTCAGCCTGCCGGTTGCCTCTGTCGAAAGAGCTGTATCGAATTCCACGTGGCCCCTTCCATCTGCTGCAGAACATCACCGGCTTCATGCCGAGGCGCAAGCGCGCGGCCCACTGCCTTGTTGGGGAGGCTTCTCAACGTTCTCCCTTGCTTGTTTACTACCGCAGAACATCACCGGCTTCATGGTCGGGCGCAAGTACGAGGCGGGCGGCATCGCCAAGGACGGAGCCAAGATGGTGATGGCTGTGGCGAATGCTGACGTGAGATTTGGAATTTTGACTGTGCATGTCAGGAGTTTGTGCATTGCTAAGGACGGAGCCGAGATGGTGATGGTTGTGGCCAATGCCGACGTGAGCACCCCTGGCAATGCTGGTTTCTTGCTGGTTTGGACGTGGCTTGGGAGCTGGCATGGCCAAGGGTGGGGCCACAAGATGGCCATGGCTGTGGCCGAAGCAGGCGCGCAGGCGCTGCTTATCAGCGGCTTGTTCGGCGCCCGGCAACCATGCCTGCGCTCCGATTGCAATCGCAACAACTTGCCCAACGGCGTCCCTGCCTCTGCTGCCGCACAAACTCAGGTGCCCAAGCTGACGCTGCTCATCGGCGGCTCCTTTGGCGCCGGCAACTACGGCATGTGCGGCCGTGCCTACTCCCCTGACTTCCTGTACATGTGGCCCAATGCACGGTGAGGCTGTGGGACGCTTCGTTTCCACTTGGGAAAGCGCTGTGACTTTGTGGCACGTTGGCTTAGGCGGCCGATAATACGGGTGCCTGGCAGAGGCTGGTCCAGGCTGCTTGCCGCGTGGCCAGTGAAGCGGCAGCTGCCAATCGCCATGCAACAATTTGGCTTGCTGTCCGCGTGCCTCCGTGCAGCATGAGCGCGGTGGGCCTGGGAGCAGGGGGCAGCTGCTCTGGCGTTGATTGCGGCCTGGACGGGTGCTGCTCTGCTGCACCTTCCGCCCGCCCTGCCCTCCAATGCAGCATCAGTGTCATGGACGGCCACCGTGGTGTCGCTGGTTGAAGCTGAGGAAGTGCACAGATTGAACAGCCTCCCTACTTCCTCCGCGCCTTGCAGGATCAGCGTCATGGGCGGCGAGCAGGCGGCCACCGTGCTGTCGCTGGTTGAAGCTGAAAAGCGGGCGCGGGAGGGGCAGGAGTGGCCCGAGGACGAGCGGGAGTATTTCAAGGAGCGTATCCGCCAGCGGTGAGGTGCCTTGCTGCTGTTTATGTTCAGCAGTTTGAATGGCTGAGGGGCAGAGGGGCAGGAGTGGCCGGAGGACGAGAAGGCTTGCTTTAAGGAGCGCATCCGTCAGCGGTGAGGCTAAACGTTGCAAGCTGCCGGTCAAGCTGGCGGGGGCAGAGTGGCAGGTGTTGCGGCTGCCGTCGATGTCCGCCGGAGTATTTCTAAAGCAAGCTAAACAACCAAACTTCATCTCCCTGCCTGCTGCCCTCCAGATACGACCGTGAGGGCGAACCGCGCTTCGCCTCGGCGCGGCTGTGGGATGACGGCGTGATTCGGCCGCAGGTGCGGCTGCTCGGTGGCACGGGGCCTCAGCCCTGCCTGGCTGCTTGTGCACAGCGAGCACACCTCCATGCCCAAGTAAGCCCACACGCATTCCGCAAGCCCACACGCATTCCGCCCTCCATGCCCAACACACCGCAGGACACGCGCATGGTGCTGGGCCTCAGCCTGGCCGCTGCCCTCAACCGGCCGCTGGCCGACAGCCGCTTCGGCGTGTTCCGCATGTAGAGCAGCCATCGCTCGTGTGTGTACTATATACGGTTGAACCATTGACCAGTGCTGCCCGTGCACTTGCGTCCACTGCCGGCACGGAGCGCACCTGTGCGGAAGGTCACATGCGGCGCAGTCTCTTGCCGCTGCACCCGGGCTGGATCCGAACTCCTGTACAGTAGACACACGCACTAGCCTGACGTTGTAAACTACCCTTGTAACACCTACTTCCTGACTGAGTGTGGCTTAGGTATTGTGAGGTGTGCGCCGCCATGGCGCAGCCCCGCCTTCAACAAACATTGCTGCCACCACGGTTTGGGGCACCGCAGCGGCGGCCTGCACGTGCATGCCACCCTCGCTCCTGTTGCCCATCTGCAGCCCACAGAATACGAGTCTAGACAGAAACATACGCGTCAATATCTCCGGGTGAGGAGCACTGCCATGTTCAGCGCCAAACTAGAGCAAGAGTCGGCACACGGCTCAGGCGGAGAGCGGCGGGCAGCCTGCCGCCCGCGGCCAGGCCCTTGGGTTTGGGCGCGCGCGCTTGGGTATCTGGAGTTCTGGACCTGCTCCGACAATCATTCCGTGCGCCGAAAGCCCGCCAGGAAGCCGCACGAGGCGCAGGAGCCGGCCCGACATGGGCAGGTTGGCCTCGGCCCAGCAGTCTCCACGACGGCTTTCCCCGCCTCAGCATCGATCTGAACACAGTCAGCAGCGCGCACAACCCCCACAGCAGAGCTCTGGAGCCGTGGAGACAAATAGGACGCGATTGACCAGCGCCCGGCCCGCCCACTGCGCCCTGGAGTGTTGCTCCGAAAGCGGAACCGCCTGCAGCTGCGGAGCAGGCCTTGCAAGCGCGCCATCGAGTCACACGCGGTTCCTCCCGCCGGGGCCTCCCCGCACCGCGTGTGCGGCCCCAGCAAGGTGAATTCTGCCGCCCACGACCAGCAGCAGCAGCCCCGGCCCGCTCCGCGAGCCGCACACAGAGTTCTGCCGCCGCCGCCGCTGCCGCCGCACTCCCTCGCTCGTCCCTCTGCCCGGGCTCGGATGTGAGTCGTGCTGCCGCCCTTGCGCCGCTGACCTGGAACATGTCTGTGCGGTGCGGCAGCTCACTTCCCGCCCCCCTCACCCCCCTCGCAGAGTGTCACCGTAGCCTGAGCCAGGCGCCCAGATGGCGTCGCGGGTCGGCAAGCCCGGCTCGCCCAATGGCAGCGCCCTAGCACTGGGCGGCAGCGCCGCCTACCCCGCCACCGGCCTGCCGCCGCGCACACCCGAGTCGGCGCTCACAGCCGGCAGCCGCTCGCGGTCGGCGCGCAGCACCCACAGCGGCAGCGCCACCCCCAGCGAGGACATGTCTATGAGCATGGTCAGCGCGGCGACTTCGTTTGCGTCGGCGGCAGACCTGTGCCTGTTTGCGCCTGCGTCCACAGAGGACGCTGTGCACGCTGTGCCCGCCCTGCTGTCCCAGCTGCTCAGCGGGCGCACCGACGAGCAGGTGGGTGCGCGGGTGGGACAGCGCGGCGTGGCTGGCTGCTGTGCTGTGCGGGGTTGGCGGCTTGTGGGGGCGTGACAGCGCGCAGCGCGTGGGCAACAGCCTGCACTGTCAGCAGGCATTCATCCCCGCCTACCTGCCTGTGCAGCCTGCAGTGCATGCCGCCTTGCAGCTGCTGGCCGCCCGCAGCCCATCGACACCCACCCACCTGCCCTTCCCCCGCCTCCCACCTCCACCCCCGCAGATCCTGGCCGCCCGCAAGCTGCACGCCTACTGCCGCCACTGCGGCCGGCCGGTCGAGGCAGCCATCATTGCAGCGGGCGGCACCCACATGCTGCTCATCATGCTTGATTCGCTCGACCGCTCCCTGCGCGACGTGTGCACCCGCCTGCTGACCGACCTGGCCGCCGACGACCGCGTGCGGTGCGTGAAGCTAGTAAATTTGCTAGTCATGATTTATTTGAGGAGCCGCCGGCGGCGGCCTTGTGGCCAGGCAGTGCTATGTAGCACGGCTGCATGCTGCACCTGTCACCCACCAGTCGCACACCCTTCGAATTTGCTCTGCAAAGCAGGGCCGAGATCCTGTCCTCCCCCGGCGGCACCGCCAAAGTCATCCAGCTCATGTACAAGGGCATCCTGGATG
>RRZL01000079.1:247123-270944 GCA_006782975.1 Chlorella sp. Dachan | reverse complement strand
GCATGAGCAGCAGCCCCGCGGCAGCCGGCGCAATGCAGGCGGCAGCGCCCAGCGGCGGGGGTGCCTCGGGTGAGGCGGCGCAGCGGCAGCGCCTGCAGGCGGCGGCGGCGGCCATTGTGGCGCAGCTGGTGCAGCAGGATGCCGAGTGCTGCCACTCGATTCTGTTCCATGCACAGCTGCTGCGGCCTGCTGTGCACATGCTGGTCAGCGGCGGGCGCTGCACCGCAGCCCAGCAGCTGCTGGCTGCAGCCAAGGCGTATGCCGCTGGCCTCGGCAGGGCCTCTGGCACCCCTAGCACGCCCAGGGGCGGCGCCGCCGCGCACAACAGCGACGACAGCGACAGTTGCAGCGGCAGCGGCAGCGAAGCGGCAGCCGCGCTGGCGTAGGGCCGGACAGCTTGATTTGATTGTTTCCAATGTGTAGTTAGCACCTTCAGTAAGCAGATGGCCGCACCCCAGCGGCAATATATTCCTCGAAACTAAGATTGTTTGCGATAGATTTGCTCAGCCAGTACCTTGCGGCTCGCTTGGCCCGCCCTCACCACCTGACTACCGGGCCCCCGACTGTGTATCCCGACCATTACTTACACTGCTGTGCTTACTTGCTGGTGCTCCCTGCTGGACGGTATTTGTGACATCTCCAACTTGTAAAGTTGCGGTCTTGATCAGATCAGGGAGCGGGAGGAGCGGCAGTCGGCAGTCCCAGCCATCTAGCGTTGTTCGTTTTTCGGCGCTCGCGTCCCAGAACTGCTGGGAGTCCTGGGCTTGGGTGAATGCACACAAAGAGATTGGACCTACACTTCGCCGTGTAGCAGGTGCCTTGATGTCGATTTTGGCGAGCTTGAGACGGGGTTGAGCTGGGCCACTCCGCCGCACGCTGGGCGTGCTGCCATGAGCAGAGAAATGCAGCGCCCGGGCCGTTCGCCCATCGCAGCGCGCGGGTTGCTTGCCAAATCACTCTTGATCGTGACCTGTAGTCAGCTGCGCAGCCATGAGGTTTGGGGTCTTGGTGCTGGTTCTGGCGCTCTGCGCCGCGGCACCCGCTCGGGCCTGGCCCATGTGGGGCGGCGGGATGATGTCTGGAGGCGGCATGCGTTGGGGCGGCGGGCGCCGCGGCGGCATGGGCTGCCAGGTGCGGCGGTGCAGTGGCAAGCCCCTCGCACGGCGGTGGGGCTGGCGCAGTGTGCGGCGTGTGGCGCATGTGTGCCTGGCGGCGGCCCACGAACCTTTTACCCTGCCTTTGCAAACTTTTGGAAATCCTCATTTTATCACTGCCACTTGTCAGCAACTGCGTCCAGGTTGAGCTTTGCACCAGCCAGCTCTCCCGTCTGCGTTTACCCCCCACGCTCTCCACCCGCCGTACCGCCCTCTCCGCCCCCGCTCATCCCTGCTGCGCTCCTTCCCCGCCCTGCTGCTAACCCGCCACCATTTGCAGGCCATGCGCGAGGGTAACAGCGTGGTGCTCAAGGGCCTCAAGTTCAGCGGTGGGGAGCTGACCGCGGCGCAGCTGCCGCACCACCCTGAGACGTGGCAGGAAATGAAGGTGGGTCTAGTCTAGTCTAGTCTAGTCTTATAGCTTGGCACCAGCCCCAAACCAAACAGTTCGAGGCCCAACTTCATAATAAGTCATGAATGGCAGGAGATGAAGGTGAGGGTGTGTCATCATAAACGGCAAGTGTGATACAGGGTGGGTGCTGCCCTGCCGCATTTTTGCATGCATGGGGCACGTCAGCTGGCTTGGCTGCAGGCGCCCTGCCTCTTGCATGCGGCGGCAGAACCGAGGCGCTTCTGTGGCGCCTGCGCTTCTGCGCATTCCGGCACAGGAGACGATGGCGGCACACAATCAACGCATCGAATCATGCTGGCTGATGGGCAGACATCAGTGATAAAACCTGGCTGTTGTATTGTGTCGTCCCATGCAGGAGATGATGGCAGAAATGATGGGCGACAGCGAGGAGGGCCGGGCGATGCAGCTCGAGTGCCAGAAGCAGATGGACGAGGGTGAGGAATGCCCTGGTGCCGTCGATGCACACCTTGGCTGTTTGTCCCTTGCAGTGTTGTTGCCGGCGCGCTTGCAAGCTGCAGGAGGCGCTACATGCCAACCCTAGCCCTCCTGCTGGCTCTACCGTGCCCTGCAGCCTCTGGCCAGTGGCAGCTGCGCATGATGACCCCCTCTAGCTGCCGCTCCGGCCGCGTGGCGGTGTGGTGCGAGCGCTGCATGATGAAGGGCCAGCAGGTGGGTGGGCAGATGGGTGGGTGGGTGCAGCTACTGCGGTGCGCAGGTCGGACTGCAGGCGGGCTAGCGTGGGTCCTTCGAGAGGCAGAAGCAGTGCGGTTGCATGCCTCCCCCAAAACCACCACTGCCGTGCCCCTCCAACAACCGCCTGCAGGTGACCCAAATGCTGTCGAGCCGGACGGTGGGTGTGCCAGAGGGCAAGTCCGCCGATGGCACCGCGCTGGTTGTGGTGCTCCAGGGGGCGGTGCTGGAGGAGTGAGGGACACAACCACACATGCGGTTGTGTCACGTGCTCACGCCCAGACGCGACATGCGCGCCAAGGCGTTGCATTGTTGATTGAACAACACAATCATGAACCATGAGCCATGCCTGCTTGCATATATACGCCGCCTCCAACGGGCCTGTAGCATATTGCTTTTTTCCTTGTCAATGCGAGTCCCTTCAGCGTCACCCTGGCATCCACCCCGCCGCACTGGGCTGCATTCACCGCTGCGTTTCACTCCTTGCAACCATCGGCATGCTGCTTTCACAAGCAAATCACAGGCAGGCAAATCGCGCGTACAACGAAAGCAAGGCAGCTGCTGAAGGCACATGCCATCATGCAAGATCAAGGTGCATGCTGGCTTGGCAGTCCGGCTGGAAGTTTGGCAGGCAGATGCGAGCTGAAAGGTCGGCGAGCAGATGCAATGGACCAGGGAGAGGCGACAAACAGGACAACAGTACGGGGGGTGGGCATCAGGCAGATGAGCTAACAAAGCAGAGCCACAAGTGCTGCGCTACGCAGCATGGCATGAGCTAGGGTTCCGCGGTGCTCACGCCACTGCGCCACGGAAGTAGGTTTCGATCGGGTGGCGGCACAGCGGGCACAGCCCGTCGGCCAGCAGCAGCACGCGAGTGCAGGCCAGGCAGCAGGGCTGGTGGCCGCAGGGCACCAGCAGGCACTCTCGCGGGTGATCGAGGCAGATGCAGCACTCGTGCTCTGGGTGCCGCAGCTGAGCAGGCGGCTCCCTGCCTGCCGGGCCTGCCGGGCCTGCTGTGGTTGCTGTGGATGCTGTGGTTGCACCTGCTGTGGTTGCTGTGCTGCTGTCATTGCCGGCGCCGGCGCCACCATTACCGCTGGGTGCTGCGGGCGGGTGGCTGGGGCTGTGAGCGCTGCAGGCTGCGGGGCGCTGGGCGGCGGTGGCATTGGCAGGGGCGGCGGGATGGGTGCGGGCTGCGGCGGCAGCGCCGCTGCCGGCGGCGCAGGCGAGGCTCGGACGTGCTGGTGCGGGCTCCTGGCTGCTGGAGACTTGGGGGCTTGGGCGACTTGGGTGCGCGCCGGCGCCGAGCTTCCTTTCTCTGTGCTGAAGCGCCAAGCTGTGAAGGCGGCGGCACGGCATCCGCGCCTGCTGCCGCAGCAGCCGATGCTGGGCTCCCGACAGCTGCAATTGGGGCTGCAGCCAGCGGGGGGCCCTTGGCAGCGGCAGCTGAGGCAGCCGCCGGCGCAGCGCTCTTGGTGGCTGATCGAGGGGCTGTGGTGGCCAGCCGCTGGGAGGCTGCCGCTGCAGGCGGCACAGGCGTTGACGCTGGGCGGCCAGGGGCCTGCTGCACTGCTGCTGCGGTCGCTGCTGGCCGGGCTGCAGGTGCGCGAGGTGGCGGCGGCGGGACAGGGGTAGCAGCTGGTGAGCGGCTGGCTGGCGAGCGTTGCCGGTTGGCTGTGCGTCGCTGCATGCTTGGCGTGAAAGGTTGTGAGGCTTGCTTACTAGCCGACGGCAGGCCAGCCTCGCCAGCACGCTTCTGCTGCTGTGGAGGCGGCTGTGGCTGGCGCCGTCCGCCACACGTCTTGGGCGGTGTGCCGGACGTGCCTGCGGCCGTGGCAGCCACCGGCTGTGGCTGCCGTGGTGTGGTGGCCCGCATGTCACGCTGTGCCTGCTGTGCCTGCTGTGCGACGCCGGCCAGCCGCCGGATGGCAGCCCTCTCCCGCCGGCGGCGCAGCAGTGAAACAAAGGGATTCAAAAGGTCTGCACGCATAGTGTAAAATATATTAAGACAGCTTGCGGGCTCCACACACATGCATGGCCTGCTGTACAACACACATGTGCCTTGCGCAGACAACACTTGGGCCCAAGCACATCTCTCATCTGCGACTGCGGACAGCCAGCAGACCCAGCAGCCCACAGGCATTCGCACCTAGGTCCAGCAGAACGCCGATGATGACCAGCAGGAGCAATGCGGCCAGGCCCAGAAACAGCAGCTCTACAGGCCCACTGGGCCAGCCGCTGCCGCCACGGGACTTGAGGCCCGACTCGCAATCCAGGGACACAGCCTCGCCAAACTTGATGTGCCCGGCCTGGTTGCCGTCATCATGCAGAGTGCTGGTGCCGCCGCCGGGCGCAAAGGGCCGCGGAGCACACTGGGGCCGAAGCCAGGTGTCGGCAGCACCGGAGTTGCGCTCGCTGCTGGCAACAGCTAGCGCCTCTTCCCACAGATTGCTGCACAGCAGGTGCGCACATTGTGGGCAACACATGCGCAAGGTGCATCTCGGTAAGCTGCCTGCCACTGCCTGCAACTCAACAACCTGCCCACCACCCCCACCCCCACCACCCGCAATACACACCTGAGCTGCATGGCAGATCGCCAGTCCTGGAGCGCAGCGGGGTCAGTGAGGTACGCGGCCAGAAGGGGCTCTGCGGCCCCAACTGGCGCCTCTGCCGAGACCAACAGCAGCCGCACCCCATCTGCGTTGCACCAAGTGGCTTTGACGTTGCACACCGAGTTCTAACTGCGCAACTATGCTGAGTGGATACTGCAGGCAAGGCAGGGTGCACACACACATTGAGCACCATGTGGTGCACGGCTGGCTGGACTGTGCGGCATGGCATGCGTTCAAGCCTTGCTGAGCATGGTCACGCAGTGCCAGATGCCAAACACCTTCTGCCCACCTCAGACGTGAAGTAGCAGCTCATCCACAGGTAGCAAATGGCGTGCTGCAGGGCGAGGCGCACCTTGCGGTGCACAGCCAGCACAGTCGCCGCTGCTCTGGGGGACAGGGTCAGCTGGCCGGCGGCTGTGCGCTTGCTGACCTCAACTGCAAACTCATTGAGCGCGCTGAACAGCCACAGCTTGCACTGCAGTCCCGCTGGCAGCGAGGGCGTGTTTCCACTACGCGCCAGAGCTATGGCCATGGCGCAATTGCGGTTGAAGCAAAGCCAGGTGGGCACATGCGCTGGGTAAGATCAGGCCACTGGCGCGTCAGCTGGGGCAGCACTGAGTTGTTCAGTGCGGCTCGCCAGTCATCCTGGTCTAACTCTTCCCAAAACCGCCAGGCTGCCCTCAGCCGCACATCCCAACCGCTGGTGCCTGCTGCGGGAGCGGCGGCGGCAGTTGGAGCCTCCGCTGCTGCTGCTGCGGCCGTGGCCGCCACCAGGACAGCCGCAAGCAGCAGCAGGATGGGCCGCATGGGCGAGCGGGGCGCAGAACGAGGGGGTGGGGCGCAGGTGGGCCGGCACGGCCGCTGGGGATGGGGTTTGCCTGCTGGAAGATGGGCCAGCAAGGCAAGGCAGCAGGCTGCGGCACAGCGATCAAGCAAACGGCCTGGTGGGCGGCAGTGCATCAGCGGCGCTGAGCGGCGGCGCCTGCCGCATGCCGGCCGGCCCGATCCAACCGCATCCTCACTCCAAAAACTGTGTGTTTAGAGAGTTACCAGCACCTCAACGCAACCGGGCCAGGCCTCTCTGAGCGGCAGCAGCTGGGTGCCCATTCAACTTCACGGCAGGCAGGATGCCTGGCTCCGGGCCGGGTCAGCGGCGGAGATCGGCACGTTACACGACAAAAAGTGGGGGCTGGTCACATGCAAGCAGCCATCAAATGAGAGGCAGGTACATGCACAGGCGGGATAGAGGCAGTGCACAAGCGGCGGTCCGCAGTCATGCTAGTGGCACGTGGGGCGGGGCGCCCTCGACAGGCGACGGGGGCAGAGAGCATTGGTCGAGCCGCAGGTGTGCGGCTATCGCAAAACATGCTGGTTGCAGGCAAAGCGTGTTGTGCCTCTAACAGCCCCACAGCTTCACACAAACATGCGGCGGATGAAGCTCTCGGCAGGCTGGCGGCACAGCGGGCACAGCGCAGGGGCGCCCGCCGCTCGCCCCGCCAGCAGCGCCTGGGTGCAGCGCAGGCAGCAGGCCTGGTGGCCGCAGGGAGCCAGGAAGCACTCTCGAGGCCTCTCCAGGCACACGCAGCACTCGTGCTCCCGCTGCGGCGAGGCTGGGCCGGAGCGGTTGGTGGGGGCCGCAACGGCTGGCGAGCTGCCGCTGCCGCTGGGGCTGCCGCTGCCGCAGAGTGCTGCTGCCAAGCCGCCCGGAGCTGCAGCTGTTGCCGCCTGGGGGATGATGGGCTGAGAGGGCGGCGTTGCGGCCGGCAGTGCCTCAGGGGCTGTGGGCTGCTGCTGCTGGGCCATGGGTGGGAGGGGCACCGGTGGAGGAATCGATCCAGGCATGGCGTCGGCAGCCGGGAGGGGCAGGGGCACCGGCGGACGAATGGACCCAGGTATGGCGGCGGCTGGCGGCATGGACGCGGCGGCAGTACGCTGCAGCGACTGCATCGGCTGGGCTGGTCTGCGCTGGCGGGGCGGCCGGGTGTCCTGCGGCTGCGCTGGGGTCGCCAGCTGCACAGCTGGTGCGGGCACGGGCGCGGCACCCACACCACGACGGTCTGTGCCGGCGGCTGGTGCGGATGCCGGGCGCTCAGCAGCGGCAGGCGCCGCGCCGGCAGATGCCGAGCGGGTCAGCGGCTGCGGCACTGTAGCAGAGGCGGCGCCTGACGCCGATGCCGGCGTCAGACCATTGCTGGAGGGCCGCTGGGCATTGTTGACAGTGGTTGGCTGGGGGGCCTTCTTCCCATCTGCCGGCCGGCCGGCTTTGCCTGCTTGCTTTGGCTGCTGCTGCTGCCGCCGCCTCCTGCTGCCGCTGCCTTGGGCCCTTACAATGCCAGCGCTGCTGCCTGCCACAGTGAGCTCCTGCTGTGCTGCCGCCCCGTGCAGCTGCTGCGGCTGCTGCGCAGGGCCGGCTTTGGTCAGGCGGCGGCGCAGCGCGGCGGCGCGGCGGCGGTGCGACAGCCGGCCAGCAAACCAGCAAAGGCCTGCACATCAGGGGCAAGGTGGCTGCGGTGCGGAGACCAGCAAGCAATGACTCATCGGATGCATGCATACGTATGCGTACGCAGCAACACATTTCAGCACCTCACCTCGCGCAACATGCTTGGCGGCAACGAGTGACAGAGCCATGGCTGCCAACGCCACCCAGTGTGCCGAGAGCCAATCAAACAGCTCAGCAAATGTGCCAGGGCTGCTTTCATCATCCCACTCCTCGTCTCCGCACAGATGCTCATAGTCAAAGCCATCCTCATTGGCTGCACAGCTAAACGTGCCATCTGCTGCATAGGGCTGTGGAGTGCACTGCCGCCAGCTGCCGGCTGCAGCTCCATCGCCTGCGCTGCTGGCAATCTCCAGTGCTTCGTCCCACAGGTCACTGCACAGCAGGGGTCGTCAATGTGCACCAGAGACTGCTGGATCCTGGGCGCCAGGACATGCTCGACATTTCCAAAATGGAAGGGGCACTACCAGGCACACAAACAAATGGCGTGCATGCAGCGCGCACCTGAGCTGCAGGGCCGATTGCCAATTGTTCTGAGCAAGCGGGTCGGTTAGAGATGCAGCAAGGAGGGGCTCAGCAGCCTCTTCGTATCCCGGCGACAGGTCAGCCAGCAGCAGCTGCACGGCTGCAACAGAGCAGCCCTCCGCTTGTATCGCATGCTCAGGCTGCGATGGGGCAACGTGCATCTGGCTCCGCATGTGCCATTTCAGCCCAAGAATGTGATCCACAGCAGCGTCCAGATACACCTGCAGCCAAAGCGCGCTTCGAGAGCTATCAGCAGCAGCACAAGAGGCGAGCGGCAGCACACTGGGCTGCACGAGGGTGGGGCAGGGACGCTTGAGATCAACCAATCCTGCTGCACGATTCCGGCAATGCACATGCCCCTCGCCTCTGCATCATGTGTGCAAACCAGGCGCATGAAGCAGGTAACCTTGTTAGCAGACCATATCAGATGGTCACGCGCTTCGTTGAGCTGGGCCGCTACCGCCTCGACTGGCAGCCCTCTGCTGAGCACCAGCTGGCCACTGACTGCTCGCCGGCCAGCCTCCACTGCAAACGCACTCAGCAGGTCAAACAGCCGCATCTTGCACAGCAAAGCAGATGCGCCGTCTGGGCTGCCTGGCGCCTGGGCTGCCTCCTGCTGTCCGCCCTGCGGGCAACTGGTGTACGACCGCATGCGCTCGAAGCTTGCATCACAGGCGTTCATCCATATTACAATCGGAAAAAGGCTGCCATTCAAGGTGTCATACCAGCGAGCTGTGCCAACCCGCTCTCAAAACTGCCAGAGTCCCAGCAGCTTGTGCTCCCAAGTAGTGTTGCGGGCGGCGGCGGCGGCGGCGGGAGCGGCAGGCGCCGCCCTGCTGCTGGTGCGGCCGCTGCTGCTGGTGCCGCCACCAGGGCAGCAGTGAGCAGCAGCAGGGCGGCCCGCATGGCTGGCCGAGGGCGCAGGGCGAAGCTGCGGGGTGCAGGTGAGGCGGCCAGGCAGCTGGAGCGGCCTGCTCGGCTGACAGTAAGGTCACTGAAGGCTGTGCAGCACGAGGGAAGGGCGATCAGGCAGCCTGGCCCGCCAGGCGGTGGCGCTGATGGGGCGGCGCGCCTCGCGCTGCCGCCGGCATGTCATGCGCACAGGTGCGAGCACGGTGCAGCCTTGTATGGTCTCCCTATTAGTTACATACGGCAGGGCTGGAGTTGTGCAGTGCCCTTGATAAACACTAGGCAGCCCTTGCTGAGCTCAATTCGAGCGCTCAAGGGGGTAACAGAGGGAGACGCAAAGAGTTGCCAGCAGCGCGTTCGGCAGACATGGACTGGGTGGGTGGGGAAACGAACAGGGAGGAAAACACTCCAGGAGTAACTTGGGCAGGCTACGAACAAACCCGCCTGCTGACATGCCAGCGCTCGTGCGGCGAAACAAAGAAAGAATGCGCCTCGGGCGTGAATCGAGGGGGCCAGCTGGGTATTGCGCCCAGAGGGCACCAGCCAGCCACCGTAGCCCCGCGGTGCGCACACCATGCAGGCGCTTGTGCGGCGCCTAGATCTTCTTGCACGTGAATTCAATCAGGCTCCACCAGTCCACCTTGCCATCGCCGTCATCGTCGGTGCCCCAGGCCTGCAGCCGCGGAGCAGGGTGGGCAGGCCGGGCAGGTCCAAAGCATGACAATTTCACTGACTAGGAGCGGGCGTGCCGACATGCAGGGGCCGCCCAACGCAGCGCTGCGCCTGCTGGGCGGCGCTGCCTCGCTCTCTTGCAACGCTGCTCCAATGTGAACCCTTCCTCCCAAGCGGCGCAGACCCGCATCCCCACAGGCCAGCCTTGCGATCAAAAAGAAAGAAAGAATACGCCTTGGGCGTGGATTGAGGGGGCCAGCTGGGTAAGCCTTGTACTCACACTGAGCGTGACGCGGCCGGCAGAGCCGCAGTCGGCGTCGAACACGGCAAACTTGGACTTTAAGTCGCCGGTGAGGGAGCAGGCCAGGCGGGCCTGTGGGTGGAAGGAGGAGAACAAAAGATGATGGCCCTGGGGCGTGGATTGAGGGAGCGAGTGGGGCGGGATGGACCAGGGCCAGGCGGCTGCCGCCGCCAGGGCCAGCGGGTGGAAGGGCAGAGCACAGCCTAGGGAGCAGGCTAGGCGTGCAGGCAGGCCAGGGGGTGGGCGGCAGCAGCTGGTGGTGGAGCACACTCGAGGGAACAGAAAGAAAGAAAGAAGGAAGGAAGGAAGAAAGAAAGAAAGAAAGAAAGAAAGAAAGAAAGAAAGAAAGAAAGAAAGAAAGAAAGAAAGAAAGAAAGAAAGAAAGAAAGAAAGAAAGAAAGAAAGAAAGAAAGAAAGAAAGAAAGAAAGAAAGAAAGAAAGAAAGAAAGAAAGAAAGAAAGAAAGAAAGAAAGAAAGAACTCGAGGGAACACAAGTAGTAGACACAGGCAGGCTTGGGGCCCCTGAAGCCCCCCCTGCCCTGGTCCGATAGGGCCCTCTAAGCAGGGTATGTAACAGGAGAGGGGAACTCGAGGGAACAGGCGCATGGTCAGCACATGCACCGCGTGCCGGCTGCCACACAGGCCCTGTGCAACCATCAAGTGGGTACGAATGCTCACCGGGCCGGGGTTGGAGCAGGTGTAAGAGGTGTATGGGGCGTAGTTGCTGCGGTGAGCGGAGTCAGAGCAGAGCGATCGAGGAACCAGGGGTGTGATGTTGCGGCGCTGGCCCACTTTGGCGGCGCATGTAGGCCAGCAGCGGAGCAGGCGGCGGCACAATGCCCCGCCATGTCTTGATGCAAGCACCTTGCTCAGCAGCTGCCACATGGAAGCGCACCCTCCTCTTGCCCTGCCTGCACCCACTCACGTGTTCCAGCCGTTCACTGCCTGGTCGATAAAGCCACCCAGATCGCTGAGCTTGCTGCCGTAGGCAGACAGGGTCTGCAGGGCAAGAAAAAAAGAAAGACGATGTCCTGGGGCGTGGATTAGGGAAGCGGGTGGGGCGACATGGCCTAGGTCCAGGCCCTCCCGCTACCAAGGGTCTGCAGGGCAGGGGCAGCGGTGCGTCCAGTCAGTGTTGCGGTGTAAGCCGGCACGTGAGCCGCATATGCTAGTTGGGGCTAGCCTCAGGCTCAGCGTGCCTCTGGCCCAGAAGGCTCAGCAGGCTCAGCAGGCCCAGCAGGCTGCCCTCACCCCCCTGCCGCAAGCGGCCACTCAAAAAGAAGGCAAAACAAAAGAGGCATGTGTGGCCTCACCCCTGTGCCGCAGGTGGCCACTTCGGTGGGCAGCGGGTCGCACACGACAGCCTTGGCATTCATCAGCTTCTGCCAGTCCTGGCCCTGGCCCAGGCCGCCCAGGTCTGGCAGCCCCAGGCTCGAGCCCAAGCCCCCCAGGTCTGGCAGCCCCTCCAGCAGCGTGGATCCGTCGTCGACACCGATCGGGGCCGCCGGGGCGGGGGCGGCACTGCCGGAGCTGCCGGAGCCGGAGGCCTTCTGAATGCCGGCGTCGCAAATGATGTTGTTGTAGCTGAGGGAGGGAGGGAAGAGAGGAAATGTGCGACTTGGGCGTGGGTTGAGCGGGGAAGCTGGGCCACCCTTGATAGGTCACGAAGCCCACTGGGCAGAGGGCGCCAGCCAGCCGATGCTACCGGCGCCACAGGTGGGCAGCAGCGCTAGCGCCAATGCTGGGCTAGTGCGGTGCGATGCGGTGCGGTGCGGTGCTGCCTTCTCTGGCACCGCCCGCGAGCAGGCGTGGCACCCACCTGAAGTAGGACACTGTGCCGGAGATCACGCCGTTGCCGCCCTCGGTGACGCCCCAGGCCTGTGACAGGGAGAGGTGGGTAAGCAGAGTGGTGTGGATCGTTCTTATGATGCTGCTGAGCAGCTTTGCGCATGAAAATGCATGGGCGGGCCGGTGCGCCTGGGGCGTGGCCAGTGGCGGTAAGGGGAGGAGGGCGCCCACCTCCCCGCGCGGCAAGCAGGAGCAGGGGGAAGCGCAGCAAAGCACAGGAGAACAGCCTGCATCCGTGGGATCCGAAACTCCGGGCGGCTGGGTGTGGCAGGGCGCCAGCAGAAAAGAAACAGAACTATGACGCCCTGGGTCGTGGTTGAAGGAAGCGGCGGGACGAGATGGCGGCGGGCCAGGCCCCTACCGCGCCCTGCACAGGTCGCGGTAGGGTAGGGCGCGCGCGCACCAGCAGAGCTCACCCCCAGGGTGCCTCGCCCCACGTCGCAGCCAATGTCGAAAATGACCAGCCAGCTGTTGGATTCTTGCGAGTTCTGGCACACCAGGCGTGGCGCGGATGAGGGCTTGCAGCTGCGAGCGAGTTGAAGGAAGGGAGGAGGAGAGGACGGGGTTGGCGGGCAGTTCTGGCCTTGTCCGTATCAATATCGTGCAGTTGCACGCCCTACCCTTGCAAGATGGTTCCTGCGCCGTCGCGGCCGCGGAAGGGGACGTGGCAACGCACGGCTGGAGGAGGCCAGGAGAGGCATGGGCCGCAGTTCTGGCTGGCTGACTGGCTGGCTGGCTTTACACCTGCCGAAAGCGTGCAAAACGGTGTTCACCTGACGGAATAGACTTTAGCAAAGTTGTCGGTGGCGGCTTGCATGAAGGCCTGCACACCCTCGGCAGGGGTGGCATCCTTGGACGGGCTCTTCATCCAATCTTTGATGGCCTGCACATGGGTGCAGGCAGGGGATCCATACGCACGCTTGACCATAAGTGAGGGGTGCCAGCGGTGGTGGCGGCTGGATCGCCCTGTCATGAGAGGATGCAAGAGGTGCTCTAGGGCAAGCAGCCTTCACGAGTTGCAGCATGGCTCTCCTTCCGGCGGAGGCAGGGTGTGTGTGGTGCTGTGCGCATGCGGGCCCCCGGGGCGGTTTGCCGCTGGCAGGCCCCCAGCTTACTCACCACGCCGCTCTCGCAGGAACCATACTCGGACGGCAGGTTAGGGCACCAGTACTGGTCGCCGTACTTGGTCTGTAGCAGCTGGCGGTGCGGCAAGACCTGCGGGGCAACAAGGCAGCTATCTGACTGCTCGCTGTGCTGCTGCGCATGCGCCGCCAGCAGTGCAGCGGCGGCGGCGGCGGCGGCGGCATGGCAATGGCTGGCAGGCCTGGAGGCGTGTGCAAGGCTATCTTTCCTCACCCGCCCGCTAGCACAGGCCGCGGAAGCAGCAATCAGGCAGAACAGCGCGATGGCACGCATTGTGCGAACGAACTCGTGGTGAAGGGCGGCCGGCGTCCCAGGTGGCCGCACAAACGTGCTATTGCGTGCAGAGGTGAATGTATGAGGGTAAGGCGTCCAACTCGCTCATACGTGGCGCATGCAGGTGGGAGCCCGCGGCAGCCGCCAGCGGGGCGCTGGAGGGGAATGACACACTTTCTAAAAAAAATGGCCGTACAAACACGCTGCAGCCCTCTGGCGCGACAATTGAGATCAACGAGGGCGCTTTGGAGGGGCAGCCAGCCCAGGCAGCAGAAGCAACCCCAGTGCCATGAGCTGACCTGCCAAGGGGAGGTGGCCGGCGGCGCCCAGCGTCTGCCTATCGTTAAGCCCCCTCTCTTGAACAACCTCCTCCACTGGCAGAAATCGGACGGAAATTGTTTACCATAAACCCTACTGCACGTTCTGCGACAATATTGCATTAATGCAGACTGTCGTTTCGCCTAAGCGGTCTGCCACATGGGCTCCCCCCAGCTGGAGCTTGGCAGGTAACTGGTTGCGTGACCGACTTTGTTACACCTGTCTTGGCGGCAGTGACCACAGAGGGCTCAACATGTGGTGTGCATGCTAATCAGGAAGACAAGCTGCCCATGTGGGGCATGGCGGCGCTGCATTATGAGCAGTGCTGACCTGCCTGAACTCACTACATCTGATGTATGGCGCAGATTCTGTATGGCGCAGCGACGCCAACTGCGCCAGCCTCAAGGCACCGCCTCGGCATGTGGCATACGCAGGTTATACCCTGCGGCCAACAAGCTGCTGCCGCTTCCTCATGCCTCCGGGGCAGGCGTGCTGCCGCCGTGCCCATTCGCCTTCATCGCGGGCACAAAACCAGCCACCCCGGCCGTGAGGCCGCAGTCCACGGTTAGCGTGGTGCCCTGCAGAGCATGTGTGAAGACCGACGCTTGGACGAGCATCATAACAACTGGATCAGGAACAGGGGCACGTGGATGGCGTGGTGCGGCAGGCAGGCGGCATGGGCTGGAATGGTGGCGGCAGGCATGGCGTGGCGCGGTGCGGCATGGAGCATGCGAGAGCAGCAGCATGCATGGCATGACATGGCATGGCATGGTGCAGCATGGATTGGCATAGCATGGAGCATGCAAGAGCAGCGGCATGGCGTGCCGCAGCATGGCATGGAACAGCATGGAGCATGCAAGAGCGGCAGCATGGCATGCGAGAGCAGCGGCATGGCATGGCGCTGCATGACATGGTGCCGCTCACTCCTCACATTCACGCAGCGCCCCAGCTCGCTGGACAGGTAGAGCATGGCATTGGCGATGTCCTGTTTGTGGGTACAGTAGGGATGCAGGGCAGCATGCAGTGTTGCTCAAGCGCTGGAGCACTTGGGACAGCAGACGTCGGGCGCACGGCAAGGGCGGCTAGCTTCGCTGCACAGCACAGCAGGCCAGCCACGCCATATGGCTGCATACGGGCTGCATCCCAAGCGCCATATGGATGCATCCCAAAAGCACAGCTTGCCTGCGGCTTGATGGCGATGCCAGGCAGTGGTGACGTCTGCGCAAGGATCGCCTCCACGTCTGCGGCAAGGAGCGGCACACGACACAAAGTGCTTGGTTGGCAGGCATGGGGGGTGTCAAGCAAAGGGTTGGCAGGCATGGCTGTCCGACAGTCAATCATGAGGTTGGCAGGCATGAGTTTTTTTCATATGAGCTCGCGCGCATGGAGAGGCGCACGGGGAGCAGGCCTGCCCATGTACTGCCCCATGCCCCACGCTCCTGCACTGTCCCATGCCCCATGCCCCATGCCCACGCCGGCAACAGCGGGAGCCCAAGCACACACCCTCTTGCGGCTTGTTCAGATCTCCCAGGATGGCCTCCGCAAGCATGGGGGTCGCAATGTAGCCTGCAGATTGGAAACGGTGGGGGGGCAGCAAGAGGCACGCAAGCAGACGACGTTGAAGCTGAAGCACAGACGCATCTGCAGGCGGAGGCCGCTGTGCCGCCCCTCTGTGCAATGCAGCCCAGCAGATATGCCAAGTTGAGGCTCATGCAGCGCAGCAAATGTGCCAAGTTGAGGCTCACCCGGAGCGACGGCGTTGCAGCGGATGTGGTAGGGAGCGAGCTCACAGGCCGCAACCTTAGTCAGCATGATCACGCCGGTTTTTGAGGCGCCGTAGCCTGCACACACCGAGCGAGGCGTGGTTGCGATTAGACCCAGCTGCCTGCATGCTTTCGACTACCCAGCCGCAACGGGCATGTGCCCTGCCATCCCTGCAGCCATCTTGACGGCCCAACCAACAGACGAGCCGACTTCAGCGAGGCAATCCGCCAGACGAGCCAGGCAAGGCAGCCCACCCGCCGAAATGAAGGCGGGGTCGCCAAAGGTGGTGACGTTTGCAATGAGGCCCGCCACAGAGGACAAGTTGATGATGCAGCCGCCGCCGCCGGGGCGCCCCGCCTCGCGGTTGCCCTGTGGTCGGGGTGGCAGGGTGGGCAAAAAAAGGCCTGTTTCTATCAGCCAAGATTGCAATGGGCTGGTTGCCGAGCACAGCCCGCATGCTTGCACAGCAGGGGGGCAACCAGGGCAGCGGCAGCGGCAGCGGCCGCGGCAGCGGCAGCGGCAGTTGCAGGCAAGGCAGGGAAGCAGGCATCAACCAACTTGCGCATCAACCAACTTGCCTTCATGGCACGGGCTGCGTGCTTGATGCCAAGCGCCACGCCGCGCAGGTTGATCTGCACAGTGCAGTTTGAGGCGGCAGCGGGTAAGCTGGTTGATCTGTGCAGTGTAGTTTGAGGCAGCAGCTGGTGCACGTGTCGGGTGTGCTGCAGCGCACGGTCCACTCCATGCGGCTCCACTGGGCGGCAGCCAGCATGCTTCAGCGCAGGAGCGCAGTCCACCAGCCCGGCGTTAAATTGCCTGGATGAGGCGGTCAAACTCCGCAAAATCCTGGTTCTCCAGCAGCGCCTCGGGGGTGCTCAGCGGGCCGGCGATGCCTGCAGGTCGGTGGGGGCATTTGGAGGGCGCTACGCTCGCTAAGCTGCTGGCTACAGCTGGTGGCTAGAGCGCTTGAAGTCTGGTCGACATTGTAGCGCACGCGGGGTCTCGCCATTTCAGCGCATTGAACGGCCTCGCCATTGGCGCATGCGCAGGGGTGGCAATTCCTCCCACCCCCCTTGGGAGCGCACCCGCGTTATTGACCATGATGTCGAGGCCGCCAAATCGGTCCACCGCCGCCTGCACCGCGCGCTCGACATCCGCCTCGCGCATCACGTCGCACTCCTGCGGGGCGCCACATGAAACGGCTCGATTGGAAACAGGTCAAGGCGCAATCGGCTTGATCGGGTTGAGATCCAGAGCGCCGCTGCCCAGAGGGACCGCTCGGCTGAGACTGAAGGGGGCTTGCCTGCGCCAGGGCCTTGTCCTCCCCCAGTTCTGCCGCCAGCTTGCTGGCTTGCTCGGCCAGCACATCGGCAATCACCACGCTGGCGCCTTCCTTGGCAAACAAGCGAGAGGCAGCCTCGCCAATGCCTGGAGCGCGAGGGGCCGGACTTGAGTTTGGACAGCCCTTGGCAGCAAGCGGTTTGGACGCCCACGGGCGGTGATGGGCAGCCTCTAGGCGGCGGCGCCAGCGGCGGCGGCGGCGGCGGCAGCAATGTTGGCCTCGGAAGGCTTGCAAGTGCTCCCGCTATTTGATCTCAACCTGCATGTTGCAGATCTGCAGCCAGCAGGCGTCAATGGCCTGAACCCGCCGAGAGCTCGCTCACCCCGGGCGCCGCCCGTCACCAGCGCGACCCTGCCGGACAGCATGTTGAGCTGGGTCTGGCGTGAAGCAGAATCTGCAAAGATGTACACGCTCGCAATCCACAGGGGATCAGTGTGCGCTGCCGCCGCCCGCACACGTCACCGGCGTCCCGTCACCACACATTGGCGATGGATGTGTGCCAACCCAGGCAGCTGCAAGGGGTGACACAGCAGCAGCAGTCATTCTACAGTGCGTCACTGTCACCAGAGCGTGCTGGGAGTTGGTCAAACGGCAGGCCTTGACTGCTGGCTGAAGCGGGCAGACGTATGGCTTGCTTTACAGCGGGGCCGGATCGGACGAAGCATGCAGGCAAGGGCTGCATTACTGTGGCTGCTGCTGCTGCTGCCAGCTCGGCGGCGGCTGCCCCAGCGGAATGGGCAGAGGCAGCCCGCACGCCTGCTGCTGGGCTGCATGAGCCCCTGTGGGTGCGGCTGCACCAGCGGCAGCAGTACCGCTGCCGCCAAAAGCGCCCATCCAAGCCCAGCGGTCGGCAGCAGTGGCGCTCGACAGCAGAGCCTGCTGCTGCCCAGCTGCGGATGGTGGCGGAGCCGCCAGCTGCTGCGGCGGCGGCAGCGTCGCCGGCGGCTGCACCTGCTGCTGCGCCTGCTGCTCCTGCTGGGCTGCAGCAGGCCCGGCCAGGGCCTGTGCGCCGCCGCCTGCCCCGCCAAACAGCAGCGCGCGCAGCCCGGCTGCCTGCTGCGGCTGGCTTTGCAGGCTGCCGGCCATTGAGCCTGCTGGGCCGGGCCCGACCAGCCCCGGAGGCCGCACTTGGGCCTGCTGTCCTGCTGCTGCTGCTGCTGCCACTGGCTGCACGGCCACCAGCTGCTGGGGTGCACTGCCCAGCAGGGTGAAGAACGAGGCAGGCAGCTGCACTCCTCCCTCTTGCACGCCAGTTGCAGGCTGCGCCCCCGCCGCCACAACGGGCGGCGCCTGCTGCGGCGCCACCGGCACGCCGGCAGCTGCTGCGACAGCTGGCGGCAGCGGCAGAGGAAGGGAGGGGCGGCGGTCGTCCTCCGGAAGCACGCTGCCGGCCACCGCCTGTGGGGCAGACAGGGGAGGCGAGGGGATGGGAGCTCTGGGTCACCAATCCGGCAAGGCCCACTTTGCTAGTCTGGGAACTGCCCAGCTCAGCGTGGCACAGCAGAGCTGTTTCAGAGCCTCGAAACCTTCCGCTGGCGCAAAAACCTTCCAACTCCGAAGAACACATTAAGGCAGTGCCCACCCACCTCAACAGTGCGAGCCATCAGCGCCTCTTCCGTCTCAAAGTCCATCCTCACTGGCCCTGCCGCTGCCGCAGGTGCTGCCGCAGACACTGCTGCCGGCGATGCTGCTGCCGCTGCCCCTGATGCAGCAGGTGCCGTGGGGGCATGGAGAGGAGATGCTCCTGCCGCCGCTGCGGGTGCCGCAGCACCGCCAGCCGACCCTCGTGTGGGCAAAGGCATGCCTCCCTGCGGCTGTGCCTGCTGCGCCTGCTGTGCCTGCTGCGCCTGCTGAGGTGCGGCTGGCGCAGCGGGTGCTGCAGCTGGCGTGGGCGAGCGAGACGGCCGGGGAGGAGGGGCATACAAGATCACTTCGTCTTCCATCTCGTCCTCCCCTTCCATCCCCTGCTGCTGCTGCTGGGGCTGGGGCGCCTGCTGCTGCTGCTGTGGCGCCTGCTGCTGCTGGGCATGCCGGGCATGCTGTGGTGCTTGCTGGGGCTGCTGGGCTGGGTGTGCATGCGCCTGCTGCTGCTGCTGCTGCCGGGATAGCATCTCTGCTTGCTGCGGCTGGGGCCCCTGCTGCTGGGGCCCCTGCTGCTGCCCGGCAGGCAGCGCCGCCTCTATGAATGCATTATGTGCTGCCGCCAGGCCAGCCGGCAGGCGCTGGCTGTGGCCGCTGGCCAGCACGGCAGCAACCGCAGCTGCGTCGCGTAGCATGCGCCGCACGCGCTCTGCCGCCGCCGACTCGCCGCTTGCCACCTCGTGCCGGCGCTGTGCGGCGGAGCCACTGCTGCTGGCTGCGCCGCTGCTGCCGCGGCTGCCCACGCTGGCTGCCGCTGGTCGCTCCAGAGGCTGGAACCCAGCCAGCTGCGCATCCTCAGGCAGTGGCAGGCCTGATGCCTGCTGAGCCTGCTGAGCCTGCTCAGCATCCGGCCCGGCTGCTTCCTGCAGTGAGCGCAGGCTGCGGACCAGTGCTGCCGCCGCCTGCCACAGCTGCTGCCGCGCTGCGGTCAGGTCACCAGGCTCCTGCTGTGCCTGCTGTGGCGGCAGCAGCACGTCGGGACCCGCCCGCCCCAGCCACAGCAGCAGCACGCGCAGCGGCGGCAGCAGCAGCAGGCCGGCCGCAGTGCCTTGCAGGCCTCCGGGGGCCTCTGCTGCCGCCGCTGCCGCCGCCGCTGCCGCCGCCGCTAGCTTGGCTGTAAGGGTGAACAGCAGCAGCAAGCACAAGCTGCGGACGCGCTGCTGCTCCACCGCCGCTGCAAAGTTGGGCGGCTGCACAGAGCCGCTGGCTGTCGGCGCAGCCGAAGCGTGCGCAGCATAGACGGCCGCCGCCGCCAGCTGCACCAGCAGCGGCGGCGCCTGCTCGTCTGCAGCTGCTGCTTCCGCTGCCCTGCGGCCCTGCTGCCGCAGCCGCTGCAGCTGGTCGTCAAGGTCTGTGGAAGGTGGAGGAGTTTGGAGTGGATATTGGCGAGCAGCAGGGGAGGTACTGCTGCCGCTACAACCAGCCGCGACAGAACCACTGTCAACAGCTGCTGCGCTTGCACGGTAGGTGAGAGCCAACGGCATCCCATGCCCCAAAACCCAACCGTGGGGCGTGCCTGCCACAGGTGCGGCCAGCTGGGCGGGGCAGGCATGAATCAACCACCACTGAGCAAGATGCCCTGGTACACTTCACCAGTGATTACAATGAAATAGGATTCAATAGTTGTTGAATTATATCTCGTTACCAACTTGCTTTAGTCACACCCATTAAAATGCCTTGAGCTCATAATTCACGAAACTTTAAACGAGAAAGAGAGCAAAAACGTAACACTTGCCTGCCATGGCGGCGGCCAGGTGGGCGGGGAAGGCGTCCAGGCCTTCTCGCGTCATCAAAGTGCCGAGCAGGCGGGTGAACCTGCTCAAGAGGGGAGTGAGCGGGGGCTGAGTGAGGTGAAACTTTGATTTCAAGTCATTTTCAGTTTGATCTCTCAGCGCAGCGCCCCTGTGTGGATAGCAGCGGGCAGCACGCTCGCAAGCACCCGGTGTCTCGAGTGCCCGGCCCGCCTGGTGCATTAGGTCAGCTCAGAGATTACTCGAGCTGAGCTCACGCTCTTGCCTCAAGCTCTTGCCAAAGCTCAAGGGTGCCTGGCGGCCGAGCACGGCCCCCATACAATGTAAGAAGGCGCACACCAGGAAACACACCTGGCGCGCAGCTCCTCGACTGTTTGGCGGCCGAGCACAGGCCCCCATACAATGTAAGAAGGCGCAAACCAAAGGACGTACCTGGTGCGCAGCTCCCTGGTTGCCTGGCTGGCGGGGCGCTGCCCCCGCGGCACCGCCCCTCCCGGCCCCACTGCACCCAGCTTGGCGCATGCCGCTCGGTTCTGCTCAAAGTGCGTGACCAGGTTTTCGCGGGCGACCGAGAAGGGGACGGCCGCCGCCAGGGCCCTGCGGGAAGGTTGCAAGTGAAGGGGGCGCATGTGCAGGGGGAGCATGTGCAGGGGGCGAATTTGACGAGGGCGCATGTGCAGGGGAGCATGTGAAGGGGCCGCTGTGCAGTTAGCAGGGTCCGCCTGGCTGCCTGACGCCTCAAGAGCCAGCACAGCCACGGCACCAGCCAGCCAGCATACTCCAGGGTGCAGCACTTGCGTCCCGAGACGTGGCCCCGGCATGCAGTTGTGACCACAGCATGTAGTCGTAACCACAGCATGCAGTCGTAAACGCGGATGCGCAGCGCGCCTGATGCAAAAGAAAACACCTGTTGTATAAGAGAGCACTGAATGTAGATGAAAGCACCTGATGTAAACAAAAGCACCTGATGTAAAAGAAAGCAGCCTCCAGGTCGTCCCCTTCGTAGCTGGCCAGCACCGCAAGCTGGTTGTAGGCGTTGCCGCCTGCCGAAACAAAGGCAGGGGTTGAAACAGCTTGGGCTGGCGAGCGAGGCAGGTGCGAATCCATGCTGGCAACACAAGGGAGTGACAGGCAATGCCGCTGCCATGGCGGGGGTGCAGCAGCACGGTTCACGCAGATCCAGCAGCACGGTTAGGCAGGCCCACATGCTGCACCGCACGCGGGGCCACCGTTTGCCACCCAGTTGGTGTCAGCGTGCACGAAATGCCCGGTCCCCCTCCTCCTCCCTCCTGCCTGGTCCTGCTCCCCAAGCCTCCTCCTCCTCGAGCCAAATGCCTGGTCCTCCCCCTCACCTTCCGGGTGCACTCGGCAACAGAAAACCAACACGTTTGCACACGCACCCTGCTTCAACGCTGGTGCCAGCATGATCGAAACCATAAAATGCCTGGTCCTCCCCCTCACCTTCGGGGTGCACTCGGGCAGCCAGGGAGTAAAAGTGGCGGCACTGCTCCCAGCTGCGCTCCGTGGGCGGCAGCGCATTGACTTGGTACCTGCGCAGAAGTTGAGGGAGGTGCATGCAAACAGATGTGAGAGGCAGCAGCACCTGCCCAGCTACGTTCTGCGGGCGGCAGTGTGTTGGTTGTCGCACCCGCCTGCAGAGAGGCGGGGCGCGGCATGTGCTGGAGGGAGGGCAGGGGCACACGCGGTGCAGTGCTGTGCTGCGCCAAACCAGGCATGTTCCACGTCCCATGCACACACTGCCACTTGACTGATTGGAACGCCCGCCTGTCGTGGTCAACGGCCAGCATCCAGTATCCGGCCGTTAAAAGACCCACCAAGCGCACCTGCACAGGTCTCCAAGGCACACCAGGCAGCGGTGCACTGATCCCGCACAGCCCGCCCCCCGAGCCGCGGGCGGCAGTGCCGCAGGCAGCTCCCGCCCCATGGCCTGCAGCTGCTGCGCCGCCAGGGCTGCGGGTAGAGGGACGGATCCGGGATGGATGGAGCGGGCAGGGATGCGCGGGCAGGGGCGGCAGGGCGGCGGCGGCAGTGACAGTTACACCAGCGGCGGCAGAGGGCGCATTGAGGGCACACTGCTTTGGACACCAACGGCCGCCGCTGCCGCCGCCACGGTTTCCAGCAAGCCACCCCTGCAGGCAGGCCGGCGTCTCCGGAGCACTGCTGCGGCTTGACTGCCACAACATCCTGTATCACCCCGGCAGCAACGTGACCGGTAGTGCCCACCTGCAGGCAGGCCGGCATCCCCCCAACGCTGCTGCAGCTTGATCGCCAGTGTGAGGTAGAAGGCTTTGGCCTCCTCTAGGAACACGTGGAAGGCCAGCTTGGTCTGCACAGCAGCACAGGGGGACTGACTTGGGGGGCATGGGGCATGCACAGCAAAGAGCTTGCTCCCGCCGATCGGTGCAGTGGGGCCAGCCAGCCGTCACACACAGCGTGCGCAGCTTGCACGTGTGACGTTGCTGTCCGCATGGCGCCACGCCCAACCCACCCCCGCAGACCAAGCCTTCCACGCAGTTCTGGCGGAGGCCAAACCCGGGCCCTCTCCCAAAGCCGGGTCGCACAGGGCGTCGCCAGCCCACAACCTCACCTTGTCCCGAAGCTCCCCTTCCGCTGCCTTCACGCGCCGCCTGCAGCAAGCACACGCCATGCAGAGGGTGCGGTGGAGAGGTGAGCTGCACAGCACTCGAGATGGGTGTCTTGCCACAGATTCAAACAAACCCGGGCGCCACCACAGCGCAATCCACTTGGCTCCGAGCAATGCCTGCCCTTTGCATCCCCGCCGAAACTCTTCAGTGGGCCGGGTGTTTATCTAAATTGCAGATGGCTTGTTGGCTCGTTCCCAACACTCATAACCAAAAACTGCACACAAGCCCGCACCGGAACTCCTCGATGGGCCGGTAGTACACCCCCTTCCACAGCAGCGTCTCCGCGTCGTGCTTCTGCAGGTAGATGAGGCATTTCATCTCATTCACTTATTCATTTCGTACGTAAGACGGTGCCACCCGCCCAGCATCCCAGTCCGACAGGGCTGAGCATGTGCGGCGCTTCAACAGGTAGGCGTGGCAAGAGCAGGTCGCACGTGAAGGGGCTGGGAGGAATCGGGGCGAGGCGACTGACAGCATCGCAGCCTGGGCTGTAGGGCCCTGCATGCGTGCTGTAGGGCCCGGCATACATGCTGCACAATGCGTGCCGCACCACGGCGGTGCCACCCAACGTGCAAACCGACCTCCAAGCCCACGCACCTGCGAGAGGCGCAGGTCGGACAGCAGGGCGGCCTCACACTGATCGCGAAGCGCGGCGCGCAGCCGCCGCACTTCCGGGTCAAAGATGGTGCGCGTCTGGGCGGCGGCCCGCAGCTCGCGGTCCAGCTTGGCGCACTCTCGCAGGTGTGCCGCCATGGCGGCGGCTGGGGGCGAGGAGGGGTGGAGGTGGGGATGAGGCCGTAGCGGGCTTCGAACGGCAGCAGAGCAGGCGGCGGCAGCGGCAGGCGGTGAATCGGCGGCGCAGCAGCGCTGCAGCAGGACACGGGAATGCAGTCCATCCCAGCCTGCACGCCACCCTGCCATCAAAGCCGCAGGAACGCCCACCTGCTGCTGCTCGGGTTGAGGCGGCCGGGTGGTGCGGCGGGCGCCTCAAGAGGCCCGGCACATTGGTGCAAGTGATTGGAGCGCGCTGGCGGGGCGATCGAGGCGCCCAGCGCGCAGGTCGGGGGCATGGGGCTGCGCAGCACGCCTGCTGCGCCGGCCCGCTCCAAGCGGCGACTGGCTCCGGGTCCTGCCTCTTTCATTGGCCTCAGGGACGAGGGGGAGCAGCAAAAATGGTGAGGGGCGAGGGGGCGGCGGCCATGCTGCAGCCTGTGGCGCGCTGCGGGGGCCGGCGGCAGGCTGGCGCCCTCCAGCAGCCAGCCAGACGGGACAGCAGCGCGCGGAGGCGGTCCCGGCCGCCGGG
>RRZL01000079.1:207482-222848 GCA_006782975.1 Chlorella sp. Dachan | reverse complement strand
GCTGCTCTCCCTTGCTTCCCGGCGCCTCGCTTTGTGTCGCTGCCGCCCCCCTGCCCTCCCCGTCCTGGCCTTGTTTTATGGGGCGCTCCATGCAGCTCACATCCCCCTACACTTGTGCTTGGCCGGGTCCCGGTGCGGGGCGCCTGCTACACACTGTTTGCGCCACCTGCATCCCTCCCTGCTTCTCCCGACTGACAGCAACGTACATGTGCTGTGCACCCAGTTGTGGTGGTGATTAACGATGGGACCACTCTCTTAGGCACCCGACCTCCATTTCTGTTTCATTCCTGCATGGCCCATTTACGTTGTGATGTTCCAGAGCCAGCAGCCTGTGGACAGGCCCAGCCTCTGTAAACCCAGTCAGTCAGTCAGTTTCTGCTGTTTTGGCCTTCAGTGGCCGATCAAAAAAGTGGCATCCGAGTGATGGTCGGCAGCACCGCACACGGCGCTTGAGATACAGAGCCTATAAAAAGCGGCTGTTGTCAGATTGCCCTGCTTGTGAATGCCCGCATGGCTAGTGGCTTAGGGCCCAGCACGTTAACGTGCCCAGTCCATGTAACACACACACACACATTTCTGCTCGCTACGGCGCTCGACTGACACCGCTGTTCTGCTGTACACATGCCCGCTACAATGGGGCATGCGTTCGCGAAGACGGCTGGCGGAAAGCTCGCCTGCACGAAGTGACAGCGGCAGGAACGTGCACACCGCCCTTGCTCCCGCCCCACCCAGACAGCAGGCCCAATCCCAACACACCGAATGCCGACCCCAGACTGGCCGGTTTAGTGTGCGCTGCACAACAGTGACACCCCAGCTCTGTCTGGCGGCTAGATTGCATGCAACCAACACACTGGCGCAGAGCTCGCCTGGCCCCCGCCCAGGCTTGGGCCCCGCCCAAATGCTGCGCTGCCAAGTGCCGCACAGCGCCTTGCAGGGGCAGCCGGGCTCACCATTTCGGCATAGTCCCCGCTGTCCATGCGCCAGGTGGCAAACAGGTCGAACACAAGGGCGCCCTCGGCCCGCACAGCCGGCGGCGCAGCGGCCCACTGGTCTGCGGCGGACAGGGTGGCACGGGGCAGGGAGGGGAGCGGTGGGGTGGGGCGCTGACGGCGCGGTGAGATGACGGGCAACAGCCAGGCGTGCATGGCACCCAGACAAGCCACACGTGTGTGCACGGGCACCCGGGCAGCACAGCTGCAGCTCTCACCACCCTCCGGCCTGCAAGCTGCCTTGATCGCTGTACAGCGGACGCACACACACGACTCCTTAGCGCCCCCAACACTCCCACCCATCTCAGCTCGGTGTTGCGTTTCTGCACGCCGCCTCAAAACCACTCCCACACAGGCGACCACTCTGCGCTTGCTTCAGCAAGCGGGTCCGGTCACTCTAGCACCCAAGCTACCTGGGTACTGTTCCTGCATGTCGCGCCGAAACTCCTCAGGTAGGCGGGCCGCCAGCGCAGCGCTCACAAAGCCGCGCGTGCCTGCGGCGAAGGGACGCGCAGGTTGCAGTGAGAGCAGCCTGCATGTGGCAAGGGAGCACGGCGGCAGCGCAGCGCTCCCACACCCGCGCGTGCCTGCTCGGAGCAAAACAGTGAGGCAGAGGAGGGCGCCTCGCAAGCATTGCCGCATGCACACAGGGTACCACCTGACCGCTGCACCACGCCCCACCAGTGCCCAACGAGTGTTTGCTCCGCACATGCAGCAGCCCAAGGGGTGTATGCCGCTCGCAAGCACTCAAACCACGAAATTTAGCCATGCTGGCTGTGATGCACAGTCCAACCAGAGCAGCAGCACAGTCACTCCAAACAGACTTAAGCACCAGGCTCACCAAACGTGTCGCACAGTGCGGTCGCTTGCGCCAGCCCCCCTCCCGCCGCCAGCAGCAGCAGGTGGGACAGCAGCGCACAGATCTGAGCTGGCCCGCCGGCGTCCCCACTGCCGCCGCTGCCACCGCCGTTGGCTGCAGCGCTGCCGCTGGCCCCCGCAGCACTGCCGCCGCCGTCTTGCCCGTCTGCCTCTATCCTAGCCTTGCTGGCTCCGGCGCCGCTGCCACCGCTGCTGGCGCGGGTGCTCAGGTCCTCATAGCAGCCCAGCAGCTGCTCTGTCACCATCATCACCTCGTGTGCTAGAGTGCCAACCAGGCGCAGGCTGGGCAGCTGCTGCGCCTGCTGCGCCACCTGTGCCTGCTGGCCCTGCTGCGGCTGCTGCGCGAGCAGTTCGTCCAGCAGCGTGACCGCCATAACTGACGAGGTGCCGCTGTAGCCGGGCAGGTGACGCATGCAGAACCTGCCAAGGGTGGGAGCCGAATCGAATTGAGCGAGTCGTGTGCAAAGTGCGCTGGAAGGAAGCGGGCAGGTGCCGCTGTACCCGGGCAGGCCGCGCATGCAGCACAGGTGGCCAGCAGCTTGTGCACCCCAAGGCCGCCCGGATCACCAGCACGATGCAGCCTGCTGATCCACAGCTGCTGATCCACAGCAAACCCTCGGACACGCCCAACCCATCAGCCCCCCAGCAAGCCGCACCAGTTCTGCAGCAGCAGGTAGCGCCGGCTGCTGCTGCGCCGCCCAGCAAACAGCATCAGCGCCGGCAGGGCGGGGCCGGCGCGGGCACGGCTGGCGCCGAGGCTGCTGCTGCCATCGGCAGCGTCTGCGGGCGCACCACAGGCCCCGGCAGCAGCTGAGCTGGGCTCAGGTGAGGCAGCAGAACCCAACCCTTGCTCCAGCTGCTGCACCCCGGCTGCCAGCCGGCCCAGAGAGTTGGCCAGCAGCTCTGTGGAGGAGAAGTGCAGGCCGCGCTGCTGCTCCAGGGCCCGCACCTGCGGTGGGCAAAGAGGGCTCTGTATGATTTCGGCCAAGCAAGCTGAAAGGATGTGCAGCTCAATGGGGGAGAGGGGCCGAACGGGCATGCCTCTAGTGTGCATAAGCATTCCAACGGCAGCCCACCTGTGCTTCGATGGTCAGCTGCTGCACCAGTTGGGTCAGGGTGGTCTCCACATGAGAGGACGCCTCCATGGGGCCTGCATGGGATTAGCCAAGACGTCAGGCTCGAGGATCAGTGGCGGCCCAGCCGAACGGCAGGGCAGGCTCCCAAGAGAAGTGACGCCTCCATGGGGCCTGAATGGGATCAACATGGGGGGGGTACAGGGTCAGCGGCGGCCCAGCTGAACGGCAGGGCCCAGCTGCACGGCAGGGCAGACCTCCACACGCAGCAAAGCCTCCATGGGGCCTGCATCTCCACGCGAGATGGTACACATGAGATGGTACAAACCAAATGCCATGTTGGAGGCCTGGGCCGAGGGCAGCAGCGCAGGGCCTGCGCCCGTCCTGCCAGCCAGGCCGCAAGGCAAGGAATCACTCCTCACAACCTCTCAGCAATGCAGCCGCCCACCGTGGCTGAAGGCGACCGGGTCGCTCTGCTCCCCCAGATCCTGCCCAGATCCTCAGCCCGCCCTTCAACAAAGCCCAGCGGCACTCGCAGCAAACACAAGCAGCCGCCCACCGCGGCTGAAGGCGACCAGCCATCACAGCAAACGCAAGCAGCCGCCCACCGTGGCTGAAGGCAACCGGGTCCCGCTGCTCCCCCAGCTCCTCCCATGTGATGGGCGCCACGCCGTGCTTGGCGGCGCGTTGCAGCAGCTCCTGTTGGCAGGGAGGAAAGGGAGCTGGGTGTAGACGAGACGCAGTGCCATGCATGTAGCGCCACGCCGTGCCTGGCGGCGCGTTGCAGCAGCTCCTGATGGCAGGGAGGGAAGAGAGCTGGGTGCTGAGTTGCAATGCCATGCATGGAGCGCCACGCCGTGCCTGGCGGCGCGTTGCAGCAGCTCCTTGCAGCAGCTCCTGATGGCAGGGAGGGAAGAGAGCTGGGTGCTGAGTTGCAATGCCATGCATGGAGCGCCACGCCGTGCCTGGCGGCGCGTTGCAGCAGCTCCTGTTGGCAGGGAGGGAAGAGAGCTGGGTGCTGAGTTGCAATGCCATGCATGTAGCGCCACGCCGTGCCTGGCGGCGCGTTGCAGCAGCTCTTGTTGGAGTGGCACGAAGTGGGGCCGAGCCGAGTAAGCGCTGGAGGCATGATGGAGGGTGCAGCCCGGCAGCGCTGCGCAGTGTGACCTGCTGAGGCAGGTTGAAGCAGCAAATTGTAAACACGTCTGAGGTTTGAGCAGCAGCAAAGAAGAACGCTTGGCACATCCGAAGGAAGGGGAGGCGCATTACCTCATCCACATGCAGAGCCCCGGGCAAAGGCGTGTCGGCGTTGAGGGGCCACTGCATAAATAACTGCATCAATGACTGCATGAACAAAACGACCCACCTCGGAGCAGGAGAAGGAAGGGAAGTGGCGGTCCAGGGCCGCAGCCACGGGCGGCGGGTAGGGCGGCACGCTCAGCAGGCGGGCGCAGCGCGCCTGGAAGCGCTGCCACAGCTCGGGATCCTGCGGATTCAGAGAGGGAGCAGGCAGCTAGATGAGATGGGCTACTAGATAAACCAGCAGCCGGGCGCAGCGCTGCCGCAGCTCAGGATCCTGCGGGGATAGGTTGGGGAACAGGCAGTGGATGAAATGTGAAATCGAAATGGGCTTCTCGATGAACCGGCAGCGCGGCTCAAACTGCTGCCGCAGCTCGGGATGCTGCAGGTGAATCAGCCCTCCTGTCTCTGGCGCAGCGGCAGCCGCCGCCGCAACTGCAGCGGCAGCGGCAGCAGCCGCGACAGCGGCAGCAAGACCCACCTTCTCCCGGCTCCGGCACAGCCACAGCAGCAGCGGCAACAGGAACATTTGACAGCAGCAGCACCACCACCACCGCCCCACCACCTCCTGATTTAGCACAGAGCCAGCTGTGCAGACAGTTGCAGCAATGGGGGCAGTGGCCTCCCAGCACCGCAGACGTGGCGCCATCACCACCCACCCACCTCTTGCCGGATCTGGCGCAGCGGCAGCGTCGGGTCAGCGTCAGCATCATCATCATCAGCAGCAGCAGCAGCGGCAGGAGCAGCAGCAGCAGCAGCAGCAGCAGCAGCAGCAGCAGCAGCAGCGCCATCACCACCCACCCACCTCTTGCCGGATCTGGCGCAGCGGCAGCGGCGTCTTGCGGATGGACAGCTCAAAGTCGCTGGTCACCGCCGCGAAGAACTTGGCGTACAGGCTGCGGTGGAAGAGGCAAGTGCAAGGAACCACTTGAGCGGCACTGGCACTGGCGCCTGCGAACGGCAAGAGCAGCACGCATCAGGGCAGCAGCGGCACACGCAGCGCACTTGTGCATGCGCGGCTTGTAAGCGTCGTTGATCAAGTACGCATCCAGCTTCTCTTGAGGCAGCTCCAGAATGGCCCGGGTGACCGGATCCTCCAGAAAGGCCGCCAGTCGGCCTGCAAGGGTGGTGCGGCAGAGGGCACGGGCGAGGGGCGTCTGCATGAGCGGCGGCGGTTTGGGCGGGCATGCAGCACTGGAGTACAAGGGCTGCGCTTGCTCAGCCGGATCCAGCCCACCGTGCCATGACTGCAGTTTGGTCCCGCGTCGCCACGTGATCGAACAGCCATGCATGCAGGGCAGGCAGGAGCACGGAGGCACAGCAGGCGCTGCTGGCAACACCTGCCTGCGCCGGCAGGTGCGGCGCTGCTGCCCAGGGGCCTTGCCTAGGGTGGCCTCGTCCGCCCCGCCCTTGAGTGCATAGTGGAGGGCCCGCTGGCATAGCAGGGGCACGTCCAGGGGCTCTGTGTCCAGCGAGCCCATGCCGGGAGGGCTGTGGCCGTCTCACCACGGTCTGGAGCGGCTGTCGTGCAATTATATAGGACCACCAGGTGTGATCAAGGCGCAAGGCAGCGCCGATGGCCGCCTGTGGGTTCGGCATGGGGCGGTGCCACGGGGCAGGGGTGAAGGTCCCGATGCCCACCAGCTCGCTGCTGGGTGCTCGTGGATCACTGCTGCGCTACCCCACCGCTCGACAGCCCGCAGGCACCAGCGCAACTTTGTCTGCGCCGCCAGCGGCCCCTGCGGCCCCTGCTCATCGCGCAGTGCGCTTCACCGGTCACACTTGTCAAGCTGGGGCGCCAACTGGTCGACGGGGCAGTGGCTGGCGCGATGGCGGGCCACGGCTTTATTGAGGGCTTCCTCAAGTCCTGGGGCGTCATCCTGGCCAGCGAGATCGGGGACAAGACGTTCTTCATCGCCGCGATCATGGCCATGCGCCACGCGCGCCTCACGGTGCGTCTGGCGGGTGGCGGCGGCGGGTGGCGGCGGGCGGCCCTCCCCGATTCCTGGCTTCCTGCTTGATCGCTGCTGGCAGGCCTTCCCGCTGATGGCACTCGTTGACACAACCAGCTCCCACACTGCTTGTGCAGGTGTTTGCGGGCGCGATGGCCGCCCTGGCGGCCATGACGGTCCTGTCGGCGGCGCTGGGCTGGGCGGCACCCAACCTGGTGCGTCCGCCGAGCTTGGCCAATGGGCACCTGTGGCTGCGGTTGTTGTGCTGCTCGGCGGCATGCGCAGTGCAGTGCTGCGCTCGGCCGCTGCTGTTGCAGCCTACGTGGGCCATGCTCTACTGTGTGGACCGCCAGCACTGCCGACTCGCAACTGCACTGAGCAAGCCTTTCTGCTGCCAAGCGAGCCTGTGTGGGTGAACCAACCAGTCCCATGCACACCGCCCGCCGCCCCCGCCCAACAGATCTCCAAGACGTACACGCACTACGCGGCCACCGCGCTCTTCTTCTTCTTTGGCGGCCGCATGCTGTACGAGGCGGTGACCAATGCGCATGCGGGCG
Source organism: Chlorella sp. Dachan (assembly GCA_006782975.1). Classification (NCBI taxonomy): domain Eukaryota; kingdom Viridiplantae; phylum Chlorophyta; class Trebouxiophyceae; order Chlorellales; family Chlorellaceae; genus Chlorella; species Chlorella sp. Dachan. Next base: position 216,099 of record RRZL01000079.1, on the reverse strand, counting down.
AGAACGAGCTGGACGAGGTGGAGAAGGAGCTGGAGGTGGGTGCAAACTGCCACGAAGTAAATATCTCGTGATTCATGGTGTTGAGAGCTGGTTTGAGTGAGGCTACGTGCACGGCCACTGATGCGCATGCGGGGGAGAAGGAGCTGGACGAGGTGGAACAGGAGCGTGAGATGGGGCCTGGCATGGCCGTCTTGCTGTCATTTTGCCGCGCATTGGCACAGGGATGCTGCCTGCAGACGTGTCGTGCACGCTGTCGGTGTTCAAGCAACGGCTGCTGCTGGCTGCCGCCCGCCTTGCCTTTTGCGTGCTGCGCGTGGTCCATGTAAATGGTGCTGCCTGTGCTCTTGCTGCCGCCTCCTTCTCAAGGCTTCGTGCGCTGTTGTTTCCTTGTTTCTTTCAGGCGGCTGACAAGTCGCCAAAGCCCGGCGGCAGCAGCACCAACGGCAAGCATAACGCGCTGCTGGGCACGCTGCGCCGGTTCGTGTCGCCGGTGAGCAAGCATTCTGGGGGGTTGCCTGCTTGCGTGCTTGCTTGCTTTGAGGTGTGCATGCAGGGGCGCGCAACCGCTGCTGGGCACGCTGTGCTGTGTCTTGGCGGCCGAGTGAAGCAGGCCACTCGGCTTCACGCCACTTCGCTGCGTGCCTTGTTTCCGCAGGTGCTGCTGGAGGCCTTCACCCTCACCTTCCTTGCTGAATGGGGCGACCGCAGCCAGATCGCCACCATTGGTGCGCCCGCAGCGTTCCCTGTTGTGTTGGCCCGCCCGCTGAGGTTGTGCGGCAGCCCCGCGGGCCCCGGCGTTTGCTGAATGCCCAGCTGCTGCGGCCGCCTGGTGAAGGCTGCTGTGCGGGTCACCGTCAGGACCGCCCCGCCGCTGTGCAAGAGGCTCGCCTGCAGCATTGCTGGGTCCCAGGCCGCCTGCCCGCACGCCTGCTGGCTGCTGAAGCACGAGTGTACGTGCGGTGCCGATCAAGTGCGGCCCGCTCCTTTTTTGCAGGCCTGGCGGCGGCAGCAGACGTGTTTGGTGTCACAGTGGGCGGCATCCTGGGGCACGCCATGTGCACAGGTGGGGAGCAGCTTGCACGCTCGAGGTGTGGTGCAGTTTGGAGGCGCGCACGCACTCGTAAAGGCTGGCCCGCCAAGCACGCACTGCATGGGGGCTAGGCCGCCAAGCAAACAGCAGGCCTGCTGGAGTCGGGTTTGTCCTGCTCCCTGGCCCGCCTGCCCTCTGTGGCACCGTGCTGACAACCACTCGTCACGCTGCCTGCCTGGCCCACAGGCGCGGCGGTGCTGGGCGGCAAGCACTTGGCTGAACACATTGACGAGCGGAAGGTGGCCTACTTGTGAGTGGCCGGTGTTTGTGGGTGCGGCTATCGGTGCCTGGTTGGTGCGGCTGTCGGTGCCTGGTTGGTGCGGCTGCCGGTGCCTGGCCGGTGTGCAGCTAGCTGCCACGTGCAACTCCCCGGTGCCCTGCTGCCACTGCCCCGCTGCTCTGATCCCTGCTTCCCCGGGCGCTGCTCCTCGCAGTGGCGGCGTGCTGTTCCTGCTGTTTGGCGCCCACTCCCTGTACACTGGCGTGCCGGAGTGAGCACCTGCCGCCGGCCCCCGGCAGACCAGGGACACTCCACCTGCCTGGGGCGGATCAGCCTGCACCCGCGGCCGGCCGGCCGGCTGCCCACCCTTGCACGCTGCATCGCCTGCTTCCGCAACCCGTGCAGCAGCCTCTAATATTTCATGCCCAACTACCTGCCTGCCTGCTCCCTCACCCCAAATTGTTTCCCGGTTACCGGTCACCCTTTTTGCCCCGCTCTTGCCCCGGCCTCAACCAACCGGCGCCTCCACAAGCTGTGCGGGCGGCCCCGCCCTCTCAGTCTTCAGCACCGCACTTGTAAAAATTCTGTTTCTGCACCCTGCCGAGGAGCCTGGATGCCTGGTGGAGCTGGCGGCAGTGTGGACAGGAGCGAGCGCGAGGAAGGGGGGATGCGGCAAGCGTGCTGGGGCGGCGCGGCGCATCGTCACCAGGGCGGCGGGGCCTCGGCCGCTCGCCCCTCCCTTCCCGGCAATTTGCAGCTTGTCTACCACTCTATCTCACCAACACCCACAGGGGGCGAGCAGCCCAGGTGCCTGGCCGCCGCGACCTAACTGCCCAGGCACGCGCCACGCCCGTTCAGCGCCGCCCGGCTCGATCACCGGCCTCGCAAACCCGCCAGCAGCTGCCTCGCGCGCCATGGCGCTGCCCTGAGGCCTCCCTGGAGTCCGCCAGCGCGCTCGGGCCGCCAGAAGGATGCCCACCCTGTCGGCCACCGAACCAGTGGACTATGCGGTCCTGGGAGCCGCAGGTGCGTCGGGCGGGCCGTTAGCCGCCGACAGGGCCGCCGCCGCCGATGTGCGGGCGATCGCCCGAGGCGCCGCCGCGGCTGGGTGCCGCCTGCAGGCAGCCCTCCGCTGACGTGCTGCCCACCACGCCCCATCAACTGCAGGTGCCGCTGCCCTTGCCGGCCTGGCGGCGTGCTTGTACACGGTGCCGTGGCGGTCGTGCCGCGCAGCGCCGCCCAGCGCACCCAAAGCCACCCGGGCGTTCAACGTGCTGTGGCACGGTCGCGCCCTGCTGGCGCTGCTCCTGGCGGCCTGGGGGGTGAGCGCTGGGCGTGTGCGAGCACTTGGGAGGCCTGCAGGGCGTCAGCAGCAGCTCCGCAGGTGCCGCTTGCGCCAGCCGCTTCGGTCAGCTGCCCGCCCGCCTTCCTGTTCCTGCCCTGCCCGCAGCTCTCCCCTCTGCTGCGTGTCAGCCGCCTCTGGGGCGCCAACTCGTTTGTCTTCTCAGACGGTGTCACCAGCTGGACGGGCGCAGGGTGGATGTGCAGGTGGGCTGTTTGGGCGCCAGGGCCTGCGGTTGTGTGGTGCGCGTGGGTGCTGGGACGGCCGGTCCCCACTGCTGATTCCCAGCCCCGAGCTCGGTCCGGTGGACGTCGCTCTGCTTGCTCTCACTCCGTCGCCACCCTGTTGACGCTGCAGGATTTACCTCACCGTTGCGCTGGGCGTGCTGCAGCCGCTCTGCGCTTTTCTGGCCCTGCTGATGCTGACCGCGGGCCTCAGGTGCGAGGGGCGATTGCGGAACTGCCCAGCCAGCAGCGGCTTCTATTTCGGCATGCGTGCCATGGCCCAAACTTTTATTTCTGCCCCCCGTCTCCTGAATGCCATTGGGGTCCGTCTGTTGCTGCCTCCTCACCCTGTGCAGCCGACGCCACCGGCCAGAGGCGCTGCGCCACCCCAACGCGCGCCTGCTGGGCCTGGCTGCGCTCTGCACGCTGCCTGTGGCCGCGGTGCAGGTGTGCTGCCGCTGCTGCCTGGCGTGGCATGCGTGTTGCAGTGGGAGAGTGCGGGTGCAGAGAGGTGCTCCAATGCCGGCCTGCCTCCGGACACACCGTGGTCGTTTGCCTGCCCTGCCCCATCTGAGGCCCCCTCAACACCCAGCTGCTGGCCCCTCCCCACATGAGGGCACCCTCGACCTGCCCTTGCCCGTCACCGCCTGAGGCCCCTCCCCACCTGCGCTGCCCCGCAGGCGGTGGTGGCCTGGCTCAGCCTGGCTGTGCAGTACCATGGGCAGCCGCTGGAGCAGGCACCCCGCTCCGTGCTGGGTTACTTTTTTGCCACCTACTGGGAGGGCAGCCCGCAGCAGTGTGGCACCGACGCGGCAGTGCTCGCAGCAGCGGCCGACAGCGCGGGTGCGCTGCAGGCACCGGCAGGTGGCGGCACCCTCAGCCTGTCGGCGGTTGGTGATCTGACCCAGGCGGCGGGGGCAGACACGGCAGCACCCGGCGGCTGCACGCTGTGCTGCTTCCCCGCCGCAGCGGTCATAGCACATGCCATCTTCACTCTGGCATTCCTGGCGGCCCTGTGGGTCACCTGTGCCCGCCTGGCCGACACGGTGCTGAACAACCGCCTGAAGCGGCGCATGCGCCTCTTCCAGCTCACCCTGTCCCTGCTGGCGGTTGGGGGTGAGTGGTCCGGTTGGTTGGGAGGCACCCTGGTCCAGCCGAGGGTTGGGTCACTTCTAGCGGTGGTATGTGGGGTAGGACTGTGGCTGGGGGTGAGGCAAGGATGGGTGACCTCCCACACATGATCCTGCGGGCGACAGGCTGCACGGCTCCTCCCATGCATGTGTTGCCCTGTGCCGCTGCTTCCAGCCTGACCCGGCCCTGCTGCCGCTGCTGGTTGCAGGCGTGGCGGCCCTGGGAGTGAGCGTTGTGCAGGGCCCCTTCACTTGGCTCAACCAGGCCTGCTGGGCGGCTTACGTGGGCACGGTTGTTGCCACGGTGCGAGCAGCAGGGTGCACAATGAGCGGGGTCGTGTGTGGGCTGCATGGCTGCATGGGGGCTGCACCCCTGCTGCCGTGGGTGTGCATCTGGCTGGGGGTTGATCGCTCAGTAGGACATCATGCAAGTGAATCTTGTAGCCACGCTACAACTTCCCGGCATGCTTCATCTCTGCCCACAGGTGGCCCTGGTGCTGTGGGAGGTAGTGGTGTCCCCCGTGCGGGACCTGCGGTCTGTGGACAAGGTGAGAAGAATGGCGTTTTGATTTGCAGGGCCGCTGGACGGAGCAGTGTCCCCTGTGCAGGACCTGCAGTTGTGGTTGGGATCAACTCGCCTCGTCAGCTGTGGCTTGCAGGCTTGAGCATGCCGCTGCCGAACGCAGGCTCAATGTCTGGAGGTGTTGCATGCAGCTCCCCTGCTCCCTGCGCGACTCCATGTCCAGCCGGCAGTGCTCCAAGCCCTGAAGCATGTTGTCAACCGCCTGACGTGCCGCACCCCCTCGCCCTCCCCCTCCCTGCCTCGCAGCGGCTGGCGCTGTGGGCAGATGCGACCACTGCCGCCTTTGCGGCGGCAGGCGCGGACGAGCCGCCCATCAGCACGCAGTCGAGCGGCGGCTCCTCTGTGCTGATCAAGGCGCACAACCGGTCAGCAGAGGCAGAGGCATATGTGCAGGCGGCTGCCGCAGCACGCGCGCTCTCTGCCAGCCCTGCGCAGCAGCAGGCGCATGGGCAGCAGGCGGCATCGCGGCCATCGCTGCAGCTGGCACCGCTGGCTTTGCCGCCGCTGGCGCAGGCATCGCCGCAGCGCTCGCCAGCGAAGCAGCCCACCCCGCAGCGCCGGCAGCTGGCGCAGGCGTCGCCGCTGCGGCAGCAGTACGGCACGGCGCCCTCGCCGCTTGTGTCGCCGCCTCGCCAGGCATATCCTTCAGCGCCGCCGCTGCCGGCCTCCCCGTTCCTTGCGACCTCGCCGCAGCAGCACCAGCAGCGGCAGCAGCAGCTGTTCCCCTCCCCTTCGCCGCAGTTTGTGCAGCGGCAGCAACACACAGTTGGGCCAGCTGCGCCGCTGCCCCCGCAGCAGCTTTTCCCTTGATACAGCGGCTCGCTCTGCGCGCCGCAGCGCATGCCGGCATGCCGCGGCGCACTGTTCACCGGAATTCGTACTGTTTCCTTGCCGCCTTACGTCCCTGGTCTTCTTATCAGTCGTCATACCACAGGAGAGGGGCAGCCGCACTTGTACCAGCTCTGTCATGCCTGCCGATGCCGCTCCTGACCTCACCGCAAACGCTGCGTTTGAAGCACCCGCACGCATAGCATCCTTCCAGGTTTTTTGTGTTCCCTTGCCGCTGCTCATTCTGTCCTCTGCCTCCCCTTTCTTCACGCCCCCTCTGCCTGCGTTTGCCCGGCCAGCCAGCAGCCATCGTTTTCCGCCGCCGGCCGGCACCCCTGCTGTGCCCTGCTCGTCTGCCTCCTCGACACGCTGACCCAAGCTGGCTGCAACACCGCCAGTGGCAGTAATGCATTATGTCGGCTCTCAGGAGGGCACCAGTGGCCGGGCTGCGGATGGGCTGACGGCACAGGGCTCCAAGGGGCGGCGTTGACTGCCCGTCGGGCTTTGACTGCCAGCAGCGGGCATCGCTGGCCCCTTGCAACCGATCCAGTGCTGTCACCAGCTGCTGGAACGCGTCTATCGATGGCAACGGTCGCCGCACCGCGTTGCTCGGGCTGATGCAAGGATGGCTAGCGCCCTCCCGCGCTCATGAAGGGCGGGGGCTGCCGTCCCGTCGGACAGCGCGCCTCGCTGATCACTGCGGCTCTTCAAGGGTAGCCCGCCGCCTTGCTTGCCAGCCGTCCCACACACGTGCGGGCGCCACTTCTGCCCTCCTGCTTTCCCGCAACTTGCAAGCATATCGGGCCGCTTGCAGCTCATCAGGTAGTGACTTCAAGGCCGACAGCACCTCCGGCGGTCGGCGGCCAAACCTTCCGGGCCGATGAGTGCCTTGCAGCGTCCCTGCAGCCGCCCTGGCCTGCTGCCGCTGGACGTGCGTCGACCAGCGCTGCCAGGCCGCCGGCGCACACTAGTAGCAGGAGCCGCGGCGGACCTCCCGCCGCCCGGCCCGGTGGTCGCTGCGCTCAAGGCAGCGCAGCGGCGGCAACCGGGCAGCCCGCGCGGCAAGCAGGAGGATGTGTGGAGCCTGGAGGATGCGGCAGAGATGGGCGCCGCCATCAACAGCGAGAAGGAGCTGGGGCGCAGGTGCGGCGGGGCGCGTCAGGGAAGCGAGTGGCCGCCTGCGGTTGCACATCAAGAGCATGCATGGGCGCCTTGCACGCCAGCTGGCTTGGCGCGTCGCTGCAGGGTGAGCAAGCCTTAGCAGCATCGCAGTTGCTGTGTGGCGGCAGCTCCTGGCGCAGGAGTGCATGAGCCCGCTCCCTTAACCGGCCAGGCGCTGCCCAGGGCATGGGTGCGAGCTGCCAGCCGCTGCATCAGGTGCCGAACCACTGATGCCCCTCACTTGCCCCTCACTTGCTGACACCTGCCGTCTGCCTGTCCGCCCCCTTCCATAATTCCTGCAGGTACATGCGCAGCCTGTCCACCTTCAACTTCCAGCGCTGGGCCTTCCACCGCTCCACCGACCGCTACACGCGCCACATGCTGGGTGCGCTGCGCTGCGCTGCGCAAGGGACCTGGTGACATGCTGCGGAGCTGCGACAGCTCACAGCTGCTCAGCGGTGGCATCTGCTTGCTGGAGTTTTGCAGGGGCACCCGGCCCGCCAGCGGGCAGTGGGGAGCGCTGCTCGGCAGCTCACCCCTTGCCTTACCCCGCAGGCTTGCAGGCGTCCACTCCATTACCAGCGTGGTTTGCAACACTGTGCCCCTTTGCAGGCATCTTCCAATCGCGCATTGTTCGGGGCCTGGCCGCGCCGCTGCTGTCCGCAGGCGCCACCGCCACACTGGTGCGTGCACATGCATGGGCGGCGGCGGGTGGCAGCGCATGCGCTTTCGCGGGATGAGGCTGGGAGCCTGCTGGAAGGGCGGCTGACGCCTCTTATTTACATCATGCGCCACTGCCACGCTGGTGCATGCCAGGAGCAGCTTGCCTGAGTGGCAGGGCTGAGGGCGCCCTCAGCCCTTGCCGGCCTGTTGCACCTGCAGGCGCGCCTGTTCAAGAAGGCGCCACAGCCGTCGCTTGCACAGCCCAGAATCAGAGTGAGCATGCTCCGAAGCACACGCATCAACGTACTGCCTCTGTGTCCACTCCCCCTATCTGCAGGTGTGCCTGTACGAGGAGGCGCTGCAGCAGGGGGCGCTGCCTGCTCAGCTGCCATCCCTTCTGATGGCCTCCCTGCCCTTTGACGTCACATCTTTTGCCCTCTCCCTGCTGCTCGTGTTCCGGTGAGCATGTTTTGCTGCTCGTGCTGCTGCCTGGTTGGTTGCAAGGCCGCGCTGGGCGCCGCTGATTGCGCTTTCCCTGCTGCTTGTGCTCCTGCGGCAACTTGTCCTTGCTCCCGTTGTACGTCTCATGCGCGGCACAGCCGCTGCGGGTGGCGCAGCTTTAACCACTTGCCCTCAACACTGCTGCAAGCACCCTCCCAGAGATATTGCTGCAGAAACTTTGCATCGGTCCCAGCCACCCTGCCTGCTCCCCACCCTGCCCTGCCCCTGTTTGCAGCACAAACTCCTCGTATGACCGCTGGCAGCCCACACTCTTCCTACCAGCAGAAAGGAACTTACGGCCCTGCCCAGAAACTTACGTCCCTGCCTCTGCGTTGATCGTCTGTTTGCAGCACCAACTCCTCGTACGAGCGCTGGCAGCAGGCCCTGGCTGCGTGGGGCGCCATCACCACCCGGGGCCGCGACACCATGCGGCAGCTCATCTCCTACACCGCCGCCGGCCCCGAGGCAGGGCCGGCAAGCGCCAAGCTGCTCACGGTGGCTGCCACCGGCAGGTGGGCTGAGCGGGTCGCAGCAAGCCTTGGTGGATGCTGCTGGCGCGGCCGTATGCGGGATGGCACCTGCCCTGCACTAGGCATGCCCGCTCTACCACGTGCCTGCCTGCTTGCCTATAAACGGGGCGCTGCCGCATCTGCTGCCCCATGACACGTGTGTGCAGATGGCTGGTGGCCTTTGCGCGGGCGCTCAAGGCACAGCTGACAGATGACTCCGACCTGCGGGCGGAGCTGGAGGTGGGTGGATAAATGGATGGCAGGTCTAGCTGCTCGATGAGTGCACAGCTGCACAGGTTCGAAGGGCGCGCAGCTCACAGTCTGCGGCTGGGATGACCGCACTGCACCTGACCCAACCTGCCCACT
>RRZL01000079.1:195447-205915 GCA_006782975.1 Chlorella sp. Dachan | reverse complement strand
CCGCCGGCCGGTGCCGCCGACGCCGCCGCTGTGAATGCGGTGGCGCCGCTGCTGCCGGGTGCGCTGGGGCGGGCGAGCGTGAGCCGGGACCTTGCGCCCGCGGCCGCGGGCATGTCGGCTGATGCCATCTTTAACTCTCTCGACGACGGCGACTATTGAAGCCAGATGATGGCGACTGTTTGAAGCCATCAACAGCAACCCGGCTGCCCATACATGGGGCCTACAGATTGCCACCAACCGACTCTAGAGCCTGCACGTCTGCTTCATGTTGTTTTCTTGATGTTTCAGCCAGTTCCCTTAGCCGATTCCCACCCTGCGATGTGTCCAGCCGATGCTGTGCCAGCTACCCATGCCCATACATACTGCCCGGATTTGATTTGCGTCTGAACTACTGGTGGTAGCCGCCCTCTCCCCTCACGCTTCCCTGCGCCCTGCAACCCTTTTGGTGGTGGTGCAACCCTTTGGTGGTGCAACCCACGTGCGCACGTGATCTCCCTCCCGGCCGTTCTTCCACCCACCCAAACCAGCGCCTCCCATGCTGCCCCTATGCTGACTGCCCGCGCCCTCCAGGCGCAGCTATGTAGCCACACCATTCGATCGAAGCAGCTGACCCTTGACCGTTTAACCACACCCATTCGTTCGCCTTCGCCTGACTGCTGAGCTTCCCGCATCTGAAATGCCTTACACTGCCGCACTTCCCGCTGTGATACAACGCCGCTCCTCAATATTTGCTGCTTAGCCGCCCAGCTGGCAGTGTCATGTCATAAACCCGCTCCCTTCTCCCATGTATAGCGTCCAGCGCGCTCGCGAACTCCAAAGGCCTGCCTGTAAGCACACAAGTTGCGTGTCTGGCGAGTGTGCATGGATAGCGGATGTGCGTGACCGCAAACGACGGGTCTGGGATCCAGGGAGGGCTGTAACTCGGGCCTGCAGGCAAACCTGGCTGCCAGGCGCTCTGTGTGGGAGGCGCGCTTCTGCCCCCCGGTGCGGCATCTCCCCACCGCCCCGCTGGCGGCGGCCATGCATCCGGAGGCCGGGCGCATTTGGCATGCAACCGCCTCATGTCGTGTGTGAGCACGTTTGTGGCTCCCTCACGGCGGTCCTGAGCGCTGAGCGTGGCGCGGCGGCCGGCGGTGCTCGCGACTGGCCTATCCCTCCTCCCGACCAGCCTGCGCACGCGTCCGAACATGGGCCCGAAGGACCTGGAGTCGGGGGGCGATGGCAGCACCCGAAGCCAGGAGGGCGCGGGCCAGCCGAAGGGCTTGAGGCAGTCGCTGTCACGCGCCTTTCTGAGCAGCGGCCTGCAAGTCACCTTCAAGGCGAGTTCTGGGGGTGCCCTGCGCATGCCGACTGGCTCCAGCAGGTCTGCCGCTCCGGCGCTGGCGGCCACAGGTTTTCGCCGGGGCCGCCTGCCAGCTTTCCGGACCCCCTTCCGGTCAACGCCTGCCCCCTGGCTTGTGGGTGCTGCCCCGCAGGACGTCACCTATACGGTGGTCAACTCGCAGAACAAGAAGGAGAAGATCAGCCTGCTGCAAGGGGTGGGCGGCTACCTGCAAGCCGGGGAGATGGCGGCCCTGATGGGGTGAGCAATATTGCTTAATGAATGGCGGCAGCGAACATGCTGCGCTTCAAATGCCTGCGAAGTCAGTGTGGGGTGCAGCGTCAGAGCGCCTGCACGTCAGTGTGGGCTGCGGTGGACCGCTTGCAAGCGCTTGCCAGTAGCTGCAGCGACCTGAAAGCTGCAGCTGCACGGGCGCCGAGGCCAGAATGTGCAGGCATCAGCTGCTGCCGGGCTGGGTCCCCGCCTGGCCTTTTGCATGTGCAGATTTGATCAGTTGACGTAACTGGTCGCTAACTTGATCAGCTCACGTACTTGTTTGCTGATTGAGCTATTGATGCACCTGTTTGCAGGCCCTCCGGCAGCGGCAAATCGACGCTGCTGGACGTGCTGAGCGGGCGCAAGACCGTGGGCGAGCTGCAGGTGGGTGCGCGCCAGCCGGGCTGTGCAGCATTGCGGCAACTGACTGCAAGTCAGGCACCCACCTACCGCGTGCCCTGATGCTCGGCTGCTTTGCACACTGAACACAAATTGCGCCCGGGCTGCCCCGTGCTGACGCACTGCTTCTCAACTGCCACTGCAGGGCGAGGTGGCGTTTGCGGGCAACAAGCCCACGCCTCAGTTCCTGCGCCGCTTCACCGGATACGTGGAGCAGGTGCAACAGTCCTCGTTTTTTAATTCCAAGTGGCCCACACCACTCTCTAGTGGGAATGCCTGTCCGTGGCGCGACTGCTGCAGCGACGCGTGCAGCCTGTGCCTTGCTGCAGCTGGTGTCCTGCTCGCGTGCGTTCCATCCACCGGTTGCTTTGCTGCCCTGCACCTGCAGTTTGACACCCTGCTGGACATCCTGACGGTGGAGGAGATGCTCATGTGAGGGCCGGAAATGCAGCAGGGGTTGGGCGGGTTCAAAGTCAAGGCAGGCCTTGGGTTGCTGACTGGGCAGGAGATGCTCATGTGGGTGCACTGCGCTGCCGCTTTCTGGGGCACAGGTACACGGCCGAACTGAAGCGGCCGGAGGGGCACCTCTCACCCTCGTTCCTGCTGCCAGTCACACCCTCGTTCCTGCTGCGCATCAAACGATACGCTTGGTTCATTCCACTCTTTGCAGGTACACAGCGGAGCTGAAGCGTCCGATGGGGCAGTCCCTGGAGCAGAAGCGGGCGGCTGTGGATGAACTGATTGAGGCAAGTGGGGTGCCCCGCACTGCGAATAGATGGGCTGTAGGAAACCCTCACCCTGCTCCAGACGGGCTGCCACCGATGCAAACGCGCAGAGAGCCTTGGGCACTGCCGCGCTTGCTGCCGGGGAGGAATCATGCTTGATCCGGTGTTGCAACCAAGCTGGCGCAATGCCTGGAAGTGCGCTGCATCCACTGTGCTTTTTGCATGTGTGCAGGTGCTGGCGCTGGAGGGCTGCCGCAGCGTGCGCATCGGCAAGTGAGTGCCCATCTGCACCTGGTGGCATGTGTGGGCATGCATGGTCCTGCTGCCGATCACTCAGCAAGCTTGCAACCCGCCGCGGTTTGCTCCGGTTAAAGCGGTGTGGGACCCCGCTGCCCCCAGTCGCACGCCCCAGCCCCGGGCTCGGCTCGGCTCGGCTCGGTTTTACACCCGTTCGTCGCACAATGCGTTAACAGGCCCCGGGTGGCCCACACGGCCGGGGGGAAGAATGAGAGGGCCACTAAACAGACAGGGGGGAGCGAGAGGAGGGTGGTGGAAATGGCTTCGGCGGAAACGTCGAAGGATGGCAAATGGGAGACGGGAGGAGGAGTGAACTTGACCTGCAGAGACAAGGCAAATTCAAAGAGGTGCTAGCGGGGAGGTGGCGGCGTGGGCTCTGAAAGCAAGGATGAGCAGACAGGGGCTCAAGCAGGTTTGCAAGCGTATCACATGACGGGAGTGGCTCACCCTAACTGCTTCCACTCCCACGTGTGCAACTGCGCAGCCCCGTGGCGCGCGGCACCAGCGGCGGCCAGGCCGCTCACTCACTTTGCGACAACTAGCCAACCGAGCGTGCCCCCTCAGCAGCACCCAACCCCTCCCCACATGTGCCGCACCTGTCCTTGCCCGCCACGCAGCCCCATGGCGCGCGGCATCAGCGGCGGGCAGGCCAAGCGCGTCAACATTGGGATTGCGCTGGTGACCAACCCGCGCGTGCTGTTCCTGGGTGCGAGCAGGGGGTGTTGGGAGGGCCCGGCAGCGCTGAACCTGCGCCCGCCGCTGTTCATTATGAATGGTTGTCTGTGTTGTCGGACAGATTGTGAGCATGTGCCTCGCTTTGGCGAACCTCTGCGCCTCTCAGGCACCCAGTCATCATAAGCACCCCGCACCTAATAGCACACAAACCCATCGCCCTGCCGCAGATGAGCCCACCAGCGGGCTGGACAGCTACACCGCCAACGAGGTGCGCTGTGCCCGCTGTGACTGGCTGGGTGCTGTGATTGGCTGGGTGTGCTGCACCTGCTGTAGTTGTGCCGCGGCCTGCTGCAGCAAGGTGCCGTCACGGCCTGCTGAGCCTGCTGTGGTTGTGTGCGGAGCCTGCTGCGGCCTGCTGCGCTGCGTGCCGCCTTCTGGCCGATGCGCGCACGGTGCACAAGCCCAGGCTCCTGCTCCCACCCGCCAAACACCGGCTGCTGCCTGTTCTGGCTCCGTCTTGCAGGTCATGAGCGTGGTGAAGAGCCTGGCCAGCCACGGCATCACGGTCTGCGCCACCACACACACACTCTTCTACTTCTTTTGGTCTTCTGAAACTTCCGTCCCCCTGCCTGCTTGGCTCCCCGCAGGTGATGAGCGTGGTCAAGAGCCTGGCCAGCCACGGCATCACGATTTGCGCCACCATCCACTCCCCCACGCCATTCACGTTCAATCTCTTTGACCGCCTGCTGCTGCTGCTCAAGGGGCGGGTCGTCTACTTTGGCCCCAACGGTGGGTGGGGGCGTGCGCGGTTGAGGGGTGGCGGGGTGGCGGGTGCACGGTTGAGGGGTGGCAGGTGTAGCAGGACGGCAGTCGGCTATGTCCATCAGTAGGGCCGGCCTAGCCATCTAATTGGAACGCTACTCTCTCTCGGTGCAGGCAAGCTGGCCCTCGACTACTTCCACACCCAGTGCCCCAGCCTGGCGGGCCTCAAGGAAGGCGAGAACGAGGCGGAGTGGCTGGTGGACCTGACCACCCAGGTCTGTTCCGTTCTGCACACTTTGCATTACGCGGTTGCTGGTTGCTGCCTGGATTGTTATATGACGCGAGACCGGGGCGGAGTGGCTGGTGGCCTGACCACCCAAGTCAGTTGCGGTCGATTTGTGCCTTGCCATTTGTGTCTGCTGCTTCGATTGCTGAGAGGGGCGGAACGAGGTGGAGCGGCTGGCTGGCCTGCTCACCCAGGTTGGCAGATATGCTTTTGCTAGTGCCCCAGCTGCCCGCGGCGCCAACACATCATTTCCACCAGCCGTCCGCATGGGCAGGCGCCGCCTTTGCCGTTGCTGCTGCTGGGCTGAATGCTTGAACCGTTGTTGGGGTGCTGTTGTGCCATTGCAGGCCGACCGCCACGGCCGCGCCGCCGACTTTGCCGACACCCAGCAATCCCACCTCGAATGCTGAATAATATAGATAGGCATACCAATATATCGATACGATGCTTACCTGCTCACAGGCTGACCGCCAAGGCCGCGCCGCCGACTTTGCCGACACCTACGAGCGCAGCGAGTTCAAGGCGGCGGCAGAGAAGGAGATTGCGGCGCAGCTGGCAACGGCTTCCGACCTGGGTGGGTTTTAGTTAGGTTGGGTGGAGGGGACGGTTGCCTGCTGTGGGGTCGGGGGGGTGGAGACGCTCAGTGGATTGCTTATGGTTTACGAAAAGGGACTAGGGGACGACTGGCCAGGATATCCCGCCAGTGCGGTCCAAAGCATGCTGTGCACGCTCGCTTCCCACAGACGAAGCCACGAAGCGCGACTTGGCAGTGCGGCGTGACACGGTGACCCCCTTCTGGTGGGGCCTGCGTACCCTGCTCAAGGCAAGTCGGCTTTACGTGCAACGGAACGGAAAAAATGACGGTGGCCCCTGTTCTAGTCGAGGCCAGCGCAAGCGGCAACGTTGCCCCGTGTGCTGCCGCAGCTCTGTTTGCTGGCCAACGACCAGGCGACTGCTGTGTCCTTGCAACGAACAACCAGGTTGTGTGTCTGTCCCTGCAGTACCGCGCGCTGAAGAACTATTGCAACCCCGAGTACCCAGGCCACTCCCGCTCTTTTTTGCAGCGCCCCACTAACCTTTGCGCCAACTTTTCGATTGCAGTACCGCACGCTGAAGAACTACCGCAACCCCGAGTACCTGGGGCCGCGCATCGGCGACAAGCTCATCTTCTCGTGAGTCACATCGTATTGCCTTTGAATGCCACCTTCAATCGTTTGTGGCGTGGACGCAATTGGGGTTGGCGTGCACCTGGGGCAGCGCATCGGCGAGAAGCTCGTCTTCTCGTGAGCGACGCAGTGCTGCCTTCAGGGACTGGTTGGGTATGGCTGTGGTGTGGACACGGCTGCATCGATAAGCACCAGGCTCATCTTCTCGTGAGCGACGCAGTGCTGCCTTGCATTGTTTGTGGCGTGGACACGGCTGCATTGCCATGCACCAGGCTCATCTATCGTAACTTAGATGCCTTCAACCGTTTGTGGTGTGGGCACGGTTGCATTGAGGCTGCACAGCTTCACCCTGTTCAAGAAGGCGGAGCAGCGGCCTGCGCTTGTCCTGAGCCGTGTGCCACTTTGATACCGCCCTGGCCAATGCAGGCTGCTCATCTTCACCCTGTACTGGAAGGTGGGCAAGGGCCTGGGCCAGGACAACCTGATGAACATCGCGGGTAAGTAGGCTTTTTATTGAACAAATTCGGTTGGCAGCCTTGCTGTTTGCTGCTGGCAGCACCCTGGCCCAGGGCAGCTCGACGAACGGGGGCAAGTAGACCTGAATGGGAGGCAGGGACAAGCAGGGACAAGCAGTGACCAAAACGTGCCCGACCGTCAGTTTTGTTGCCGTGCAGCCCTGCTTCTCAGTCACGCCCCCGCCCGCCTCTGGCGCCGCCCCTCTGCCTTGTGGGACACAACTGCTCTCAACTGCAACTTGTCCTCGTTCTTCGCAGCCGTGCTGTTCATGTGGACCACCCTGCCCGCCTTTGGCGCCGCCTCCTATGTCCCCGCCATCGTGCTGGAGCGCCCGCTGTTCACACGGTGCGCCGTGGCATTCTTGGCTTGGTGGGGCATTCTGCGGCAGGGGCACTGCCCGCGCGTGCGCTGCCGTGCCTGCTTCTCAGCTTGCTTTCGACGCCGAGCGGGACTTCAGGTGCAGGATGGGCAATCATCCGCCCTAGCCGCCGACACCCCGACACACCAGTGCATTGCCACTTAAGTGGCACTTAACACTTTTGGATTTGTACAGGGAGCGCAACGACGGCCTCTACCGCGTGATCACATACCTTGTCGCCAAAATCGTCGAGGAGCTGGGCCTGGCACTGCTGTGCTCCATTGTGTTTGGTGAGCAGTTGTGCTGGTGCATCTGTGGTGACCCGCTGTAACGGCAGCTTCCAAGGCGTTCGGGCGTGGAGCGGCTGTTCCCCTTCGTGTGTGGTGAGGGGCTGCAAGTCTGAACGGATGTTTGATGGAAGGACCCTTCCTCCCCCCATCTCCCCCCCTGCGCAGCCAACATTGTGTGGTGGGCGCTGCAGCTGCAGGGCTCCTTTGCCCTCTTCTGGCTCATCTACTTCCTCACCCTGTCCACCGGCATCGGTGAGTTTCGAAACTGAGAAAAAGTTGTCGGTCACCGCCTTGCAAATTCCGCGTTCTTCCTCTTTTGGCTCATCTGCTTCCTCAACCTGTCTACCACCATTGGTACGGCTTGATGAGTGTGTCCAGCTGGATCCAAGTGTTTTGGTCACTCGCTCCTGGCAGTGCCGGCCCGTTCCGGGCACATGGTGGCGGTTGATTCCTCACGTGTCTGGCTGCTGTTGTACCTCACATTCTGCAGTGCTGGCCTACACCGTGGCGGCGCTGTCGCCCAACATGGATGTCGCCAACGCCGCGCTGCCCGCCTACGTGGTGGTGAGTTTTCGGTTCAAGCTGCCTTGAAAGAAGGGAGGCATGCTGCGCAGAAGGGAGGCAGGCTGCACGTAGTGCCAACGGCGCACTGCCCGCCTGCGTGGTGGTGAGTTCCCGATAGATTAATTCATTGATTCGATCTGTTGGCTCGGTTAATTGACTTGTTGCTGGATGGAGCTGCTCAAGTTCGCTGTTCGATGCCCTACGTTGTGGTGCTGATTTGGAAGAAGAAGGGCGGCAGGCTGCATGCGTAGTGCCAACTGTGGCCTGCCCGCATCGCGTTTCAACTGAGCCAATGCTCTTTTGACTGCCCTATCTCTTGCAGACGCTGCTGTTCTTCGCCGGCTTCCTCATCCGCTTCGACCAGATCCCCAACTACTGGAAGTGGTGCGCACTGCTGCATTACTTAAAATGTGGCATTCCAGCTCCTGCAGGCATTTGGCCTGCAGTGGCATCGTTACTAACTGGGCTGCACCGGGTGCGGGCGGGCCATGTTGGCGTGCTGGGCTGCAACGGCACTCGTGCGCATTCGCGCTGCATGCATTCTGGCTTTGTTGCGTGGGGCTGCCACCCTGCTGCAGGTTCTGCCACATCGACGTGCTGCGCTGCACATGCCGCACTTCCACTGCAGCAACCTCCCCATCATGCATCTCACGTCATGCATTTCACATCATGCGTTTCACACCCTCTTCTCACCCATTCCTGGCAGGTACTCGTACATTGACGTGCTGCGCTACGCATGGGGCGCGCTAATGAAGAACCAGTTCGGCGGCGACCGCGACGTGGAGGTGCGGGGTTTGCCTCCTGCAGTTGGTGGGCGGCATTGGCAATTCTGGAATACTAGTCCAGCTTGTCTGAGTAGGCCCTGCACGACTGGCAGCATCGCGTGCTTAAACGGCCACGCCGTGCTCGCAACCACCTGCAATTGGTGGGCGGCCAGGTCCAGCCTGGACTGCTGCTCGACTGCTGGGCATCAGCGCCTGCTAACGACATCAATGCCTGCTAACTGCCAGCCGAATGCCTCGTTCCCCGGCACCGCAGTTTGTGGGCGGACAGTCCATCCTGGAATACTACTCGCTGGCCGGCATCAACGCCTGGGGCTGGCTGGGCATCGAGGCCGCCTTTGTGGCCGGTAAGCCGTTGGCTTAGCATGATAATTATCATATTATGTGTGCCTGGCGTCGGCCGCTGGCTGTGGGTACCCTTGGCCTTGCACGTGCGCCGCTTGGTTGCCGCGCCTCAGGCAGCGCCTGGGGCTGGCTGGGGGTCAAGCCCACCTTTGGTGTAGGCGAGAGCTGCTGCGCGTGCAGGGCACCCCAACCGGCTGGGAGGGCACTGGCGCGTGTACTTGTCATGCTCACAACCTTGCCTAGACCAACCCTCTCCGCCTCACCACACGCACACACCCGGCTATCCCCGACCCACTCCCCACCCCTCACCCCCCATCACTCTGCAGTCTTCTTCGGCTTTGCATACCTGGCCCTCAGATTTGTGTCCCACGTGCGCCGCTGAGCGCTGCGAGCTGCGAGTGGCTGAGGCGCTGCAGCCGCACACCCAAGCGTTGCGACCGCGGCGCAGCTTGGCGGCGGCGTGCAGCAGCAGCTCGTCCAGCGTGCACAGCCGAGCTTCGCCGGTTGGTTATGGCGTGCCTGCTGGGATGCACGTCCGAGGCCGCTGTGCACTGTGCTGTGCTGACCAGCCGCCTGCTGACTTGCACGCATTCAGGACCCTTTTGTGCTCTGCTGCCTTTCAAGCCGGGGCCGGCATGCCATCAGCCGTTCACCAAGACCCCTCAGCGCCGGCCCCACTCTGAAACTCCAAGCTTTCTTCCCTTCTCCTGCTGATCTGTCCACCCCTTGTTGATCCAATCATTGGCCTTTTCCTTTACCTTTCAGCACCGCTGTCCCTGCCATCCAGCCCTGCCATCATCTCCGGTCCCTCTGCACCCCAGCTGCCATTCCCAGGCCCTTTCATTACCTTTGCTCCTGCATTTCATTGGCGGCGGCGCGGCACCGCCCCCTTCTCTTTTGCTCCAGTAGATCTGTCGCCTCTCTGAATAACAAGCATTCGGGTGCGCTTGGGCGCGTTCCGCCGCACCGTGCGCTGACTTGGCGGGCACTTGAAAGACACACAAAAACGCCGACCCTGCTCTTCTGCAGCCGCCTGGCGCCACCTCCCTCGAGCAACCTCGCTCTGCGCCTGTCTACTTGTACTCTCCACCTGGTTACTCTGTAACTCTGGGGCCGCCCCCTTCACCCTGTTTTGATCCGATTACAGCCGGCGCAGCATCCCAGCTGCCTGCCGGCAGGCACAAACACCCAAGGCAAGCCGGGCGCCGCATATTGCTGCGCGGCGCCCGCTCAGCCGAGCACAGAAGAGGGAACAGAGAGGAGGAACAGAAGGGGGGAGGGCAGGGGGACGGAGCAGAGCGGGAGGAAGGGGGAGCAGGCGCAATGCACAGGGGATGGATTCATGGGTAGCAGTTGGGGGAGGGTCAACAGCGGGACTTGCGGGTCCCAGGGGGGTGAGTGAGGGGGTTGAAAGCCAGCAAGGAATGGGAAAAGAAATCAGGGGGGAGTCGGTTCAGGTTGTGACACATTCCAGTGCCGGATGGGGGGAAGCTTGCAGGCCCCAGTTTGTGCTTATGCGGTGCGTAAATGGAGCAGATCCGATGGGATGGCCACCAAGCAGCCGAAATATTTTGGAGCAGGGGACGTCTTGCGGAGGGCGAGCACGCATGGCCCCATCAGCTGAAAGCAAACCCAGGCGGAGACACCCTCGGCAGTGTCGGTCAGTTGAGGGAGAAGTTGGAATAAAAGGGGAGGAGGGGACAGGG
>RRZL01000079.1:133049-194452 GCA_006782975.1 Chlorella sp. Dachan | reverse complement strand
GCCGCCGCCGTTGCTGCCGTGCCCCCGCTGCCGCTGCTGTTGGTTGTGCGCCGCCGCTTGGGCCGCCCGTTGATCATGTAATATTCATGTTCCACCGGCTGCTGCTGCGCCAGGGCTGCCGCTGCCGCCTGGCTGGCGGCGGCCGCCTGCCGCTGGGCGGCTGCCGATTGCGCCACCTGGACGTTGCGCGTGAGGACAGCTCCCGCTGCAGGGAGGTCAGGTTAGCGGGGGGGGGCAGGTTGGCAGAGATGTCAGCAGGGAGGTCAGCAGGGAGTCGGGACAGCAGAGATGTCAGCAGGGAGGTCAGCAGGGAGTCGGGACAGCAGAGATGTCGGGCAGGCAGGCCAGGCCGAGGTGGGTGGCAGGGCGGAAGCCAGCCAAACGGTGCTCCCAAAAGGCGCAACAGGCGGCAGCGGGCGTGCTGGGTCATACCCCAACCCAGCCAAAACGGCTTCTCCACCGTGCGGGGGCACACGGCACCCACGCAACACACACACCGACCAACCTGCAATGGGGTTCACAAAGAACTGCACTGGGCGCGGGTAGCCTGCAAGGGGCGAGGGTGACGGCGAGCCAACATCCGTCAGCAAGGGTGGCTGCAGCCAGGGTGGAGGGCAGCCCCCCTTGTCGCGCTTGACGTGTGTTGCGGCCCAGGCAGGCGGGCTGCACGTCACACTTGCAAGCAGCGGCACACAGCACTGCGCAGCGCAGCGCAGCATGAACGCAGCGCAGCGTGAGCACAGCGCAGCACAGCGCACCGTGGCGCTTGAGCCAGATGCCGCAGGCGTTGCACAGCGTGCCCTGCAAGCGGCGACGGTTGCGGGTCGCTTGTTGTTCACATCAAGCCACCTGCTGGTTAGATCAAGCGAAGCCCCCGCCCCTGGGTTGCACCCGCTGTGCCGCTGTGTTTCGCTAAGTGGCATGTGAACATTAGTGGCTATTCAAGCGCTGCAAGAACACCCATCGGCACCTGGGGGAAGTGGTCACGCCACCAGCGCGGCGTCTCTCCTGTGCCGCAGTGCGCGCAGGTGAGGGGGCCCGACTGCTCCACCTGCAATGAAGTGCATCAAGGGGAGTGCGAGAGGGGTTGGGGCCGGGCGCAGGTGCGGAGGCCACACCTTGACATTTGTGCGCCACAGCAGCTCATGGCAGCCGATGCCATCCAAGCCAGCACAACGCCGGCCCCCCTATTCGCCAGCTTGCCTACTCACCTGCTCGCCTGCCCGCCTATTCGCCAGCTTGCCTACTCACCTGCTCGCCGGCCCGCCTATTCGCCAGCTTGCCTACTCACCTGCCCGCCTGCCCGCCTACTCGCCCCCTCCCCCGCCCTTCCATCCCGCCTCACCTTGCTTGCGGCGGCAGTGCCGGTGGGCCGCCGCTTGCGTGCCCGGCCACGCGTGCGCGGCTTGCTGTCCTCCCCGTCCTCCTCCTGCTCAGCTGCCGGGCCGGTGGCCGCCGTGCCGGCGCCGCTGGCTCCCACACAACTGTCCTCTGCAACTGCCGCCAGGGTCTGCATGGGGGCGGGTTGGTGAAGCAGGGAGGCGGTGGGCACAATGCCCAGGGGCACCGGCAGCAGCAAGAGAAGCAGATGTGGGGGCAAGCGAGTGCTCTGTCAACGCAGCCAAGAAGCAGGGGTGAGGAGGCACAGGAGGATGCTTGTGGGGCTGCCAAGCCATCCAGTGGCGCAAGGCGCGCGGCTCGACCGCTGCCAACCCAGCAGCCAGCATGCCAGGACAGGCACAGCAGGCACAGCAGGCACAGCAGGCACAGCAGGCACAGCAGGCACAACGCACCGCAACCGCTCCCATGGTGTCAAACTCTCCACCAAACAGCGGCTGCTGCGGCGCTGCGTCAGGTGAAGCAAAGCTGGCGCTGAACAGCGGCTGGGGGGCGGTGCCGGGGGCTGCTTGGGAGTCAGCGTTGCGGGCGGTGGATGGTGCAGCCGCCTCGCGCCCTCCTGCCGCGGGCGGTGCCGCAGGCGTGGAGACCTTGGGAGCTGGCGTGTTTGCGGAGGGCGCAGTTGCCACAGACGCAGTAGGCTGCGAAGCAGTGGGGCCGGCAGCGGCTCCCCAATGCGCGGCGGCCGCCTGCTGCTGCTGCTGCTGCTGCTGCTGCTGCTGCTGCTGCTGCTGCTGCTGCTGCTGCTGCTGCTGCTGCTGCTGCTGCGCCTGCTGCTGCGCCTGCTGCTGCGCCTGCTGCATCAGCTGCGCCTGCGCTTGTGCATGTGCCTGCACCTGCTGCACCTGCTGGTGCAGTGCTGCTGCCTGCTGCTGCTGCTGCGCCTGCTGCTGCGCCTGCTGCGCCTGCAGAGCAACCACGTGCTGCAGCGGCGGCAGGGACGCTGGCTGCTGCTGCTGCTGCTGCTGCTGCTGCTGCTGCTGCTGCTGCTGCTGCGGGACGAACGGCACAGGCGGCACAGGCAGCACACCCTTTGGCGTGAGGCTGGGTGGGCTGCCAGAGCCAACTGGCGTTGCCAGCTGCTGCAGCTGTGCAAGCGGTGCGGGCGGGGCTGCAGGCGCCGCCACAGGTGCGGGAACCGCCATGGACACCGCCGCAGCTGCCATGGCGGTTGCTTTGGCTGCCGCGCCGGCTGCCGCCGCTGCCGCAAGGGTGGCTGCGCGCACCGCTGCCGAGGCCTTTTCAGCCAGGCAACAGACGGCGATGGGGGCGCCATCTGGCATGCAGCCGCCGGGCTGCAGCTGCACGACATCTGCAAGCTCAGCATTCAAAGCGCGCAGCAGCTGCTGCACGCCCTCTCCTTGCAGCATCAGCGCTGCGCCCTCGGCCGTCGGCTGCGGCTGCAGCACGTGCCCCAGGCTGCTGCCGGCGGCTTGCAGCACGACTGGGCCGCCGCTGCGCCGGCCAAACAGCAGCTCAAACAGCGGGGCTGCATAGAGAGGAATGGAGGCGGGAGGGAGGTCACGAGTGGCAGATTGGGTAGGCATGTGTAGGCAGGGTGGGAGCCAGGGCACACTCCTGCATGCATGCCTCAGCTGCTTTGGGCAGAGGCAGGCCACTCCGCCGCCCCTGGCCAGCGCCACCCTAAACCCACCTGGGAAGCGCAGGCGGCTGTGCAGCAGGTTTTGCTGAGTGAGCTGCCGCCTCAGCAGCGCGTCGGCGGGGCCCGAGCCGCTAGCCTGCCAGTGCGGCCACGGCCCGCTGCTCAGGGCTGCCAGCTCTTCGGTTGAAGAGGAGCCCTCTGCCAGGCCCAGCAGCGACTGGATGGCATCGTCCACTGGCACGTCCCCGCCGCTTGGTGACACAGCAGTCGACGCAGGGGTGACCACTGCTGCTGCCGCCCCCGCCGGGGGGAGCACCGTCAGCAGCGGCCCGGGGGCCGGCATGGGCAGGGCGGCGGCGGCAGCCGCCGCCTGCGCTGCGGCCTGCGTGGCGGTGGGAACGGCTCCTGCGTCTGCTGCTGCCGCCGCCGCGTGCATGGCTGCCTGGGCTGCGGCGTCCGCCGATGTTGGCAGGGATGCTGCCGCTGCCGCCGCGGCCGCTGCTGCCGCCATGGCGCTGCCTAGGCCGGCGCCTGCGGGTGCCCCTCCCGCTGCTGCCACTGCCGCAGCTGTCGCTGCCGACAGGCCTGCGAATGCAGAGGGAAGGAGGGGCGTTCAGGGGTTCTGAAACGCAGCCTTCCTGATGTGACACTCCGGGACGAGGTTGGAGCGTGGCGGGCAGCGGCGGCGCTCCCGGCCGGCCACAGCGCGCGGTCGCCTCATTTCGGTGCCTTGTGCGGGTCGCCCAGCGCATTCAAGGTGCTCAAATGCTGGCAGGCGCCTCCAACCAAGCACGAGCTCGTTGCAATGCCGCCCGAGCGGTGGCGTGCAAGCGCCATCGGGCCGCCTTTAAGTGCTCATCGATGCATCTATGCGTGTTTGCAGCAGTCATCGGGCTCCGAGGCAGCCCAGAGAGCCCAACCCGCTGGCGCTCTACCCACCCAGGGCCCTTCCCGCCTTGCCTGTTCGGTCGGTCATCCCGGCTCCTCCGAACCGTCACGGGGGCGGCGGCAGACCCGGCTGGGGCGCGCCGCACTTTCTCGGTGAAGGAGCCCGCTCTCTGCGCCTGGCGCCTCCCCCCGGCGCGTGTTTCAGCGCCTTGGGGGGCTCCAGGTCCGCAGATGGAACGGGGAGGGGGCCCACAGGGCCAGCCGATCCTTAGAAACGGGCGGTGCTGCATCAGCCCTCCATGCCGAGCCCTCCATTCGAACCGCCTGGCTGCCAGCACGCTCGCATTGCGATCCGCAAATGGTACACAAGCCCAATTGCCCGCCGGCCAGGCACGGGGCGCTTGCCGCCCTCACCGCTCGCGCCTGCCGCCGCCGCTTAGGGCGCCGATCCGCAGGCAATCCGCAGGCTGCAGGATGCCTGGTACTTGCAAACCCTGCCCCCCTCCTGCGATATGTGGGAGCAGCGTTAGTTGGCCCAGTTAATGGTCTGGGGGCTCCCCGCCGCTGCACCGCCGCACCCGCCGCCCTGCACCAACTTGAGGAAAACATGCGGCGCGCCTCGCTGCCTGCACCGCCAAGCCAGCAAGTTTGAATGCGCGAGATGCGGGAGTCGCGCTCTGCTGTGCAGCGCGAAGAACAGGTGCGTGTGCTGCCTGGCATGCCTTGATAAGCCAACTTGCGGGGCCAGTCGGGCTGGGGCCTAACTGCCAACCGCCCCTGCCTCCTCCTGCGCTCAACCTACTAATGGTTACGGCCCTTACACATTCTCGGCCAACGACATGCCTATGTTGGCTGGCCAGGCGCAACACCACCCACTGAGCTGGAGAGGAGGGGAGTCGAGCGGCGAGGCAGGGCAGCGTGTGTCCAGCGCAGCATGTGCGGCATTGCTCGATAGAGGGGAGGGTCGTGGCCGTCGCAGCACAACCCCGGCCAGCGGGCTGCAGCCCATGCAGCGCTCCAGCGCCCCTGCGTGAATGGCATACTTGGCAGGTGTGCAACCAGCGTGGCTATGCCACACAGGGCAGGCAGTGGCGGCAGCAGCGGCAGCGATGCTGCGGGCGGGCGGTGACAGGCGGCGGCAGCTGGTGTATGCCCGTCTGCCCGCCTTGGGCCCCAGCGCCCAATTGGCGTTCTTGGAACCTCAACGCATCCGGCAAAGGCGCAGGAAAGGTTCAACGGCGCAGGTGAGCATGATGCCGCATGGCCAATCGCATCGCGCGAGTTGAATGATCGGTGCTGCGAGGCTGCCCGATCGCTGTGTGACTCACCCTTGCACTCCCTGCAGCGCAGCCATGCTCGCCAGTGCCAGCGCCAGTGAGTGGGGCTGCTGCGGGGCCGCGGGTGGCGCATTCCCGCTTGCAGGGTGTTATAACGACCAATTGCCGCTCCCTGCAGGTGCCCAGGTGGCCCGCGTGGCGGAGGGCCGCCGCGCCAGCCTTGCGCCCGGCGCTGCAGGTGAGCAAGGCGCCGGTACAGCCGCGCTGCAGCTCTGGCAGACGTCCAGGGGCCGATCCGACGTCTAGAGCAATCCGCCAGGCTGGCTGTGCCAGCGGCGGCGGCGGTTCCGGCGGCGGCGCCACGCCCCTGCCCACCCGTAGCCTCTTGTCTCTCCTCCGCCCTGCCTCGCAGCCCTGCGCGCCCCGCGCGCCGCAGCCACCCAGCAGCAGCATGCCGCGGCAGCGAGCCGNGCCGAGGCAGCAGCCACCGAGGCGCCGCCGGCGCCGGGCGCCGCTCACACCAACGGCGGCGGCACGCGTGTCATGATCATCGGCGGAGATGGCTACTGCGGCTGGGCCACCGCGCTGCACCTGTCGGGTGGGTTGCACGCTTGGCCTTGGGCTGGAGTGCTCTGGGCACCCGGGCACACAGCAGTGCCGCAGTGGGGCGGCACCTGCCGGCCGCTGTTGCCTGCTGTGCGCATGGGGCGTGATGGCGGCTTGCCATAGTTGTTGCGGCAGCTGCGGCGCGGCGTGGCTGGCAGGTGTGGCTTGGCGCTGCAAGCCTGCGTGCTGTTCTCGCAGTGCCTGAGTGCTGCGGCCGACCTTCCCGAATCCCCAGCCCCCGAGCTTGCTGCCTGCGTGACTCCCTGTTCCGCAGCGCTCACCTGCGTGCGTATGTGCAGCCGGTTCGGTCCCTCCTGCTCCTTTTCCTGACCTTCGGTTATTGCTTCCTTTTGTTTCATTTCTAAATGAATCAATTTAAACAAAAAGAAAGCTCTGCTCTGCCCACCTGCAGCGCGCGGCTACAACGTGCAGATTGTGGACAACCTGATCCGCCGCAACTACGACATGCAGGTGCGCTGTGCAATGTGTTGCACTCAAGGGGCCCCTTAAGGTGCGCTGTGCACTCAAGGCAGGACCCTTAGGTGCGCTGTGCACTCAAGGCAGGGCCCTTGAACATGGGGCTGCTCGAGGTGGCAGCCTGGTGCGCACCGCCACGTGCGACCGACTGCCCGCTGCGCCCAGCCATGCTGTACTGGAACGCCTTCACAACCACGCCCGCAGCCAGCAGCCTTTGCACACTGGAAGACACACTGGAAGATACAGCTGGAGCCCTGGTGTGCTCCCACTCTCCCGCAGCGGGGCCTCGACACCCAGACTGTCGGATGGCTGGTTGATTTGCTCGTTGTGCCCAGAACCAGTTGTTACCGATTCCTCCCCGCAGCTGGGCCTCGACACCCTGACCCCCATTGCCTCCGCCCACGACCGCGTGCGCAAGTGAGCTCCTTGGCTTCCTGGCCTCGTGTTGCTTCCAGGCACCTGGCCTTGTGCTGCTTCCTGGGCACATGGTGCAGGAGGCTGGCAGCTCGGTTTGGGCTGTGGTGTGCCCACGCCGCTGCTGCCGATGCCGGCTTTGCCGCTGTTGCTGCTTCCGCTGCTGCTGCCGTGGCCCAGGGCCGCGGGCGTTTCAAACACGCTTGATGCTCCTGCCGCAGGTGAGGCGATGCCAGCGCCGAGCACACCGACCCGCAAGTGCTCTCGCAGCAGTCCGTCTCTCACTCCTGCGCTGATCCATGAGCCTATGATCAATCCGCAACTGCCGCAGGTGGGCCGAGGTCAGCGGCAAGCACATCGACCTGCAGGTTGGCGACATTTGCGACTGGGAGTTCCTCAGCCAGGCAAGCTGTTTGATTTGATTATTTCGACTGTGGTTTTGAAAGACACCTAGGTTGTGCACGCTGAGAGCCGAGGTTTCAGCTGCTCGCAGCCGTGTACACGTCTGCGCACCTGCAACCGGGAGTTCCTCAGCGGGGCGAGCGGTCCACAGCCACACGTGTCGTATGTGTCAGTGCTGCACCTGCCTCTGATTGTGTGGGTCTAAAAGCGCGCGGCCCGGCAGCTGAGCAACCACGTGCAGCTCCATTCGTCCCTGCCCTGCCACAGACGTTCATCAACTTCAAGCCGGACGCCGTGGTGCACTTTGGCGAGCAGCGCAGGTGGGCGGAGATAACCGTCTACGTTGTATTGCGTGCGGCTCTGCCTGCGCTGCCTGCCGTGCGGCTCTGCCTGCCCTGCCTGCTGTGCTGCGTTACCTGCTGTGCCTGTTGTGCCTGCTGTGCCGTGCTCTGCAGCAACCCACCTGTCCACCTGCTCACCCATGCCCCTTTTCAGCGATATGCTATCAACTTCTCATTGACTGGGTTAGCTCCTTTGGCCCGTTGCAGTGCCCCCTACTCCAAGATCGACTAACCGCCAGCGCGCTGTGTACACGCAGCTGGCCTGCAACGCTATATTAACTGCTTACCGACTTCATTTGGCCCCTCTGCAGCGCCCCGTACTCCATGATTGACCGCCAGCGCGCCGCGCACACCCAGCCTTTCTGCTATCAACTTCTTACTGACTTCGTTAGGTTCTCCTTTGGCCCGTTGCAGTGCCCCCTACTCCAAGATCGACCAACCGCCAGCGCGCCGTGTACACGCAGCTGGTCTGCAATACAACATCAACTTCTTTCTTACTTACTGGGTTAGCTTCAAAGCTTCTCACCCCTGCCCCTTTCTGCAGCGCCCCGTACTCCATGATTGACCGCCAGCGCGCCGTGTACACCCAGTCCAACAACGTGCTGGGCACCATCAACGTGCTGTATGCCATCAAGGTGGGGCTGGCTTGCTAACCAGTGCAAGCAGTGCACGAGTTGGGAGAGCGCTGCGGGTATGCTCCTGAGACCTACAGCTGGACTTTACATTGGTGGTATCAGGAGGTTGAGCTCTGAGACACGTGAAATGACTGCAGTCTTGTGCTGCTCACCGCAGGAGCTTACACAACTTGCAGCTTGCATACATATTGAGACCCCGATTGCACTGATTGCTGCGTTTCTTGTGTTTTCACCGCAGGAGCTGGCTCCCGAGTGCCACCTTGTCAAGCTGGGCACGATGGGCGAGTACGGTGAGCAGGCCGCGGCCAGTTTGCTGCTCTTGCTTTGGTATTGGTGGCCGCGGCGGCTCTCGTGCCGGTGGCTGTGGCTGCTCTGCTGTGGGTGGCCGCGGCTGCTTTCGTTTGAATGCCCACACTCCCCGACCTGCAATTGAATGCGCAGGCACCCCCAACATCGACATCGAGGAGGGCTACATCACCATCACCCACAACGGCCGCACCGACACCCTGCCCTACCCCAAGCAGGCGCGCCTTGCTGCCGCACACATCCGCACTGCTTGCTGATGGCGCCGCCGCCGCTGCTGCTGTTTCTGTAGCTGCAGCTGCTGCGTTCATGTTTCTGGAGGGTGCAGGGACCACAGCGGCCGCACCTGCTCGCCGCCCTTTCCCATGCATGAAGGGTTGGGAGGGGTGGATGCAGCAGCAGCAGCAGCAGCCACGCCACGTGTTGCCTGCACTGACGTGCCCGCTGCCTTGTTGTGATGCAACCGCAGGCCGGCTCCTTGCAACCCCCACTCCCATGTACAAATGTCCACATCATGCGCCTCTGGCTTGGTTGTTGGGATTCTCAAACCAGAGCCCGCTTCCCTCTCCCTCCTTCTAAGCTTCAACTGTTTTCCCACTTCCCTTCTTTTTCCCACTTCCCCTTCAATCCTGTGCAAGCGGGAGCCTTCTACCACCTGTCCAAGGTGCCTCCTTTTCTTTTCCAACTTTTTCCACTTCCCTTCTTTGTTCCCACTTCCCTTCTTTTTCCCACTTCCCCTTCAATCCTTCACAGGCCGGCTCCTTCTACCACCTGTCCAAGGTGCACGACAGCCACAACATGCACTTTGCGGCCCGCGCCTGGAAGATCCCCATCACCGACCTCAACCAGGTGCGGTTTCAATCGATGACTTTAAGATGGCTTTACCGCCAATCAATCAGTTGATCAGTGATGGGTGGTTGCACGGCATCGACTAGCCACATGGTCGTATGGTTGTCCCTCGACCAGCCGCATGGTTACCACTCGGCTCCCCACAGGGCGTGGTGTACGGCTACGGCGTGCGCACCCAGGAGACGATGGCTTCTTCTGGGCCGCTGCCCAGACACTTTCAATCTCAAAGTCCAGCCACATCACATGGTTGACCCTCGACTCCGCACATGTTTTTCCGCAGGGCGTGGTGTACGGCGTGCGCACCGAGGAGACGATGGCGGACCGCGCGCTCATCAACCGCTACGACTATGATGCCATCTTCGGCACGGGTGCGAGTTGCTCAGTACTGGCGGTGTCTAAGTAGGTGGTTCAGAAGCTGTGATGGCCTCTGCTTAAAGCGCTCCGCTATGATGCCATCTTTGGCACGGGTGAGAGCTTTAAACAATACTGGGGCGCTAAATAAGCTGTGCTGGCCCTGCTCAATGTGCTACGGCTACGACGCCATCTTCGGCACGGGTGAGCGGCTTTTTTGGTTCGGTACTCAGGGGGCGGTCCTGAACCAGAGCTGTGTTAGCCGCCGGCCCTGCTCAGCACGCCACGACTGCTTGTATGATGCACTTTCTGGCACAGGGTGGGCCATGCATGCCTGCCAGCTTGGAGGTTTCGGAGGCAATGCGGTAGCATGGCGCCTGGGCGGTGGTGCAGGCGGTGGGCCGCCCGCTGACTTGGCGTGTACCGCAAGCACACCTGCGGCTCACCGCCCAACCACCCATCCCTCCTCGCTCACCCATTACCCTAACCCACGCCCAGGGCATAACTCCTTCTTCCTTGCACTGTGGCCCCTGCAGCCCTGAACCGCTTTGTGGTGCAGGCGGCGGTGGGCCATCCCCTCACCGTGTACGGCAAGGGCGGCCAGACGCGCGGCTTCTTGGACATTCGTGACACCGTGCGCTGCATCCAGGCAAGCCGTCTGGTAGATTCTCGAGTCATTTTCTGGGGCGGGTTGTGTGAGGCCATTTGGGGGCACTGAGGCAGGGGCGGCCAGGCGCGCGACAACCCGCTGGCACGACCTGTCGCGGTGCTGTCCTGCTGTCCCCTGTGCAGCGTGCTCAGTTTCAACCTGTTCCCTCCCCATCCAACTTGCAGATCGCCATCGACAACCCGCCGGCGCGCGGCGAGCAGATGCGCGTGTTCAACCAGTTCACCGAGCAGTTCAGGTGGGACCCTAGTGGGCTGGCGCTCAGCTGTCAAACTAGACTGGACTGGACTTATCCAGTTCATGTGGCTTGCCTGTGGGTTTGAAAGGTTCAGCGGCGCCGGTTCGCGTGCACACCCATTCTGCTGGCCCGGCTTGCACTCTGGGCACTTCAGCACTCGTTTCTGATTGATTAAATCGATTCTGATTGACGATTTAACCCCTTCTGGCTGCAGCGTGAACGACCTGGCGCGCATCGTGACTGAGGAGGGCAAGAAGCTGGGCCTCGATGTGCAGGTGGGTGAAAGAAAAATGACAGAAAGAAAGAGTGTGCTTTGGACGTGGATTGAGGGGGCCAGCTGGGTAATAAGCCCAGGGGGGCAGAAGCTGGGCCTGGATGTGCATGGCGGCGCTGTCCCTTTTTGAGCCGACACGTCGGCCAGCCCTGTTTTGGGTTGCGCCCAGCTGCTATGTGCACGCCTGCTGCTGGCGGTTGCACCGCCTGGCCGCTGGGGGTTGCAGGTGTCAGCATGGCTAGTTGGTCCCCCCGCGGACAATGCCAGACCCCAAACCCCTGCGTCTCTGCCCCCGCGCCCGTCCTCGCAGACCATCAGCATCCCCAACCCTCGCGTTGAGGCCGAGGTGGGTTACAGAGAGGGGGGAGGTAAACAGCCGGGGGACACGCTCTGCTCTGAGTGCACCCAGCAGCGCTGCTGCTGCCGCAGCTAGCGGGCAGGCGGCACAGAGGAGCATTGGTGGCTGCCACCAGTTGCAGGCTGGCTTGCGGTGCGCACCCAGGACCATCCCCGCTGCCCAGCTGAGCGTGTCCCCCTCCCCCTGCCTGCCCTCCCTTCCCCTGAATCTTCAGGAGCACTACTACAACGCCAAGGTGAGGGCCGCGGAATATTGAGCGAGACGGGCCGCACAGGGCCTAGTTGCATTGCCTTAGGGTCTGCCTGACATCCAGGCCGGCACTGCTGCTGCGTTGGGTGAGCAGCTGGTAGGTGATGGGCCTGCTGCCACACCTGCCTGTCTGCCCGCCCACAAACGCCTGACATCCAAGTTGCCCTCCCTGTGTTTTCCCCGCTGCAGTGCTCCAAGCTGCAGGAGCTGGGCCTGGTGCCGCACCTGCTGCAGGGCTCCATGATTGACTCCCTGCTTGAGTTTGCGCTGGAGGTGAGCGCCCTTGCTGGGGAAAAAATAGAGTGGCCCAGTTGCTCAGCTGCTGCCCTGAAATCGGCTTCCCTGGGATGGGACGCGCTGCACTGCACTGTCTGTCGTTTTTTCCCACCTGTATCCCGGCCTGTGTTGGTAGCAGCAGCGTGCAGTGCAGCTGGGCGCTGTGTCCGGCTCGCTGCGCTGGCGGCAATGTTTAGAATGGCAGCTTCCGTTCCCTAAGGTGTTCTTCTGCAGTGCATGGAGCTGATCAAGCCCGCGGTAGTCGAGCAATAGAGAACGCACAGCTGGCATTGTCAGTGAACCGCGCGTCCCCATCCCTGCCCCCCTGTCCTTGTGCAGTACAAGGAGCGCGTGCGCCCCGAGCTGATCAAGCCCGCGGTGGACTGGAAGAAGAGCGGTGTGTCTGTGGCCACCATGAGCGCGGCAGTGGCCAAGTGAAGAGCCACCAGTTCTCGTTACTAGCTGCTTCCCTGGCTACTTGAGCTGCAAAGTAGCCCTGACCAGTCGCACGTGTTCTCTCATTCCTTGGACCCCCACCCCTACCTCACCGTCTAAACAAGCTCATCCCATTTCGTTGCCGCTGCTGACGATGTTCCCCGCCTGCTGCGCTTATCCGTCCCTCGCTCTCGCTGCCCTCCACAGCTCTCCTTTCGGATCTCGCATCTCCCGCTCCCCGCTGCCGCTCGCTGCTCAGCGAAACGACGCACCTGTTTTCGGCGGCCCCTGGGGGTCCTTTTGGCCTAGCGCTCCCGCTTTTGTAACTGCCCAGCATGCTAATGGGAGCAGGGAACGCGAGGGAAAGGGAAGCGGCAGCATGCGGCGCCCAGGCTGGGCGGCGGGGCGCCAAACCCACAGCACGGCCCTGCCTGCATTGCGTGCGGCGATCGGGCTGCGCGGGGGCTCCTGTTTAGTGTTGCGGCCATGAACTCTCTGTTGTCGCTGCTGCCGGGCAAAAGTCCCACGGAGGCGGCGCACGACGCGCCGGCCAGCAAGCAGCAGGACAATGTGGTGACCTGCAGTGACGGATGCAAGTGAGCGAGCCGGTCGCGGGCCCGGCGGGTGGGCTGGGTCGGCGGCGGCGGCGACGGCGACGGCGGTGCTTGCAGTGCCTGTCCTCCAACCCTTACTCCAAACTCACTCCAAAACCCTCTCCAAACTCACAGGCTGGTGTGGCAGAAGTATGGGCGGCCCGGCGGCCCTGTGGTGGTGCTCATACATGGCTGGAGCGGCAGCAGGTGAGCGGCGTAGGGCGCACGCGCGGCGGCAGGGCAGGCCGCTTCCCAATGTCGGCTTCCGCACTGCCAAACGATGCATGCAGGGCAGGGCAGCCAGATTGTTGTGCACACCTGGCTGCCCGAGAGCAACGACAGTTGTTTCCTGATCTGGCTATGATGATTTGACCTCCCTGATAGGCACTATTGGGATCTGACGGCGCCCTACCTAGCATCCCACGGCTGCTGCGTGTGAGTGTAGCGTGCCTTGGGTGGGAGCCGGGCGGTTGGGCAGTTCGAGGCTGGCTGGCGGCTCGCAACCCGGCTGGGGCGCCCCACCTGCAAGCTTGGATGCTGTTTTCACGGGAGAGTGATGGTTGTTTGGCTGTGCTGACGACTCGGAGGCTCAGTCGTTGTGGCGTCTCTGTCGCGACAGCAACTACTGATCAGCTGCCTCTGTCGCCCCTTCGAGGTTCGCATACGATCGGCAGTCCCCGGGCGACTGTGGATGGATGGCATTCATCTGTGTGTCCGTGATTCTAAATCCTTCATTGCAGCTACGCGTACGATCAGCGGTTCCACGGCGACTCTGGCAAGCCCTCCTGGGTGCGGCGGGTTTTGTTTTGGCAGTGCTGCGGTCGATGACTCGGGCTTGTGCAGGCGAGGGCGCCTTGCTGCCACGCCGCGTCGTCACGCTGGTGGTCGTATTGTCCTATTTGCTCAGGCGTTCAGCCAGCCAGCCAGCCAGCCAGCAGTGCATGCCGATCCCGTGCGACTGCGCGCAGGCACTTGCTCCGCGGCACTCGCTCCGTCCGGTGCAGCCTGATCCTGCCGCTGCCAGTGATCCCTTGTTTGCACCATACACTCCCGCCCTTGTGTGTACCATTCCTTGTTGATGCTCCCGCCCTCCAGGGCTTCCACGTGGCGCGGTTAGCGGCGGACCTGCGGGAGCTGCTGGTGCAGGCAAGCACTTCATTCTCTGTGCTTTGTTCGCTCATTCTATCTTCAGACGCTTTGCTGTGCTGATGAGGCGTGGCGGTTTGAGGCACAGGCTCGACCGCGCTGCTGGTGTGAGGTTGCCAGCGGACCTGCGGCCGTCACCTGAACTGCACTTATTTCCGATTGTTCCGACCTCCCGCCCCACATGTGCAGCTGGATCTGACGGAAGTGACCGTGGTTGGTGCCTCCATGGGCTGTGCCATCACTTGAAACGCATTTTCTCTGGCGCTTGCGACCTTCCACTCCATTTGCAGCTGGACTTGAGCGAAGTGACCGTGGTTGGTTCCTCCATGGGCTGCGCAGTCATCTGGTCATACATCGAGCTGTTCGGAGAGGACCGGCTAAAGCAGGTGGGTTGCTTTTGTACTATTGGAAATTGTAAACCGTGGATTGCGTGACGATTCATCTGGTCATACATCGAGGTGTTTGGGGAGGACCGGCTAAAGCAGGTGGGTTGCTTTTGTACTACTGGAAATTGTAAACCGTGGATTGCGTGACGATTCATCTGGTCATACATCGAGGTGTTTGGGGAGGACCGGCTGAAGCAGGTGAGTTGACTTTTGCAAACCGCAGATTGCATGACAACTGCAGACCGCAGATTGCGTGACGAATCGTCAACAACCGTATATCTACAACGTACAACCTTGTGAGAGGAACGGCGGACACACGTGGTTGACAAGTTGCTGGCCCAGCCCTAGCATTTCAGCTGCTCTGCCGCAATCTGCATGCCCCCGATCGGCCAGCCAGCTGTGCTACCCGGTCCCCTTTTGCAGGCGTGCTTCGTGGACCAGGCCCCCCTGCAAAACGTGGCGACCGACTGGAAGTGGGGCAGCACCGGCTGCTACGACATTGCATCCCTCACGCGCCTGCAGTGCAAGCTGCAGTCAGGTGGGAAAGACTATAAGGGGAGGGTGGCTGGCTGTTTCGGGGCAGGGAGGGGCCGGCTGCTGTGGGATTGCATTGCATCCCTCACGCGCCTGCGGTGCAACGCTGAAGTCAGGTGTGGTGGTTCTGTCCGGCTGTGTGGCGTCCGACCACCCTTGTCACGCCTGTTCACCCCCTCCCCCTCTCGCAGACTTCCCCGGGTTTGCCAAAGAGAACGGCCGCTTCTGCACAACCATCCCGCTGGCAGCCGAAGTGACAAAGGTGCTGGAGCAGGAGACGCTTCGGGCGGGTGAGCAGTACAAGTCTGCGCCTGTGCTGGCTCAGTGACTTGCGACTTTTTATTGCACGCCTCACGGCGACGCCCCGAAGGGGCGCTGCAGTTACGTCCATTCGACTGACCCTGGGCTTGCATGCGCCATTCGCCAAAACATCAGCTGGTCGCCTTTGTCTTGAGGGTGCGGGCAGCCTGCCTTGCGGTTGGGCTGTCCGGGGTGTTGGAGCAGGCGGCGCTGCGGGCGGGTGGGCAGCTGCCGCGCGCTTTGCTCAGCCTTGCACGCTGTGCTTCGCCACCGGCTCCCACAGCCCCCACTTCCGCAGCTGGTGGCGGATCAAAAGGGAAAGCAAAATGGGGGACCACACCGCCCTCGGCTGGCGGCCGCTGCTGCTTCCTCAAACCTCGGCTGCATTCTATATATTTGTTTGAGATTTATTTCAAACGCTGCCCTCCCTTGCTACCTGCAGACCCCAACGCGCTGGCCCAGCTCATGGCGGATCACACTGCGCTCGACTGGCGGCCGCTGCTCCCCCGCATCACCATCCCGTGCCTGAACGTGGTTGGGCGCAAGGTGGGCCTCCACTCTACTTTATCTGCCATGCATGTGCTGCATGTTTCCTCGTCTGCTGCCGCGCACCGCCACCCCCCTTGTACCTGTGGTGGGCCGCAAAGGTAAGACTTACCTTAGTTCTAGTTAGCTTGCTGCTGAGTGTTGCCTGAATCAGTCACGAAGCATTGCCCTGAATACATCACGAAGTGTTGCCCTGAATCGACCACGCTGTGCTCGCCTTACCCAATCAATTGTTTAATCACTTTCGCTGCAGAGCGCCGTGTTCCCCTGGTACGGCGTGGAGATGGTGGGCAAGCTCATCCCCAACTGCCACACGGTGGGTCCTTAAATTCATGTGTGAACCTTGGTTGAGCTGTCCGAAGTGATGGTGTGCAAACCTGGTGTGCAAGATCTTCCCCAACCGCCACATGGTGGGTCCAATTGTGCATTGATTTATGAGGGTGGTGCCGACCTCGGCGTGTTCGCGAACCTGACGAGGTGGAGGCATTGGGCAAGCCCACCCCCAAAACAGCCGCACGGTGGGTGCTGCAAGCAGGCTAGCTGATGTCTGCAATTGCTGTTGCTCCTCGTGCCAACCGCGGCCGTGCGCCCATTGGTGTGCAGGAGTTTTTCGAGAACGCCAACCCCTGGTTCTGGGCTGCGTTGGAATGACTGCCATCTGTCTGTCGCCACGGTTGGTTAGCTCGACAAATGTTGTGCGCCCACCTGGCCCGCAGGTTTTTTTCGAGAACGCCAACCACTGGCTGTACCTGGAGGAGCCCGACAAGTTCAACAAGCGTGCGTGCAGCTGTTTATATGCAACATATATAGATTGTTTTGGTTTTCCAGTATCTATTACTTTTGGGATGGGGGGAGCCCGACAAGTTTAACAAGCGTGAGTTGACGCTGCTGCATGTGGGCCCTGCATGAGGGCCCTATCGCTGCCTTCCAGGCGGGCTGGGCCGTGGAGAGATTGCGTGTCTGCCCCTCTCCGCGGCCCCCCTGCCCTGCCTCGCCCGAGTGCTGGCCGGCTTTGCCCCCGCCGGCTGCCTTCGAGCTGCTCGCCACAGCCGGCTTCCTTTCAGCTCGGCTCCGTAGCTGCTGTTGAAACACAACGTCGTCTTTCCACCGCTATCCACAGTACTGGCCGACTTTGCCACGGCCGGCTGCCGGGCATGGGCTCACATTGCTGCTGTTGACACAACTCCTTGCCGTCGTCTGCCACGCTGCCCCGCAGTGCTGACCGACTTTGCCACCGCAGGCTTCCTGCACGTCTCCAAGGTGCTCCACCTGTGAGCTTGCGCCACCCACCTGGGTCACCCACCGGTGTCGCACGGCGGATGGCGGCAGTAATGCAGTTTTTTATACGCGCCCACCAGCGAGGGCGCGCCTGCACAGCGCTGCACTTGTGAGCGCACGGCACGATGACGCCTCGCCCGTCTGTGATGGGACGCACGCGGTTGCATGCTGCGGCAGCCCAGCCAGCGGCGGCAGAGTGGGCAGTGGAGTGGCGGCAGCTGCGACAGCAGGCGGGCAGTCCAGTGCCGCGCATGCGGCCAAGGCTTTGGCGCCTAATGGGCAGCCCAATTCGTGTTGCTTGTGTGACTCACCCAACTGCTGCATGGCAGCCACCAGACGAGTGGTCGGTGCCCGACCGGCGTTGGGCAGCCCCACTGCCGCATTGGCTGGGGCCCACCTGGCATTTTATTCCCACCTTTTCCTCGCTATTTCAGCACTGCCACACCCTATTGTCGAGATGTACCCGAGACTGCCGTAAAGCTGTGCAGAGCTGCGCAGACATGCCGGCCCGGGGCGCCATGTGGCAGTGCCGCCGCCAGCGGTGCGGGGAGGTACGGCCCTCTGCGCTTGGCTGCTGATCAGCATCACACACATCCCTACTCCTCCGTCGGTTAGCACTCCTTCACTGACCACCAGCAGCGGTAGCCAGCTCGCGCCGAGGCGGAGCGCAGCTGGAAGGGTGCACATGGTTTCCTGAAGTCCGGTAGATGGCGGGGAGGAGGATCGAGCGGCCGGCGCGGCGATCAGGGCGCGGCCTGGTGCTCGCTGTCGCCGCCCTGCTGGCCCTGGGCGCCATCCTCTTCGCCAAGCAGACCACGGGGCTCCCGTGGCCCGTGTTCAACACCTGGCAGGTACGATGCCGGCGGGGGCTTGCCCTGCCTGCCACCGCCGCCGCCGCCTGCCTGGCATCGGCGGCAAGATGGCCGCCCCGCCTCCACAGTCACACCCACACGAACGTGTTGGCTCGCTGCAGGTGTCGACTGCTAATGTGTCTACGGCGCTGGCGGCACATACGCCTGCACCAACCGCAGCTGTTGAGCAGCAACAGCCGCCGGCCGCCGCCGCCAAGCGCCCACTGACCGCCGAAATCAAACGGCGGTGCGAGGGCACCCTGGGCACCTGGTGCATCGACTTCCACACTCAGGCGGAGGTGCTGGCAGTGACTGCGCCGCGCGGCAACCGCACGTGCAGCATGGACTGCAACCAGGTGGGTGCTGGTGGCGGCGGTGGTGGGCTGCTGCTGCTGTTGCCAAGTATGCCGCAGCTCCTCGTTGCCCCACCGCTGCTGGGGCAGCAGCGGCGGTCAAGGCGGCGACGGCGGCTGCAGTGTGCTGCTGGGTGGCATGCAGATGCACCACCGTAGCCTGCCGCTGTTCACCCTGCAAGCTGTACAACACTGCCACCCAGGCTGACCCCTGGCCGCCCCTCTCTCACTCTGGCCCTGCAGGTGGGCACGTGCAGCGCCCTCACCGGCCTGTGTACCTGCCCCGCCGGCTGGCAGGGCTTCAACTGCCTGATGCCGCTGCCGCGCCACTGCGCCACACACTACGAGTATTTTGGCTACGAGCGAGGCAGGCACGAGGCCAACATCACCGCGGGAGTGGGGCTGCCCAGCATCCATGCGTTCCCCGAGACACACTGCGCGGGTGGGTCGGGGGA
This sequence comes from Chlorella sp. Dachan, assembly GCA_006782975.1. NCBI lineage: Eukaryota > Viridiplantae > Chlorophyta > Trebouxiophyceae > Chlorellales > Chlorellaceae > Chlorella > Chlorella sp. Dachan. The sequence goes on along the minus strand of RRZL01000079.1, from coordinate 175,969 downwards.
GGCACGCGTGGGAGTGTGTGGCGAAGCTGCGTGGGATTGTTGTGGCGAAGCTGCGCGGCATTGTGCTGCGAATCTGCGTGGCATTGCGTGGCCGAGCTGCGTGGCGGCAGTTGGCGCAAGGGGGAAGCGCTGTAGCAGGGGCAGCGTTGCAGGCATGGGTGTGCCTTTCTTAGCGCTGCCGCCGCCGACATGCAAGGCGCCTGGTGTTCCTCCGTGCAGGCACGTGCGACGAAACCATTGCGTCCTGCTTCTGTCCGTCGAACACGACCTACGGCCGGCGGGCGGCGCCAGAAGATGCACCCCCAGGTGTGGGCCTTGCTTTGGATGGCTGCAGGCAGCCATGTTGTCATGCGGGGCACGCGGTGGGTGGCTGCAGGCGGCCATGCGAGCCCGCCACTGCTGCCGCAAGCCTCACGGGCCATTCCACCCCTGCACTCTGCTTTCACACCTCCCCATGGCCCCTGCTCGCCCGCCCTTGATTTGCCCAACAGGCACGCCGCCGCTGCAAGTTGGGAGGCCCATGGGACAGTACTGCCAGCCCAACCGCACTCCCGACGGCCAGGAAACGGCTTGGGGAACCGTGGAACCCGAAGACCTGTTTGGGCCTCAGGGCTGGTGCACGGCTGCAGAGCCCAAGGTGCAGTGCCCCTGCACCGCCGACGGTACGCTTCGGGTGTCGTTTGTTTTTGTTTTCTGAATGGCGGCGCTGCTGCTGTGCTGCGGCGAAGGCCGGGCTCCTGCCGCACGGCTTCCTTGTGTGCTGTCACCCACCTGCCCGCTGCGGCCCATGTGCCGCCGCGCAACACACGCCCGTGCATCTCCAAGCTGGGTTGTCCTCCAGACTGCGGCGGCAAGAGCCGCGCCGTGCACACAAAGGAGTGTCGCAGCAACACGCCATCCGCTGCTGCTGTGGCTGCTGCAGGCTGGGGCGGCAAGAATTGCGAGGAACCATATGAGCAGGCGGGTGCTGGGGAGGAGCGGTTGTGTGTGTGCCTTCAAGATAGCAGCCAAGGTAGCACTTTGGATGGCGGTTTGCAGAGCGCTCTCTCATGCTGGTCCTCTGTGCTGCGCCTTCACTGCTCTTCCAACCCACTGGCCCCTCTAATGTTGTTGTTCTCAACACGCACAAGGCGTATTCTTTCTTTCTTTCTTTCTTTCTTTCGTCTTTCTTCTCCTCCAATCGTGGGTCGGCCGCCGTCCCCATGACCTTTGCATCCCATGTGCATCCCTCTGCCCTAGCGCAGTTTTGCTTCAATCAGTGCAACGGCCGAGGCACTTGCATCGGCGGTTACTGCCGCTGCCACAAGGGTAGGCGGGGAGCACGTGGGTGGGATGCTGCACAGCGTGCTGTCGCGGGCGGCTAGAGCGCCCAATGCTGCGCTGCGGTGCCGCTGGCTGGAGCAGCCGGGGTAGCACTGGGAGGGACCAGCGTGCCTGCGAGCTGGGTTGCATGGCCGGTGGGCAGCCTCAGGCTACGCTGCCTACTCCTTCGTGCAACCAGGCACGCCCCAGTGTGTCTTTCCCAATGGAAGCTCCTGCGCTCAACTAAACAGTTGCCCCGCCATGCGCCCGCAATGCCATCCATGCAGGCTGGCATGGCATCGACTGCGCGCACCGCAGCGCGGCGGTGGAGCCCGAGGCGCCGCCCCAGCCGCCGGCGTGGGTGGCTGAGAACGTGCACACCCCGGCTGCGGCTGACTTCCCCGCTAATGCCACCCGCAAGCGGCCGCTCATCTACGTGTGAGCTGGGGATGGGTGTTTGTCCCCCCCTTTTCTCCTCCCAAACCACCCAAGTGTTGTTGGTGCGCGGTTGCTAGCCGCCTGTTTTGACGGGGGTGGCATGCATCACAAACCACCCCCCATTCCCTCTTGCCCCACCCCGCCCCGTAGTTACGAGCTGCCTGGCGACTATGGCACGTTTTACCTGCAGGTGTGCTGCCCTGTGCTGCCCTGCCCTGTGCTGTGCTGTGCTGTGCTGTGTCGTGGCCTGCCTGCGGCCTGCTATGCTGTGCGTCCTTTGCCGCTGCACTCCATACTGTGAAGGCAGTGTTTTGCCCCTCAGGCACCTAACCCCCCTGCTCTGCACCACGTCTGTGTTCTTGCAGTACCGCCGCGGCGGGGGCGCGTGCGTGCCCCGCACATATGAGCTGCCCGGGAACGAGACGCGCCTGTCAGGTGCGGGGGTGCGGCCTGTCTCAGCTGCCTGGCTGCTGTCCTGTGAGCGACGGGTGTGGCGCTTCTTCTCATATTCTGCAGCGGGATGTGACTGCACCGGTGGGAGCGCTGGGACGCGTGCTGCCTGCGCTCTGCCTGCTGTGCTCTGGATGCACCTTTTGTGCAACACGCCACTGCCTGCACACTAGAGTTCAGCACCGCTTGATACATAACCTGCAGACTGGACGTACACAGTTGAGGCCGGCTTGTTGGGGGTTTGCTGACTGCACTCTAAATTTAAGCACCGCTTTATTCGTAACTTGCAGACTGGACGTACACGGTGGAGGCCGGCTTTCTGGAGGCGCTGCTGCAGAGCGAGCACCGCACGCTGGACCCCGAGGAAGCAGGTGCGTGCTTTGTTAGGCATATTTCAATATTACACTAGTACAAAAAGTGCTAAAATGCAGCTGGTGCTGTGCATGCGCCGTGGAGCGAGCACCGCACGCTGGACCCAGAGGAAGCAGGTGCGTGCTTTGCTTGGTATATAAGAAGAAAAACAATTCAGTACAACAAGTGGTGCAGCTGGGGCTTTGCGTGCGCCACAGCGCGAGCACCGCATGCTGGGCCCCGAAGGCGCTGGTGAGCGGGTGTCTGGTTGGTTGCAACCTTGACCTTGGTTTGACACCTTGGCTGCGAGTTGATTGCGATGCGTACCTGATTATGCAAATCTGCTTATCTTCGGGCTGACCTGGCTCACCCCTGTGCAGACTTCTTCTTCATCCCCCTCTTCCCCGCCTGCTTCATCCACCCAGTCAGGTGTGGTGCATGTGACACTCTTGGCACTCGTCTTGCCTTGCGCTGGGCATGGTTGTTGTGTGTGACGCTCTGCGTGCCCTAGATGCTGTGTTGAGCTGCACTGACATGCCGGCCAGTCGCCACTATTGCTACCGCTTGGGCTGCCGCCGCGGCCGCGGCCGCTGCCGCCGCTGCACCTGCCGTCGCCGCTGTCGAGGCACATACAGGACCGGCCGGCACTTCTGTGACTGGTACAGCTTCACTGCCGCCCCCTTAAGGTGGCAAGTTGAATGCAGAGTGCAATTCACACTTCACCGATGCCGCTCCTTATGCACTTCCGCAGGGACTCTGCCGAACTTTCACTACTCGTCGAACCCATCACAGGCGGCTGACTTTTCACTACCCACACCGAACTGAACTTGGCACTGGTGCTTCACTTCCCTGCAGGGACTCTGCCGACTCACTGCGCGACTTTTACCACGCACATAACACCCAGCACTTGTGCGGCTGATGCAATTTCACTGCCGCCCCTTTCGCATTGCCGCAGGGATTCTGCCGACTCCCTGCGCGACTTTTACTACTCGGTGGCGCACAACCGGGTGCAGGGCGCAACCAACCTGATGCTTGAGGCGTGGCACTGGCTGCGCGCGCACCACCCCTACTGGTGCGCTTGCGGTTTGTCGGTTGGTCGCCTGGGTTTGCACTCTGCGGCTTGGCGAACAGTGAGATTTAGAAAACAACTAGACCAGCCTCTTGCTTGGAGACCTGGCATTGGCTGCGCTTGCACCACCCCACGGCTGGGGCGCTTAATTGCTTTTGTTATTGCAGCAGTCGCTGCTGAGTTGGAAGGCAAACGGATGCCCCTACCTGCCTGCCAAGTTTTCAGCGCGTCCCGCCCCCCAAACAAAACGCGCAGGGACCGGCGGGGCGGGCGCGACCACATCCTCATTTCGGCGCATGATGAAGGATCCTGCTGGATCCCCTCTGCCCTTCGCCCCGCCATCGTTCTGAGCCACTGGGGTAGGATGGACGCCAACCACACCTCTGGGACGGCTTATGGCGCCGACAACTATTCGGCAGAGCTGGTGAGGGCGGCTGCGCAGGGCGGCTGCCTGGGGTGGGGTGGGGTTATTTGAAGCGCACGCTGCGCAAGGCAGGCTGGTGGTGGCTGGATGGGTGAGCGGGGAACGGACGGCGCAACATTAGCTGGTGAGCTGCTCAGCACGTTGCTGTGTTCTCTGCTGCTGCTGCTGCTGCTGCCGCCGCCGGGATTACCGACTTGCTGCTGCTGCCGCTGCTGCCGCTGCTGCTGGCGTTGTTGCCGCCTCCCTGCTCCTGCTGCTGTTGTTGTTGCTGCTGCTGCCGCCGCTTGCGGGCTGCTGCAGTGCGAGCCAGCGGCTGGCTGCCCGGTTCCGCCTTGGTTGATGCTGCTCGCGCTTTGCCTCGTTTGTTGCCTCCTCGCCTGCAGCACCACCCCCAGCTTGAGCGGGATGGCTGGCTGCAGAAGCTGGGCTGAAGTGTTATCCTACTGCCGCCCCTCACTCCTCGTGAATGGCGCACTCCCCTCCCTGATTTTGTTTCCTCGCAGCACCACCCCCAGTTTGAGCCGGATGGCTGGCTGAAGAAGCTGGGCAAGCACCCCTGCTATGAACCCGAGAAGGCAAGCTTCCGGCTTTCTTTCTTTCTGTGCCTGTTGGTTGCCATGAGTTGAATTGACCTGTTGGCCACACTTCACCTGGGCTCGTGCCAGCTGGGCAAGCGCCCCTGCTCCTTCCACCCCGGAAAGTGTGCGTGTGATCCAGTCGCTGCTCTGGAGTGGCTGTTGCTGCTCTGGAGTGGCTTGGGAGCTTGGCTAGATGGCCCGGGAGGCATGCCTGCTTAGCCTGCTGAAGGCATGCAAGTGACCTGCTGTGTATGCCATTTGTGCCACCCTAAAATGTCCCCATTCCAATTGATGCAGGACTTAGTAATCCCGCTGATGAAGACCCCCAACCACTACCACCTCTCCCCTCTGATCGGCGGCCCGACTCGCAACCGCACCTGGCTCGCCTTCCACCGCGGGCGGGTGCAGCCGGAGCTGCTGCAGTACTCGCGCGGCGTGCGCCAGCGGCTGGCAAAGGCGGCGGCGGAGGGAAACTGGCTGGAGAAGCACAGGATCGCGGTGGGCGAGTGAGTGCTTTTTTGCCTGCAAGGTGAAGCCTCGGACGCTGTGGGTTGTGGGCTAGGGACATGTGCCAGGGGATGGGGCAAGCAGCGGCGGAGGGCAAGCGGCTGGAGAAGCGCAGGATTGCAGTTGGGCGCGTGAGTGTTGTCTGGGTTGGGTCTTGCCTTGTTGCTGATGTGTGCACGGTAGTGCAGCAGCTGGCAAGTGCGGGCAGACGGGCACTGTCGTGCGCCTCCGGCGCACCGTTCCTGACTTGCACATGCACAACGCACACCAGGATCGAGCGCCGGCTACAGCAAGCTGCCCCGCCTGTTTCGTAAGCATGTGAGCCTTGAAGCCCATTGGGCCAAGCGTTACTAGTACACGATTCGACTGAATGCCCGCAGGCACGACAAGATTGAGGGCGACTACAGCGAGCTGCTGTCCTCTTCCGAGTTTTGCCTGGTGCGCATTTGGCAGTGCAGTGTGGTAATGTGTTGGCAAGCTGCGGCCATGCCGGCGCTGCTGCTGCTGCAGCGGCTGTTGCTGCGTGTGCCTGATGCCCGCGCCCCGTTGGCTGCAGCTGGGCTTGCCTGCTGCCACCGCTGCTGTAGTGCCACCGCGTCCATGGCACAGCATGATGCCAGCCTCCCAATCTTGTTTGCCGACGGCGGCTGCGCAGAGCTTGCATCAATCATGACATTGTATGTGCAGGTGTTGATGGGCGATGGCTGGAGCGCGCGCATGGATGACGCCACGCTGCACGGCTGCATCCCGGTTATTATCATGGTGGGCTGGACTGCTGCGAAGCGACTGCCGGTGTCGCTGTTGTACCCAACACACCACCTTGCTGCCATGCTGCACGGGTGCATCCCAGTCATCATCATGGTGGGCTGGAGCTGCCTTTGTGTGGTTGGTGACTGCCAATTTCGTTGCTGTGCCAAACTTGCCGCTTGCTTCGCGCCATGCTGCACGGCTGCATCCCAGTCAGCCTGACTGCTGAGCATCAGGGTTTGCTTGTGTTGCCGGCGCGTTTCTCACCAACGGACAGACCCCGGTCTGCCAAGGCGCCCAGCCAGCGCCTGGCCTCGGTATCGCCGCCGGCCAGCCACAACCTGTCGCCCACTCACCTCCTTAACCGTGCACCCACTGTGCGTGCAGGACGAAATCCTTGCTGCCCCCTCAATCCACGCTAAACGCGTATTCTTCCTTCCTTACCTTCTTTCTTTTGCAGGACGAAGTCCACGTGTCCTTTGAGTCCATCATCGACCTGACGACTTTTACAGTACGCATCGCGCAAGCCGACGCTGAAAAGCTGCCCGAAATCCTGCTGGCCATACCCCACGACCAGCGGCAAGCGATGCGAGCAGCCATGGCGCGCGTGTGGCAGCGCTTCACGTATTCATCTTACCGGCCGTACGCCCGGCGGTTCCGAGAGATCCAGCAGCAGCACACGGCGGCGGCAAAAGCGGCGGCGGCGGGGCAGGCGGCGGAGCCGCTGTCCCTGCCGGCCTCTGTGCCAGACCTAGACCCAGAAGCTGATGATGCTTTTGGGACGGTCATGGCCTGGCTCCACAGCCGAATACCGCACACGCGATAGGAGCTAGCTGCCATGCGTGCCTGACTGTACATTATTTTACTCTGTCGTACCACTTTCAGCTCACACTGCAAACACATCCGGTGCCGTGTGATAGACTGGCTCACAGCAGCGGCATGAGAGGACAAGGCAAGCAAAACAAGGATGGGCGACAACGAGGGGGCCATGGGATGTGGTGGTCGCAGGATGAGCAAAATAATAGCTTATAAGTAATTCGCTTGGGACCGCGTTGTTGCCCCCATTCACTTAACACAGGGGGGAAGTACGGCCCTGGGTACCTCCCTGAATCTGGCAGGACCTGGCGAGCCCTTAATTCAGTGCCTCACAACGCCCTGGTTAAAAGCTCATTCACTTGCGCTCATTTTGTTGCCGCCATCCGCTTGCGCCCATTCACTTGCGCTCATTCTGTTGCGCCCATTCACTTGCGCTCATTTGGTTGCTGCCATCCGCTTGCGCCCATTCACTTGCTCATTCTGTTGCGCCCATTCACTTGCGCTCATCCGGTGTAGGGTTGGCAGGGTTCACTGCATTGTATGTGCGGCATCTATGATCACTGTAGGTTAGCAGCTCAGCGACCCAAGGGTAGCGGTTGCCAGCTGACTCGCAGGGCGCCGACATTGCCAGCGCTCATTTCCCAGGGTTCAGGATCAAGTTTTGCATTACATGATAGTATGCAGCACGTGAGACGGGGCAGAGAAATGGAATGAAATTGAGCAGCGTCGGCAGAGAGAGTGTCATTGGGGGCATCTGATTTAACGGGGGTGTTTGAACATGGGGTGCGGTTGGTGCGGTCGGTGCCGGCAGCGGGGCCAAATGTGCCCGCGACTGCCGGCCTGCCGGCCGCAGCAGGCAGCAAGTGGTGCTGTTTAATGCCTGCAGCGCTGGTATCAAGTGCGTATCGTGCCGAGTCCCAAGCAACAGCGGCGGGGAAGCGCTGCCGCCGCAGGTGCCTGCACCCGGGCCCGTCGCAACAGCAGGAACGCAGCAATGGCGGCAGCAGCGAGTCAACTGAAGCCTGCTCACAGCACCTCGGGATCAACCGTTGGTGCTGCAGAGCTGCCGCCGCTGCTGCCGCTGCCGGAGGAGGCAGCGGCACCGGAGGCTCCCTCCATGAGGGAGTAGATGCGTGCGGCAAAGTCGCGGGGGCTCTCAATCACAAAGCCGCCTGCACTCACACAATTGGGAGGGGCGAAGACGCCGATTGGAGCAGGCAAGCGCGACACCGTTTGGAGCAGGCACGTGCGCGCCTGCGGTGGCGGGCAGCGGAGCGCTGCCACGCCACGGCGTGCTCAGCGCAGCATGCGTGGCACGCCTGTCCCGCCACACACCGCCATGTCTGTCGCGCCATGCATGCAAGTGCAGCACACAGCGCAGGGCACAGCACCTGCACAAGGCACACAGTGAAGCAAGTGCTGCACACGCCATCGGCCTGTGCGGGCTGCACCCACCTGCCAGCAGGGCCGCCTCAAACAGCAGCTGCACCTGCTCCTTGGCCTCCCTGCGCAAACGGAGTTGGAAGACGGATGACAAGTGATAAACTGCTCCCACTGAAGCTGCATGGTCTCCCTGCAACCCAGCACCCACGCGGCAACTGCACGACTCCACATGCAGGCAGGGGGCGGTACACGCTGCGGGAGCTGTATTGCAGGATTGGGCTGGACTGAACAACACTTGCAGGCATCGAAGACTGCCACACACGCACCCCAACCAAAACTTGCACATATGTTAATGCCCGAAAAAGATAAACCAACACTTGCACATATGTTAATGCCCGAAAAAGATAAACCAACACTTGCACACATATTCGTCACCCACCGGCTCTCCAGCTCCACCTTAGCCTTGAGCGACTGGATGATGGGGTGCTGAGGGTTCACCTCCAGCATGCGGCGGCCGCGCATGTACTCTGCCGCCCGCGCATCGCCCATCGTCTGCATGGTGAAGTGGTGCGAGTGTGTTGTTGAGCAGGCGGCCGTGCATGTACTCAGCTACTTAGCCTACTGCAGACTGATCCGCTCTGCACCTTTGCGCTGCACCCACAGTTATCTGCCTCTGTGTACTGCAACTCGTACGCCCACCTGGGCGCGCATGATGCGCTCCATGTTGGCGGACCAACCGAACTTGGAGGAGACGACCACGGCTGGGGAGTCGGTCAGCCGGTTGGTCACCGACACCTTCTCCACCTTGTCGCCCAGCACCTGCAGAGTATGGGCAGGAACACGTGTAGGAAAAAGGGGGTTGAGAAAACAAACAGAGCCCCGCAGTGTGGTCACCGACACCTTCTCCACCTTGTCGCCCAGCACCTGCAGAGTTGAGGCGTTTACATAAGCAGGAGCGCGTGTCTCAGGCGCCATGCGCAGCAAATCGATGCATGTGCAAGGGGTTTCATGTGCCCAACTTCTGCATGCAGTCAGCCTAATCTCCCGCTACCCAGTTAATTACAGTGCTTTGCTTATGCCTTGCAACCACCGTTTTCTGAATCCACAAAAACCCACCTTCTGCATGTAGTCGGTCAGCGGCTTGAGCTCAGCGGTGGCCGCCTCCAGCGCCTTCTTATCCTCCTCTGCATGAGGAAAGAAAGAAAGCACAGGGAAGTCAGCGGCGTGTCAGCATCAGCACACACAGCTTAAAAGGCAGGCAGGGGGAGCGGCCTCCTGCACGAGGAAACAAAGACAACAGGTAACACAACCGATCCGACCAGCTGGCCAGACAAGGACGCGACGCCCAGCTGACTGACCCACAAAACAGGCAGGAGCATGGAGCGGCGGCCGCCGAGCTGCAGGTCCCCTGCAGTCCCCAGCTGCACAGCGTGTGCCAGCCGTTGGCGGCAGCCAAGAATACCAGTTAGTAGTTTGTGAAACGCACCGGAGTCGTCCAGCTGCAGGTCCTCACGCGACACGTCCGCCAGCTGCATGCCCTCAAACTCCTGCATCACGCGCAGCGGGTGGAGACGGTTTCAACGCCGTTTGCTTCATTGTCGACGCTGTTTGCAGCCAGCCGCCGCAGCCACTGCAAAGCCACGAGACGCAGCTGTGGCTGCTGGCTCTGTCGCACAGGCCCCAATCGGCAGGTCAGCAGCCCAAACGCAACTATTGCGGAATCACCGGAACTGCGAAAAGCAAGCAGCCCACCTGCAGGTTCTGCACCGCCACCTCGTCAATCGGCTCTGTCAGGTACAGCACCTGCGAAAGGAAAGCGGCTGGTGCTGTTTGGCTTGCTAGAAAAGCTGCTAGGCGCTACTGCATCAGCACTGCACACCTCGTAACCCTGAAAAGTGAGCGCTCGAGCTTGCCTGCCCACAAAGCAACAACCACAAACCGCGGCTTGCACGCGGCCCGGGCCGAACCCCCCTTCCCTCCAAAATGCTCAACCCACCTCATAGCCCTTGGAGGTCAGGGCCTCCACGTAGGGGCTGGCCTCGCACGCCGCCCGGCTGTCGGCTGCACAGCGGGCACGACACAGGGGCAGCATGGTTGATAGCTGGCAAGTCAGCAGGGAGACGGGGCAGTGGCAGGTGAGAGGGAAACCGCCCGACTGACGGCTGCACAGTAGCAGCAGCGGCAGCAGGCCTGCCCTCCCATTGATTGAGAGCCAGCCCAGCCAACCTGAGCGCCAACCTGAGAGCCAACAAAGCCAACCTGAAGAGCCAACCAAACAGCCTTGCAACCAACCTGCGAGGTAGTAGATCTGGGTCTGTCCCTCCTTCTTGCGAGACACGTAGTCGGCCAGTGAGGTCAGCCCCTCCTCCGCCTGCGGATGCGCCAGAAGAGCAGACAAGCAGGCAAGCATCTCGAACCAGGTGATACCGCAGGCTGGGCAGGGGGTATCGGGCAACGGACAGGGGGCGAGGACTCTGAGGACGAGCTGGAACCGGGCCAGCCGCTGCTCGCTGCAAGCTGCAGCGCAGCAGCCAGCGCAAGCCAAGTTGCCAGCGCACCTTGCAGGGCAAAGGGGTCAAGCTCCGTGCCGCCCAACCGCATACTCACACCAAGGCATGTTGCACCAAGGCAGGTGGGATCGACTCCTTAACTTGAGTTCAGGCAGCAGCGCACCTTGCAGGCGGAGGAGGTGAAGCGCAGCAGCGGGGCCAGGGACTTGCGGTTGTCCTGCGCGTGGGTTTGAAGACGGGAGAACTCAATGTTTAGTAGTCTGGACGGTGAGTGGCCAGCAGCGAAGGGGCTAGGTGCCCTGCGCAGTGCGGTTGCCCTGCACACACACAGATGATGCCAATAAGCCAGCCAGAGCCGAAAGCCGGGTGGTGGTGGTGCATGCCATCTGCTCCGCAGGCGTGAGTGCGGCCCTCACGACGCAGCAGCGGCCAGCAAGCATGGCGGGCAGCGCAGCAAACAGGAGCGGCCAAGACTCCTACTCCATGCTGTCCTCCATGCAGTCTGGCATAGCACATGTTGCAGCAGCCAGTTTGTATTGCATAGCTGCAGCTCAAAACAGCTCTGCAGTGATCTCTTATTACTTACTAAAAAAGAAAGAAAGAAGAAGAAAAAAGGAGAAAACAAAAGAGGAAAACATCAACTCACCGCGTCCTCGATGCAGCCCAGCTTGACGTAGCGGCCAAACGACTCCCAGAACGCCTCGTAGTCCTGCGGAGACGCGGAACCAAAGCAAGCCAAAAAAACGATGTGAATACCCAGGCAGGCAGCGCACTGCAGTACGCCGCCGCACGGCGGGCAGACGGCGCGCTTGCGTCACGCAACTCCCATGTGCCGCGTGCCAGAGGGCGCCCTTGCGGCCTGCACTGGCTGAGCTGGCCCCTCGCACCTTCTTGTCCTCGCGCCCCGCAATCTCCGCCAGCATGTCGAGCGTGCGCTTGACCAGCTGGCGGCGGATCAGCCGCACCGCGCGGTTCTCCTGCTCGGAAAAGGCAGTGCAGAGGTTAGCATGCAAGCGTGTGGCAGCAGACCGCTATGCACACTATGAGGTGAAGAAAGAACCGGCAGGGTCGGCACCGCATGTTTGCAGCAGTTTACGCCTCCGATGTGTGCTGCTAAGCGGCATTCCCTGCCTTGCACCGGCAGCCGTGCTGGCAGGGGCGCAGCTTCCCAGGACGGCCAACCATCAAGAACAGCCAGCTGCCCAGCACTGCCAACCACCAAAAGCGCGCCTGCAGGATTTCGCGCGACACGTTGAGCGGCAGGTCGGCGCTGTCCACCACGCCCTTGACAAAGGACAGGTAGCGGGGCATCAAGTCCTCATCAAACTCGTCTGCACTTATTGGGTTATTGGGGACAACAAATCAGTACGACATCAGTGAGGGGACAGCGAGAAAAACGACCGACAGGCGGCGGGGTGGGCAGCGCGGCATCAGGCCATCCCCAAACTTCAGGTCGCCTGCATGCCTTCTGATCCACGTTGCGCTCCAGGTAAGCTCAGCACAGCTGGAGAAGGGTCACTCCACCATCGCAGCCTCACCCGAGATGAACACGCGCTTGACGTAGAGGCGGATGTTGCGCGACTTGCCCATCTGGCGGTCCTGGTCAAAGGGAGCCATGCCCGGCACAAAGAGCATGGACGAGAACTGCGGCAGTGAGGGGTTTGTAAACAGGGGAGATCAGGGGAGATGAGAGTGTTGAGCAGCGTACGTAAAACTGCCCAGCGGTCAGAGCAGGACCTCCAAACTTGCACGCTGGGCGGGCTGTGGCTGAGACGGCACATGCGCTGGGAACCGATTGCTGAGCACAAACTGATGGCGCCGACTGATGCACACACACATCTCACCTCGATGGTGCCCTCCACGTTGAAGTGCGCCACCGCCAGCGGCTCCACAAACTCGCTGCAGTCAGGAGATTGGACATGAACAGCACACCCTCAGCTGTAGAGCTCAGCAGGTCCAACCCAGCCTAGCAGCCTCCAATAACAGCGCACCAGGGTCTGGAATGAGTGCTGCAGCCTGGCGCCCGCTTGAGTGCCCGCACCCCACACCCACAACAAACCAACGAATGCAGGCGGCTCTGATCCCAGCGCGCACTGATCACAGCCCGCACCAGGCCGGGCTCAGCCCAGTTGGAAAACAAATGCAGCGTAAACCCACCGGAAGGTGGTCTTGAAGAAGGCGTCGTACTCGTCCTTGCTCACATCTTTACAACAACAGACTGAGCTCAGCCCAATTGGAAACCAAATAAAGTGGGAACCCACCGGAACGTGGTCTTGAAGAAGGCGTCGTACTCGTCCTTGCTCACGTCCTTGGGCGCGCGCACCCACAGCGGCTTGTTGTCGTTCTGCACCTTCCACTCCTGGGCATCCTTCCACTCAGTCTTCATCACTGCGCAACATGGGACAGGACCACAAGCGGCAGGGGGATCAGGCAACACTTGGAGCAGTGAACATGCCCACGCTGCCTGCACCTGCCGGAGCGCAGAGGGAGCTGCCAACCAGCACCAACCGTTGCTGCCTGCCCCTCTCGGGCAGTAGTGCGAGCATATGGTGTGGCGGCACAGCGGTCGGTGCACAGACAGCTCACCTGGTTGCCACCTGCTCCGCCCCCCTATAGCCCTGCTTAGCTGCGCTCTCAACAACAGCCGCTTTGCCGGCAGCGACGTGGAGCTGGGAAGTCCACACCACAAGGACGAGCACAGAAGCCTGAAAAACAGCGAGCAGGTGCACCCACCAGGCGCCACCTTGTCCGCCTCCTTGCCCTCCTCCTGAGCCTTCTTGTCCGCCTCCTCCTGAGCCTTGGCAGTGGCCTCATCGTCCACCACCTGTCAGGAGGCAAAACGCAGTATTATGCGCTTCATGGCAACTAAATGCTGAGAGCGGATTTGTCGCCTCATCGACCACCATCGATGGGTGTCTCTCTGGAGCATGCCGTCCCCCCTACGTGGAGAGTCACCCTCCCACAAAGCAGGACCCTCCCCACCAACCCGCTGAGCCGGCAGTGCAGCCCCACCTGCTCCGGCGTCGAGGTGGTGACCCACAGCTTGATGGGGAAGGAAATGAACTCGGAGTACTGCTTGATCAGGGACTGCAATCGAATAAGGATGTACACAACAAGCCCTAGATCAGTTGTGTCCAATTGGGAGTTGTCAACACAGCTTGATGGGGAAGGAAATGAACTCGGAGTACTGCTTGATCAGGGACTGCGCCAATTGGATTGCGGCGCAATAGCGGGGGCGGGTCAGTTGTGGTTCAACTAGAGTTTGTTAACACAGCTTGGTGGGCTCGGGGTGCTGCTTGATCAGAGACCGCAAGTCACTTGATTGTCAGAGGCATCCAACCGTTACAACCAGTAGAACCCACCTGCAGCTTGTTGGCATCCGCAAACCTAACAGCATCCTCCGTGAGGGGCAGTCCAAAAACGCAAGCAGCCATCAAACTGTTACAAACCGATTTACCTGCAGCTTGTTGGCATCCGCAAACTCGACAGCGTCGGGCTTGAGGTGCAGGGTGATGCGCGTGCCCCGCTTGATGTCGCCCGCGGCGTCCTCCCGGACTGCACAAGCGAGACAGGAAGGCGGCAGCAGCTGGTGAGGGAGCTGCAGAGGTGCAAGGCGATGCGCGTGCCACGCTCGGCTGAGGTTGGCGGCAGCATTCTCCAGGACTGTTAAACAAACAGGCAATGAGGCAGCCAGTGCGTCAGGGGAGCAAGGCTGCTGTGCAGGCTATGCGCCAGCTGCTGTGCATGCTATGCGCCAGCTGCCAATCCCGCTGCGCCCTGCCCCCCCGCTGCTGCACCAACTCGAGGCCGCAACAGATTGCAAACCCAGAGGCATCAAAACGCGCTGATGTAGCTGTGCGTGCCGGCAGCACACCCCCACTGCCATCGAGCAGCAGCAAGCAACCCCCCAAGTTGTGCTGCAGCTGGAACACCCTGCTGGCACACACTGCTGGCGGCATAGCTGGCTGGCACGCTCAGTTGGCAGTGCGCGCCGGCAGCAGACTCCCACTGCCATCGAGCGGCAGCACGCAACCCCCCAGGTGCACTCCTAAAGCCTGCTGCCTGCACTCACTCGTGTAGCTGTGCGCGCCGGCAGCAGACTCCCACTGCCACTGCTTCTCATCCTTGTTGCTTTTGGTCTGCACCGTCACACGGTCGGCCACCAGGAAGGCCGAGTAGAAGCCCACGCCAAACTGTGGAATCAAGCAAAGGAGCACAAGGACACGTTAGTGGAGCAGAAGGGAGGCACCCAGGCGCTGCATGTTGGATGGGGTGATGGTCAGGTGCCACCGGTACAGGAGTTTGGCCGCCGGGCAGTCAATGCCCAGGCTTTGGCAACAGCAGCACAGAATCGGCAAGGGCAAGGGAATGAGTGCAACTGGGCATGGGGGCAAGGCAGCCTGCTGCACAACCCGTCGGCAGAACAAAGTGCAGATGGCCGCCGGGGCAGCAGCAGCGGGGCAGCAGCGATGATGTGAATGCAAATTGATACGATTGATGCAATGTGGCCCGCGCCGGCACTGGCATCCCTGCCAGCAGCGGCAGTCGGGATGCACGGCGCGCCGGCGCGGGCAGGCTTGCTGTGTGCAGCGTTCAAAGCGCGCTGGGCAACGGCGACATGCCCGCCGGCTGAACTCGCTGCAGAAGTGTCCAGAGTCGTAATGACAAACTACAAGTGATAAGACCCCACGCCACTTCAATGCAAACTTGGCAGTTCCGGCCCGGCGGGACGCCAGCACAGAACGAGACAGAACCAAGAAAGCTTCCCACCTGGCCAATCAGGTTGGCATCATGCTTCTCCTTCATCGCCTCCATGAACTTGGCGGTGCCTGAAAATCAAAACAAACAAGAACTAGAGTGATTGGTGCGATACAGTGCGCACAGGGACAGGCAGCCAGGCGCAGGGGCAGCAGCAGCAGCGGCGGCAGCGCCTGCCCAGCTTTGCACACGCCCAGCTTGCAAGGCTGCGGTGGTGGATACGGATAGTCATCGCCCACCCCTCTCGTCCTCGCGAACCAGCGCAAAGTGGCCTCCAGCTGTGCTCATTTAAGCCACAAACCGGTCCACCCACCCGACTTGGCGATGGTGCCCAGAGTGTTGACCAGCTCCTCCCGCGTCAGGCCCACACCCGTGTCCTCAATCACGATGGTCTTGCCCTCCTTGTCGGCCTTGATACGGATCTCCAGGTCTGCAGGTTGGCAAGTGGAAAAGCTTGCATGTCGGCCACAGCTGAAGTGCCCTCAAATTGAACCGGTGTGCGCGTGCTTGGCGGCCTTGATGCGGATCTCCAGGTCTGCATGGCACACTGCCAGGCAGAAAAGAGGTGCAAGGATGTCTCCACGGCACGCGCAGCAGCAACAGTCAGCACCAACGGTAGCAGCGGTGGCGCCGGCAGCAACGGCAGCGGTGGCGGCAGCCGGGACCGCAGCGGCAACAACGGCCATTGCACAGCAGTGCAACCGCAGCACCGGAATGCAACCGAAGCAGGGACGAACGCCCAAACCGGTGCCAGCGAAGTGATTTTATAACGAAATCAAACCTGCAATCAACGCAGAAGAAGCAGGAAAAAAACATCCTCACCAGTGCCGGTCTCATACTCCTTTGCATCCTGCACCGCCAGCAGGCGGATCTTGTCCAGGGCGTCGCTGGCGTTGGAGACCAGTTCGCGCAGGAAGACATCTCGGTTGGAGTAGAGGCTGTTGACGATGAGGTCCATCAGGCGGTCGACCTGCGTGGAAAGGAAAGGCAGAGCAGCAGGCAGCAGTTGGCGGGCTGGGCGGGCCGAGGGGGCGCGCTGGAACATATGGCGGCCGGGTCGCGCAGGGAGATGCATCAGTTGGAGTAGAGGCTGGGGACGATCAGGTGTGTCAGGCGACCGACCTGCGGAGTTGCACAGGTACACAGTTAGGAATGGCTGGTGCAACAGGTGGGGCCAGCACCCTGCCGCGGCACAGGCAGGGACAGGTGGGGCCAGGCAGGGAGCCCGCCAGCCGGCACAGCAGCGCAAGAGGGCCTGCAACTCGTGCCAAAATCATGCTGCAGCAGGTGCATGCCTGCAGGCCGCTGCTGTAGGCTCGACTGCGATGCACACATCTTGCGGCGGCCAGCGGCAGAGAAGCTTCCGGGGTGGGTGCGTGGCAGTGGGAGGCCCCAAACCACGGCTGGCACCAACCCCAACAGCCAGCAGAGCAGCAGCCGAGGCAGCACCCACCTCTGCCTGGTACTGGAAGGTCTCAGCCTCGGTGGTGGCAGCGGCGGCGCAGATGGCGCGGCGCTGCTGGCGGGCCGCCTCGCTGCGGAGNNNNACGGGTGGCGCCCGCCGCTGCGGCCGCTGGCAGGCCGGTCAGCGCGCGCAGAGGCGCGGCAGCAGTGCTGGTGGCATGGCGGGCGGCGCCGGCCTGCTAGCGGGGTGGGCGGCTTGCGAGGGAAGTTCAGGGCCGCCGCAGGGCGCGATCGCTGGCGCATCGCAATCTCCCGCACACCATGCATATAATTAGCGGCTCGAGCCAGCGCCCGCAGCTCACCGCCACGGCCGAGCGCGCGGTGGGGGTTGCGAGGCACTGCACCATCCTCCTGAGCATCCACGGCGCTTCAAGCAAGCTGGTCGGCTCGTGCAACAGCGCAGCGCGGCCCAGGGGCGGCCATGTCCGTCGCCGCCGCGCCGCCACCCGGAAGCGCACAGTTCGTGGTTGGTTGTGGTTGGCGCCTGCACTCCAGCCCGGCTGCCGTCCTCAGGGCCCTTCAGCAACCACCTGGCATCCCTTGTGGAGTTTAAGACTCATGTGTGAAGTGCAAGCCGTAACTGCCTGGGCGCAGTGGGCCAGCCGCTGCGCCGCCCAGCTGTGCTACCATCCCGGAGCGCCCCCTGCTGCTGCACAGCGGCACCTGCTGTTCTACGCCTCACCAGTGGCTTGTCGCCATTTCACATGGCACCTCTCAGGCATCACGCGAGCAGTGCAAGGCATGCCAGGCTGCTGCTACCAGACCTGACTGACTGCATTGCCAGCAGGGCAGCTCCTGACAACCCAACACGCTGTGCGCTGCTGCCGCCGCTGCCGCCCGCCAGCCGCGCGACCACCACCGCCAGCGCATGTTCGCTGTGTGCCATTCGTCACAACTCGACATGTTGCGCGCCGGCACCGCTGCCGCCCGCTAGCTGCGCCAGTGCCAGCGCTAGCACCTCGATGCCCCTGCCAATGTCGGCTGGAGCAGCAAACTCATCGGGGCGGTGGCTCCAGCCGTTGCGACAGGGGATGAAGACCATGCCCGTGGGCGCGATCTGCGGTTTAGGAGTGGGCACGTGAACCGTACAGGTCAGACGTTGAAGATGAAGACCATGCCGGTGGGGGCGATCTGCGGGTGAGGAGTGGGCGAGTTGATCGCACTGAGTTTGGGCGCAAGTTGATCAGAGGTTGGAGATGGTGCCCCTGCCCAGCGGGGCGATTTGAGGAGGGCAAAGGGCGGACGGGATTGCACCTTGCGTGAGAAGCGGCCGCAACTGGCCAGCCCTGCAGCTTCCACTGAGGCAGCCACCAGTGCGTGTAAACCGACACACGCGTCCGCAACCCATAAATAAAACCTGACAGTCAAATGCGCACCTGTGCCATGAAAAGCGAGTCGTGGTACGCCCGACTGACCATGCGCTTGCTGCTAAGCTCCTGCTGCCTGCCATTGGCAACCGGGGTCAGGGCAGCGGCGCTCAGCAGGCATCGCAACCTAGCGCTTGCATGCCCGGTCTGGACCAACTCCGCTGCTATGCGACGCTAGTTCCCTCAGTTCTCCTGCTGTCGCAGCAAACAAGCACGCCAAATGCAGGCGGTCTGCGCAGGCGCACCTGACCGCCGCCTCCACCGCCGCCACCACCTCAGCGCCGCAGGCGGCCGGCGGATCCTGGTTTCTTGTTTCGATGGCCAGCCGCACCTGCAAACACCAGACCAAGTGTGGGGCCAGTCAGCAGCTTGGCGCCCTGCTCGTGTTGCGGCTGGCGGCATGCACTAGACACGCCTGCAGCCCCGCTGCCGCCTGACAACCATCTCCCCACAGCAAGCGCTAGATACCAACAACTACGCCCTCGCTACACAGTCCCGCCGCCGCCCACCTTGCGCCGAGCGGCGATGGCCTCAGCCTCTGCCTTTATAGATGCCAGCACGCCGTCGCGGCGGGGGCCATCAATGTCGCGCACATCAATTTCCAAAACAGCCTCTCGGGGCACTGGAGAGTGGGACGGCAGGGAGGCCCGCAGCATGATCAACCGCAGTTGAGGGTGCAGTTTACCGGCCGCCCCCCAGCGGCATCCATCCACAGGGTACAGCAGCAAGCAGCAGCAGCAGCAGCAAGCTAGGCACAGCAGCAGCAGCAGCAGCAGCAAGCTAGGCGCAGCAGCAAGCTAGGCGCAGCAGCAGCAGCAGCAGCAAGCTAGGCACAAGTTATCAGCCGTAGCAAGTTGTATGATCAAGGCGCACCCGAGTTGACGGCATTGGGCTGGATGTGCCAGGAGCCCGCGGTCGCCACCGTGTCGACTGCGCCTGCAGCAAAGCGGGCAAAGCAGCGGGCTTGGACTCGAGTGCAGTGCTTGCTTCTGGGCTCCCTGCTGGAGAGCGCTCTGTGCGGCTGTTGCCACAAACGGTGCACGCTCGGCAGCTGCCCCCATTTGTGCAAGCAAACCGGTTTTACCTGTACCAAGCGCTGTCTTCTCCACAAAAATAGCCAGTTCAGCGGCCGCCAGGCTGGCGTCGTTGTGCGCAAACGGGACAGCGCACTGATGAAGACAGAATATCACCTGTACCAAGGGCTGCCTTCTCCACAAGAAGCGCCAGCTCAGCCGCTGCCAGGCTGGCGTCGTTGCGCAGCGGCATGAGCTGCGCCCCCGCGTGGCCGCCATCGCCTGTCAGCAGAAGGGAGGAAAGAAAGAATGCTCACTTGCCCGACATCGACAGCAGAGCAGTGGGGGCTGTGTGAGCTGTGCGCCAGCACGGCAGCTGCCGCATGCAGACACACAAGTGTGTCCGCTCCACAGCTGGGGTGCATGCCGGGCAGCAGTGGCAGCAGCTGTGCCCTCGCGCCTGAGAAGCGAACGCGCAGCGCTGCTGGCGCGGCAATCGCAGTGACAATGCCGATCTGCAGCCCTTCCTTCTCCAGCTCAGGGCCCTGCAGGATGAGGTGAACGCTGTGCAGCAGCTGCTGATCGCGCTGCAGCCAGTGCAAGGGGGCTTGAGGCAATCCAATCTCTCAACGTTCCGACACCCCACCTGTTCGAACCACTGGCAACGAACTTCATGCCCAGCTCAGAACCCACCTGCTCGATATGCAGCTCCAGAAAGGCAGCCAGGTCAGCGGGGGTGCGCCGCGCACCGGCAATCATCTGTGCCGTGCTGGCCGCTCCGTAGCCCGCTGCGGGTCAGTCGGATGGGATGGCAGGAGGTTACAACAGCGACACCATGAACCGTTCATGGGTGATGCATGCTGCCGCGGAGCATGCTGCCCACAAGCAGCGTTTGTAAAACATGGGCTGTCCACAGACAGCGGTGGCACTTTGCGACCCTACTGCCCTGCCTCACCTGCGGTGGCGGCTTGCATGTAGGTGCTGCCATTCGCATCTCGCAGGCCGTCCAGGTAAGCGGGGTCGAGCAGACCTGCGGGTGGGCAAAGGCGCAGAGGCAGGCAGCACAGGAAGTTTAGCAGACGTGCACTGCCTGCCAGGGTGTGGCTTGTCCGACAAACCTGCCGGGCATCCCACTGCCCTGACCCACCCGCGCTGCCTGCCCCACACCCGGGCCCCACCTGCCATAGCTCGGCTGCCGCTGCAGCTCAGGCCGAAGCGGGAGGGTTCTTCCGACGTAAACATGACCACCTCAATGGGCTTTTTGGGTGTGAATCTGGGGAGTTGGGTGCACACAGTGGGTTAAAACTAGCAACCAAGCCAGCAGGAGCGCTCCTCAGAGGTGAACATGACCACCTCGATGGGCTTGTTGGGTATGAACCTGGGGAGATGGGTGCACAGTGGGTTGAGGTTAGCAATCAGCCACAGCGGGTGGGCTCCTCGCACGTATGCAGATGTCTTCATATGACCACCTCAACCGGCTTGACAGGCTCAAACCTGGCAGGGCAAGCACGCGAACGTGGACGCTAGCGTGCACCAGCAGCCCAGGCACGCCTGCACAGCGCTCCGTTACACCAGGCACAACGAAGCAGCCACGGCAGGCGCAGCGCACACAGCGGGGCCTCACCCTGCCTCCCGCAGTGCGCGAAGCGCAGCGATGCCTCCAATCACACCTGCACAGGAGGGGTTGGCGGAGAGGGTATTCCAGGGCCCTGGCAGGCGACACCTGTGCACTCCCTCCTCAGTCAGCAGTCTCTCTCCCTGTATATTTGATGGTCATCTCGCACACAAATATAAAGCCGAGGCGAGGAGAGGCTATACTACTGGCTAGCCCTGCCGTCCGTCTTCCTCACCCACAGTGCCATCGTAGGCCCCCGCCCCGGGAATGGCGTCGGTGTGGCTGCCCGTGGCCACTGCCGCCGCCGCTGGGTCTGAGCCGGGCAGGCGGCCGTAGATGTTGCCCATCGTGTCTTCGCGTATCTGTGGCAGGAGCAGGGGTTAGCCGAGGACAGGAAGCCTGACATCAGGGAACTTGAAAAATGAGCGGCTGAGCGCGGTAACAAGTAGAACGCCATATCGAGCTGGGCAACCGCAGCGTAAGCACAGCGAGGCATGTGCTACTGCTACCTTCAAGCAATCGCCCCCTGCTGCTCACCTGCAGCCCCGCTTCCCGCATCAGGCGCTTGGCATACGCCCGCGCCTTCATGTCATTCTCTGCAGCCTTGGGGCGGACAACCACTCATTGTCTCACCGATGCAGCAGTGAATGGTACCCGCACCTGCTGCTGCTGCCTGGGTGGGACACCTGAGTGTGCCGGCAGCACGGCGAGCCGGCAGGGGGGCACCCACTCAGCCTTCCACACACAGCACAGCCAGCTGGCAGAGGCCACCCTTCGACTCATTGACACACATTCACCTGTGAAGAGCAGGCGGGTGACGGCCGGGCTGGGGTCATCGCTCCACTGTGCCAGGTGCATCAGCTGATCCACAACCGCCTGCCCGTCGATTTTGAGCTGCAGAGCGGCGGCTACATGCGTGCTATGCAGCAGAGCAAGGGCCACTGCCGCCAGCAGCAGGGCGGCGCGGTGCCGCATGCCGCTGTCTTGAGGGCTGCCGCCGCCGGCGGCAATGGCGAGCAAACCGCCGCGTCCCGCTGGCGCGTGATCCGAGATGCAAGTGCCACCGACAGTCGCAAGGGGGCGACCGCGGCGCGGACGGGCAGCGCTCGCAAGCTAGGGCTAAAGCGGGGCGCGCCCTGGCGTGACGGCACGCCGTGGTGGCGCTGCAGAGGCGTCGTAGTGATGCTGAGGTGTAGGGAAGCATCGCAGCAGAGCGGATGGCTGGCCTTGAGATCACCCCGCCAGCTAGGCACCGCCGGTGGAGGCCACTCGAGACGCCTTGCTCACTCCTGCCGGCCGTTAACCACAGCCCCTGGCCTCCAATGCAACATTACATGTGCCGTGCACTGCTGTACAGATCATTGACAAGATGCATGGTCGAGGGGCTGCAAAACAAGCTGGGATGAATGCAGGGCAGGGGCGCACATGGGTGCGCTGCTGCCGCCGCCCTGCTCTGCCGCAAGGCAGCACGGGGTGGGGTGCTGGCTGCTCCCATGTGGGAGGGTGGCCTTATTGCTGGAAAACAAGTGCTGGCTGTACAGGTGCTGAATGCAGATGGTGCTGTTTCGGTGCTGAGGCTGTGACTTTCCTGTAAGGCGCTTGCTGCTGGTTGCCTGCCGTGCCATTTGTGGACTGATGCCAAGAGTTTGTTGCTGGTGCTGTCGATCGTTCATTGCTGGATCGTGCTGGTGCTGCGGCCCAGCCGCCATGGCTGTTGCTGGGCACTTGTCGCTTCTACTGATGCTGGGCAAGTATTGCTGTTGCTGTGGATCGGACACTGGTGCTGAGCCGTGCTGCTGGAGCTGCTGTTGCTGAATGCGCATATGCTGTGTCGCGTGTTGCTGTCGCTGGCATTGGGTGCTGCTGCTGAAGTGCTGCTGCTGGGGTGCTGCTGCTGAAGTGCTGCATTAGGTGCTGTGAGTGCTGCGCTCATGTGCGGACATCACTGGTTGGCTGGCCGCTGTGTGCGGCAGGCTGCCGCCGAATCCTCCGCCCCTCCTGCTGCCGCCAGCCGCTGCAGCTGCGCTGTCCCACACTCCTGCCTGCTGCCCCTGCCCGCTGAGAGGCAGCAGCGCTGGCCCTGCCTGGGAGGCACGCAGCAATGGCCAGGCAGCCAGAGCCGCCTGCCGCCGCCGCCGCCAGCTGATTACGCAGCAGCAGGGGCGCTGGGCAAAGCCGCCTCAGCTGCTGCTGGTGCCACCGCTGGCGCCGCTGCTACTGCCGGTGCCCCCGCTGCCGCTAGCGCCGTCGCCGCTGGCACCGCTGGCGCTCGCCACGCCCTGCACCACAAGGACGAGGACACAGGCTTCAGCTTGAATGAATACTCTAGCAATGCCACCCGCCAGGCCTGCATGCTTTGGCATATGCTTTGGAAGCATGCACAGGGAATTCCTTCGAAGCACAGCAGCACCGGGAAGGCGTGAGGCAGCCACTGGGCAGCAGCAAAGAACAGCCGCAAGCCAGCCCCCCAAGAAAGCCGAGCAGCAGCAGCAAGGCTCAAAACAGCAGCACTTCAGCTCACGTGGTGCATGCGGCCGCTCTGCACGCCCGCCTCGGCCGCCGCCGCCACGGTGCGCACCAGCTCCGCCACCTGCATTTTTTTGCCATCAAACTTTCAGCACAGCTCCCTGCCTGCCATTGCATGCGCTCAGGCGCGCCATCCGGCAACCGTAAAGCCATTGGTGTTGGAGTGGCAACAACTTCATGCAAGGCCACACTGTTAGCCCACACAAAAAGCCAAGACAACAGCGCACCTCCTCCGCCGCCCGCAGCTGGATGGCGTCGCGTTCCTCGCAGCTCTGCGGTCAAACAACCAGAGTTGGGCATAAATCGGTGTTCCGGGTGAAGGCTAGCAGCAGCAGCGGCAGGAGCGGCGACAGAGGCCGGACAGCAGCGGGAGGTGGCAGCAGGCGCAGCAGCAGCAGCAACAGCAGTTTGCATCCCAGCGCTGCGTGGCCTGCTGCACCAAGGGCTGCACCACCCAGCCACCCAACGGCTGTGCAGCCCATCATAACAACAAACACCAGTCACCAGCAGCTTGCAACTTCACGCTTGCCTCGCGCACGGCACTTGCAGCCGCAGCACAGCCAGCTGGCTAGCCATCCTGCTATAGCCAGAAACAGCATCCATCATTTGGCAATCATTTCATGCATCCTCACCTGGCGCATAGCGCGCTGCACCGAGGGGCGCACCACGTCTGGGGTGCCTGCAGGGGGGCAGATTTGAATGCTAGTAACGAATGCAAGAATGTCAGTGCAGGGTGGGCTGGCTGGCCGGCTGTTTACTGATGATACAGTCGCGTGTCAATCCACCAGCTATGGAATTAGGTCAAAAACGGGCAAACACCCACCGGGCGGGTAGTCAAAGCCGCCGTGCAGGTGGATGGGGCGCATGCGCTGCAGGAACAGCCAGGGGTGGGAGCCTGCGGGAGCGAGGTGGGAGGGGAGATGGGTCACTTAGCACTAGCGGCTTGGGCAGGTTGGGAGGTTGGCACAAGTTGGGGTGCAGCTAGGCCGGGCAGCAGGTTCAGACCGTGCTTGCACGCCCTGGCCACCTGCTGCAGCCGCAGCCTCTGGCCAGCTGTCCAAACCCAAACTGTACAGTAGACCAGCCCTCAGGTGAACTTGTTGCCGCGCTCACCCATCCTTTTTTTCCCCAACACGCCAACCACATGAGCATACGTAAACTAGACAGAGAGCCAAATACATGTGTTCGCTCACAGGTGAATTTCTTACCGCGCTCGCGCATCTCTTTCCTCCCCGCACACCAAATGCAGGCCAACTAACTGAAGACAAAGGTTGCAAGCTGTCCCTCACAGGTGAACTTCTTGCCGCGCTCGCGCATCTCGCGCTTCCAGTCCCACTTGGTGCAGCCCTGCGGAGGGGGAGTCACAACAAAATGGAACTCCACTACCATGCTGCGCAAGTGGTAGCAGCGGCAGGCTGCAGCACACAGGGAAACGCACGTGGCTGAACAACAAAAAAAGGTTCACTCGCCTGCGCCTGCGACTCCAACAGCGCTGGCCCCGGTCAGCCCCCAAACAGAGACAGGGCGTTCAAGGGAAAAAACACTCAAACACTCACCGGCGCCCACGACTCCACCGGCGCCAGCCCGATGGTGGGCAGCCCCATGCGCGCCTGCAGGGGGAAGAAAAACTCCGTGCCTAGTGAATCACACAACGGAAGAGCACACACAAAAGTGCCAGATGAGGGCAGCCCCAGCCGCACCTGCACACCGTGTCACACGAAGCATCCCAAAAGGAAGCTCAAAGCCAACGCACCCCGGGATCCAGCCGCACCTGCTCGCAAATGACGTTGAACCAAATTGCGAGCGTGGCATCGTCCAGCGTGGGCAGCGCCTGCGGCAGTGTTCAAACCAAGCGTTGCATGGTGAGCTGCAGGACTCAGCAGCAGTGACTCGAGGCGGGGAAACTCCCACTCATCCAATGGTGCAGTGTGCCTGCGGGGGCGGCAGCGGCGGCAGCAGCGGCACCATGAATGTAGGCAGCAACAAAGGCCGCACTGATGTGCTCAGCGTGGCCGGACATGCCTCGTAGAGAACTCATCATCCAGGCCCTTGCCGTCCGGACACCTAATAATTCAGCAATAAAAGGCTAGAAAGAAAAAATCCAACTCACCGTCCAGCCCATGGCGCCGGCCAGGCCCTCGCTCAGCGGCATGTTTGCCACAAAGCCCGTCATCTCCCTGCAAATGGGAAATGGCGTGAAAATTTCACTGTTACAATGCATTTGTGACCAGGCATGCAGGCTGCATCCCACCACCTCCCTGTGGGCAAAGGAGCAGTTGCAAGTGGCGGCCGGGCAGGAAACGGGCGGCGGCGGCGATTGCAGTGTGGCGGCTGGCGGCGCCAGAACTGGCAGCATCTAAGAATTGGACTATCAAGGTCACATGAAGATTGGCACAGCAAGATCACACGAAGATCTGAAAAGCAAGCTGGATGATAACTAGACTAGCAAGCTCACATGAAGATGATGTCGAGCGCGGGATCAATGGGCGGCAGGCTGTCGCGCCAGTTGTGCGTGCCGAAGAGGTGCGGGGTGGTGACGCCCACCTGTGTGGGCAGAAACACACAGAGGCAGAAAGCTCAGCAGCAGTGGTGGGGTGCCACTCGAATGCGATGCGGGGACAACTACTTGGAACGGAGCGATACCATTGGCTTGAGGCAGCCAAACCTGTCCGGGTGCAGGAGTCGCAAAGGCCGCCTACATGTGGGCGCCAAACCAGCGCTCAATCCACAGCAGTTTGAGGATTAAACACGCAGGCTGCACCTGGTTGACGCGCTCGCGCCAGCTGAGACTGACCGCCTTCAACTGCCACAACGCCATGACCAGAAGAATTGGACCAAGTAGAGCGAACTGCACCTGGTTGACGCGCTCGCGCCAGTTGGGCCCCATCAGGTCCTCCAGCCTGCACATTTGTTTGCGTGAGATTGCATTGATTCGGTTTGGTTGGTATCCAGGCCCAAAAGCCCCCTAGATGGCCCTCGAGCATGCAGCTGAGTCCCACACAGCTGCCAAAGGCACAGCTCACGAGCGGGAGCAGCATGCGGGCCCGGCTGCCGGCCAGCGTGCCGCAGCGCCTGTCCAACAGCCGCCCGCACTGTGCCGCTGCTCAGAGCGCTGGCCCCCACCTGCCCGCAGCGGTGCCGCACTGCCTGCCCGCCAACCAAGCAGGGGAGCGGCACGTGCCACTGGCCTGCAGCAATGCGCCTCACCACTGGTCGTGGCCGGCGCGCATGTGGGCCAGGCACTGCCCCTCCCTGCGGCAGGAGCAGGACCGAAACGCTGTTATTGACTCAGACATTGGGGCAGCCAAGAACCGGTGGTGGAGTTACTGCCAACTGCCGCGGCACGCCATCCAGCCTGCTCTACCATGCATGGCAGGGTCTTATCCAGAACAGCATGCAGCAGCTTTAACTAGGCTGCCGTAGCTCGAAGCAGCGAAGGAACCCCATCCATTCCCTGTCCCAAACCTGAACAATTTATTTTATCCATTTCCCACAAACACAAACCAGTAGCACATGGCCATCTGGAAGTGCTTCTCCCGCATGCGCTCCTGCACGTCCCACTGCAGCATTGGTGTTCGGAGCGGTTGGTGGGCAGCGCCAGCCCACGCCAGGTGCGGCGTGGACGGGGGCCAACAGGCGCGCGGTTGCCTGTTGCCAAAAAGACATAGGATGGGCGCGTGCCTGTCGTCACAAGAGAGAGCATGCTAAACAACAGCCCATGGCTCACGGTGTACTTCTTGATGTGGTTCATTCATATTCGAATTTGTCTATTAGTTCACTAATGAAAAAAGCATGCTTCTCACAGTGTACTTTTTGATGTGGTTCACCAGCTTGGCGCCCTCCGATTGCAGCTCCGCCATGCGCGCCTCAATCGCAGCCTTCTCCTGCGGGAAGAAATGGACGAATGTGGGCAAGCAGTGCAAGCCAGGCAGCATCGTCAGCACGGTGGCAGCGGCGGCAGCGGCAGTAAAGTGCCGCCTGCCACGCTGCCACAGACCCCTGCAATGCAGGCATGCATGGGCGGCCGCAGACCCTTGCAATGCAGCATGCATGGCCGGCAAGAAGGCGTCTGGCCTGGCCCCGAAACGTGCCTTCTGCCAGGCCGCGTCTTCCGCCTCCGCCTCCTGCTCCTGCTCCTCCTCGCTGCGGATGTCGGGTGTGCCTGCGGTGATTGGGCCAGGCGCAATGTACAGGGGAGGTGGCCTGAAGTACAGGTGATGATGAGGCCTGGCAGACAACAGCTTGCTCCTCCTCGCTGCGGATGTCGGGCGCGCCTGCACAAGGGCAGCAGGCAAGCCGAGGGTGTGGAGCAGAGCTCAAAGCTGAACAACGCGACGAAGCTGGCGCGGGAGTGGCATGAGACTTGTAGCGCACGGGCAGGCAAGCCGGCACTGAGGCATGGCCACTCAAGTGCTGTGGTGGCGCTCACTTCACCAATCTCAAACCGCATGCACTTCCAGCCGGGCGTGTGGCCTCTCCCTCAGTCACATGCCATGGAACAGTGCTCAAGTGTTCTGCTCACATCCGTAACCCAAGCTCAAAACCAGGCAAGAGCCCCCACCGTTCCAGCCGGGCTTGTGCCCCTCCGCCTGGCGCTGCTTCTCGCGCTTCATCAGGTTGGCAAGCATGCGGGCATAGTCCTCAACACTGAACTGGCCGCCGGGGCCTGCAAAGATAAAATGGGCTCGCGCTTCATCAGGTTGGCAAGCATGCGACATAGCCCTCCACACTGAACTGGCCGTCGGGGCCTGCAAAAGGAAGCAGAAGGGGCGCGTTAAAGCTGGTGGGGGTGGGGGTGGGAGGGTGGAATTGGCTGCACACGATTCCCAGCTCGATCATGAGGGAACCCGTGCATCCAGCCACGGTGAGTGTAGCACACCGTGAGGGCGCCTACTGCCACTTAGACAAATTGCCACGCACACTGCACAGCGCCAGCCAACCAACATCAGGGGGGCGTGCGCCTTGCCCTGCCAGCCCCACTGACGCTTGTGCCTCAACGTCCACCTAGCAGGTGGCTCCAAGCAAGTCGCTCCTAGCAAGCGGTTCCCAGCATGTTCAACCCACCCGACGGTGTGGCTTGAGTCATCTCATAGTGCCAGTCCGCCCGGACCCGCGGGTCAGCTGCTGCCATGTCCCCAAAGCTCTCAATGTTCAGCCATCCAGAGGGTACTGCCGGCTTGCTGCCGCTGGCACCCACACTGTCTCCGCCGCTGGCGCCCGCACTGCCGCGGGTGTGCGCCCCGCTCCCGTCTGCCGCCTGACTGCCGCTCGCGCCGGCAGCCCCAGCTNCTGCCACCGGCGCCCGCAGCAGGCGGCTGGGCTGGGAAGCGGTAGGGAGGGAAGGCAAAGGAGGCTGGTGCTGGCATGCTGCCGCTGCCGGCGCTGCCGCCAGCGCTCTTGCCAAATGGCCGGCTGGCGGCAGGAGTGGCACCAAACGGCGCTGCGGCAGCTGAGCCGCCGCCACTGAGGCTGCTCATCCCTCCAGAGGCAAAGGCAAAGGCAGGGGCGCTGGCGGGGCCGCTGCCACCGCCGCCGGTGCCACTCAGACCGCCAAACCCTGCAAAGGGCACTGGGTGTGTGGCCCCGCTGCCGGAACCGAAGCTGAAAGCCGGGGCACTGGCTGTTGCGCTGCCGCGGCCTGTGAACCCGCCAAAGGTGACCGGCGGCGGCACACCGCTGCCAAACTGGAAGGGGGTGCTGCCGGCGCTGGCGCTGCCGCCGCCGATGCTGCCCGCCAGGCCTGTGAAGCCTCCAAAGGCAGTTGGTGGCGCTGCGCCGCTGCCAAAGGCAAAGGCTGGGGCGCTGGCTGGAGCGGTGGATGCTGGCGCAGCCGGGGCAATCGGGGCAGGGGCAGGGGTAGCTGCGGCTGCCGCCGGCTGGGCGGGGGGGGCTGCAGCTGACGCAGGCACCGCGGGGGCGGGTTTGGGAGCAGCAGCTGGGGCTGTGGCAGCAGAGCCAGCAGCAGCTCCGCTGCCCGCAGCAGGCACGCCCGGTGGCTCAGGCGCCGTGCTGCCGCCGCTGCCGCCGGCAGCAGCAGCAGGGCGCTCGAAGCGTGGGTTGGCAGGCGCGCTGGGCGGCTGGCCTGCCGCTGCCGCTGGCCCGTTCTCCGCCCGCTCGAAAATGCCGTGGGCTGCGGGGGAGGCACAGGCAGGGACGGTGATCAGGGCTGCAAACCGAGGCGCGGTTCACCTGCAAAAGCAGTTGCAATTGGCCTGCTGCACATACACCACCAAGCAGGCCCGTTGGACACCAAGCAGCACGAGATTGGTGAACAAAATTGCCATGCTCTCCCTTGGTGCCATGCTCTCCCTTGGCAGAGTGGCGTGAATACAACAAGCAAGCGACTCACTTGCGTCCACGATGCCAGCCAGCAGCGCCTCCACGGTCGAGAATGAGAAGTCGGCGGGGAAGGCGGCGGCGGGGGGCGGCTGCAGCCGTGGGGCAGTGAGGAAGATCAGGGACCGCCATGCGTTTTGTGGACAGCAAAGAAGCAACACTGCTGCAACTGCTGGACAGCCGCAGCACCTTCCTGCTCCTCATCTGGGGCATCACACGCCTCATGGGGCCACGCCGTAGCAACAGCGGCAGCCAAACAGA
The DNA here is from genome assembly GCA_006782975.1 of Chlorella sp. Dachan. Lineage (NCBI taxonomy): Eukaryota > Viridiplantae > Chlorophyta > Trebouxiophyceae > Chlorellales > Chlorellaceae > Chlorella > Chlorella sp. Dachan. The sequence goes on along the minus strand of RRZL01000079.1, from coordinate 146,054 downwards.
CAGCCCACCTCCTCCTCCTCCTCCTCCTCCTCCTCCTCCTCCTCCTCGTCCGAGGCATCAAACACGCCGAACGACTCCTCCGGGTCCTCCTCGTCTGTTGGTGGAACAATGGGGTTCTTTCAGCCAGCCTTCTACAATGCAGCAGCTCATTTGCAGCCACAGCAAAGCACAGGATATTGGCAGCACAGGCTCTGCTGACCCTGCACACCATGCTGCTAACACACGTGCGTCCTTATCACGCCGCAGGTGCCCGGCAGCCTCCCCAGATTATACAGCGCCCTATACACAGCGCAGCACAGCGTGCAGTGGCAGAACAGAAAGCTTACCCAAGTCCTCGTCCCAACCCAGGGCCCAGCGTAGCGCAGCACAGCCCAGCACAGCAGGATCAGCTCACCCATGTCCTCGTCGCGCCCCAGGGGCAGCGCAGTGCAGCACAGCACAGCGGAGCAGGGCGAGCTCACTCATATCCACGTCGCGCCCAGGGCCCAGCGCAGCACATCACAGCACAGCACAGCAGGATGAGCTCACCCACGTCCTCGTCGCGCCCCAGGGCCCAGCGCAGCTGCACCAGATCGTCGGCCGACCGCCCCTCCACCTCCAAGTCGTGGGCGTCCAGGAAGCTGCAGACAAGGAAGGGATGCAAAACGGCATTCATTTGTGTTGGCTTGCGTGGGCTGCACCAGTTCGACTGCCGGCCGCCATTGTACATGGCGAAACCCTCCTTGCGTGAGGTGCACCGCAGCAGGCAAGCAGGACGCACGACGGGCGCAGCATGGCGGCATGCTCCTCATGCACAGCAGGCACACCATGCGGAATGAGCTCGCTGCCGAGTGCGCAGCAGCTTGGCACCAGAGCGCATGCCCTGTGGGGAAGCAGGCATACCATGCCCAGCATGACAGCGCACGGAGCAGGCACAGCACGCTCACCGGCGGATGCGCAGCATCTTGACCACGTACTTGTCCTTCTCGTCTGCGGCAGTAGGTGATGCGAAAGAATACGTGAGCGTAGGGGCAGGACGCTTGCAGCTATCCGAACTGTTTGAGACATCAGGTAAACATTCGGCTGCGGCCGCCTCACTGTGCCTTGTTTGTGCCGTCCCCAGCAAACCAGAAATGGATGCATCCCCACTCCAATGCAGCTGGCAACCCAAAAGCAGCGCCCACCATCCCCCTTGAGGATGCGCATCATCTGCGGCAGGTCGCTCTCCAGGATGCGGAAGGAGGACTGCAGCTGCACAAACAAGTTGCATGGGAAGCAGGAGAATCGTGTGTGAAACAATGGGGCTCGCCTAAAGTCGAGCCGACGGCAGCCTGCGCATGCCGCCGCAGCACAAGAACGTGCAAAAGGTTGATCTGCTAAGCAGTGAGTGTGGTGAGCAGCAGGTCTTACTCCGGGGACAGAAGAAGGACTGCAGCTGCACGGATTCGTTCAATGCAGGGCAGAGCAGGTTGGTAATGAAGTGCAGGGCCCCTGCCGCTGCAGGTTTGCAAGGGTAACCGCAGCAGCAGGTGATCTTTCAGGCAGCGAGCATGTGAGCGGCAACTCGCTCCCCAGGCTGGCAAATGGGGACTGCAGCCGCCCCGACATGCGAGACGGGGGAACCGTGCATCAGCTTGACGCCTTCTGAACATGCTGCTGCACTCACCGCCGTGATGTTGGGCTGCCCCGTCAACGGGTTGAACCAGCGGTCCTCTGCAGCAGAGCGGAAACAACAGGTAGTGAAGTTGGCCACACAATAAACAGGAGTCGCCAGGTAGCACGCTCAGGTGAGTGGCGTGGCAGCACGGCAACAGACAATGTGGCAGCGCCACACGCCTACCCAACCCAAAACCAGAGCGCTGCCAAACAGATGCCCTGCAGAATGAGATCTGAGCAAGAGGTTTAGGCTTACCGCTGTACAGCGCCTCGTAGGTGAGCGGGTACGTCTTCATGCGCTGGCGCATGGATCTGCGGGGGCCGTTTTGTGAGTGCATGGTTGTTTGTGAGTGTATGGTTGTGAGTGCATGGTTGTGAGTGCATGGTTGTTGGCCAAGTGTTTGTCGTGAGTGGCAGACCAGCCGACGGGCATGCACAGGACCTGACGCGTGCTAGCGCTCCGCCTGCTCCTCCTCGTGCTCATGGCCTGATGAGCTGCTTTACACACCAGACCAAACTCACGTATAGAAGCGCATCATCTGGTCCTCCTCAAACATCTGCCACATGAGCCAGCCGGGCGGCACCTGCGCCTCTGCAGGAGCAAAGGGAGAAACAAAAGAACCCTTCTGTAGGCAGTGCAAGGAGAGGGTGCATGGCAACGTTGATAGACAGGTGCTAATACAGCTCGGCAAGTCAGGATACGCCTGGCTCGCGAACAGGGAGCAAGCGAAGCAGGCCGTTGCTGCTTGCTGGATGAGGGCAGCGCATGCTGTGCAGGCAAGGTGGCACCCAACAGCCTTCGGTACCGGCCTCGACCACACTCGTGCGAGTCTCTCGCAAGGCATGCATGCCAAAACCAGCTACCGCTCACCCCACGCCTCCAGCTCCTTCTGCGCCTGCACACGATGGAAACAACGACAGTCGGTGTGTGGGAAGCGCTGCCGCAGCAGTAGTCTGCTGTGCATCGGAAGAGCTGCAGGCCGGGCACTCGCCAAGAAGAGCACCAGCCGCTGAACGCCGCGTGCGATCGCAACGACAACAGCAGCCGACCAGGCAGCAGCGGTGCATAATGCAAGCTGTGCAGGGCAGTGGAGGCAGGGGCAGCAGCCACTTGCCTGCGCCAGGTCCGCCGACACGAAGGGCTCATCCTCTGTGCCGCGCTGCGACGTTGATGGATGCGCATGCAAGCTGTGTATGCACGAGCAGAAAGAGCTGGCAACAGGCTGCCACAGCAGCAGCAGCAGCAGCAGCAGCAGCAGCAGCAGCAGCAGGGGGCAGGAGCAGCAGCACGGCAAGCAGCACGCCCGCGCAGGAGCAGCAGCAGCAGCAAACATGCTGCCTCAAATAACAACACGTGCCCTCCAGCAAACATCAAGTCAAGCGCATTTACAGCTCACCACCTCCTCCAGCAGCGTCGCGCAGCGCGCCACCTCCGCCTCGCACTTGCGCCGCACCTGCGCCCTGCGAGGCAAGCAGGGCATGAGGCAGGCGGGCGTTTGTGCTCGGCACATAAGGACGAACCGCTGATGATCGTCTTGTTGAGTTTGCTAACCCTGCCTTGCATTCACCCTCCCAATATTGCACCGCCAGCACACCGCACCTGCTCACCGCTGGCCGCGCTTGCTCCCCAACCCAGCCCCGGTGACACACCTGCCAAACCCCACGCCTGCAAACTCACAGCACAGCGAGCAAAGCACAGCTGCTCACCGCTTCTCGCGCTTGAACTCCTCATAATCATCCTTGATGCTCTGCAGGGAGACATAAATGACAAGAAGGCAGCTGGCAGTTCCCTTGCTGATGTACTTAATCGTGCTGGCTCTTGGCGTGCGCGATGCCCGCCGCACGGCAGCGACACGGGCTGGAGGCGGGCTGGTCAGCTACTGCTGCATGCATGCACACATCGCCAATGACGCAAGCAGCGCAACGTGCCGAAAGAACGGCCCGTTGCGTCCACCACCAACTGCCTGTTACAGCCAGCCGTAGCACAACACAGCAGCAGGGCACAGCATAACAGAAACTTAAAAAGAAAAAAACTGTTATATATTTATAAGCCCACCAGACGCTTGACATCCTCCGACAGCTCGTCCAGCTCCTCGGGCCTGCAGCAACAAAGCCGCCTTGACTTGAAAGGAGATGCTGGCAAGGGACTTGCAACCACCGCATGCGCCTGATGGTTGCAGCCTTGCGGGCAGGCAGCCTGGGTATGTGTGGGCAGACAGGCAAGCAGGCGAGCAGGTGGATTGCAGCAACAGGCACAACACATGCGGCTTGCAGACTGAGCAGTCGAACCAGGGCAGCGCAAAGCAAACCGCAAAGCATCGAGCAAGCCGCTGCAGCTCACGTGAAGATGTCGTCGTATGGGTGCATGATCTGCGGGGAGCAAGGGGGAGGATTGGAGGGTCGACGCTGAGTTCAGGGCGCGCTCCACGGGGTCGGGCTGCAATGGAGGGTCGCTGGCCAGCGACACGCCATGGGTGTGTACAGGCTGCAGGTGGAGGAGGCGGGCTTGTCAGTTGCAGGTGCGGTGCATGGCAGGCACAGCTGCGATTGGTAGGGCAGATCAGGGCATAGCGGGTGCATGTGCTGCAGGGGAAGCAGGGGAAATGGACAACGGCTGAAAGCGTGTGATGTGGGCGTGCATGGCAGGCAGAGTTGTGGCTGAAGGGGCACACAAAGCGGCGCGCAGATGCAGCGGGCCGTGGAAACACAGTGAGAGCTGCTGGACAAACAGACCACATTAGTCAACTGATGTAGCAACCGAGCAGCACAGCTCACCCGGTATGCCTCCCGCTGCTCGCGCGTCCAGGTGGCGGGGTCGTCCTTCACAGTGGCCGCCGGCTCCTCCCACTCCTCCTCCCACTCTGCAAGAAGGACATGGCAACCAAAGGGTGTCACGTGTTAAACCTGACGAGCGGTTGCAGCAAAGTGCAGGTCACCAGGGCAGTTTCCTGAGTAGGCCAGCAGGCTGAGAAGGAGGCACGGTCTTGAGGGCAGGTAGGAGGCGCAGTGTGAAGGCAAGAAGAGGAGGAGGCACCTGCAGGTTTGCGGTCAGGCAACTGGGAGCGTGGAGGTGGCAGTGCTTCAGAGACGCGGTGGCTAGTCGCAGGCTCACCCTCGTAATCAGGCTGCTCTTCCTCTGCCGCGCCGCCGCCGCCGCTGCCGCTCGCCTTGCCCACTGCTCTGCCGCCGCCGCGCTGCCGCCGCGGCTTGGGGGCTGCTGCCGCCTTGCCCTTGCCCTTGCCCTTGGTCTTGGCGGGCGCTGCAGGGGTTATATTGGAGGGAAANGTGTTAGTGCCAGAGGAGTGGTGGAGGCATGAGCAGCGACTGAGCACACCCAATGCGCAGCAGCCAATCAGCAGCCTGCTCTGAGCACTCACAAATGCCACATGACCTTGCACTCCAACCCTGCACCACCTGCGCTGTCGGTGAGCGGTGGTGGCTTGCCGGCCGGTGCCCATGCTGTTACACTCAGCTGCGAATGCCATGCGCGCACTGTCCAGCAACCCATCCCATCGCGACCCATCGCCACATCCCGACCCTGGCACCCACCTGCAGTGGCGGGCAGCGGCTTGCCGGCCGCCACCCGCGCGTCGATGGCGTCCAGTTCGGCTGCGCTGAACTCCTCGGCGTATGTTTCCAGCGGGAAGTTGAGCATGGCCTTGCTGCGGGAGGGCGGGTGAGCAGCGCAGCAGGTGGTGTGCGGCGGGATGGACTGGGCCCGTGCTGTGCTTTGAAGCAACACCCATGAAGCCAGGCCCGCCCCAAGGCAGGGGCGCACCGTCCGTCGCGGCGGATGGCCTTGCGGTCGTAGTCGTGCGCAGCCTCCTCCTCTGTGGCAAAATAAGATTGTACCTTTCTGCCAGAGATGCGGATGCCGCACACCCACGGCTTGTTCTTCGTTTTTTTGTTGAAGAACACGCCGCGGAACTTGGATGCACCCTGCCATACATGGTGTGTGCAACACGAGCTAGTCAGGTTGTGACAGACCCTGGGGCAGCAAGTGGGCCAATCGGAAGCGAAAAAGATGGAGTGCCCTCGTCGTCAACACCCCGTGTGCACCACCTTGCGGAAGTTGGCATCCGCCTTGGCCGCAAACAGCTTCTTCTGCGCCTCCAGGTACTGCGCAGGGAGGGAAGGGGAAGGCATGCTGCCACTCGCGCTTGCAGGCAGGCGGCACAATGCAACGAGTGGCTGGTCGACAAGGGCGCGCCACGAGCCTCCCACCCGCGCACCTCGAACACATCCTTGTGCTGCTTCAGCACGTTCAGGACGTCTGCCGTCATGCGCTCCGGCAGGTTGTAGTCGGGGTCGGCCTCTAGGTAGAACAGCATGCTGCGGGGCGGAGGGGCATGACATTGGGCGGCCGGTGCAGGAGGGGAGGTGGTGCAGGGAGGTGCGGGCGCAGGCATACGGCAGTATTGGCAGAGGGTCATTCACAAACACTAGTCAGGGGAGAACAGCAGCGGTGGCGGCAAGCGACACACCAGCACCATGGCGGCGGCGGCACCGGCGTTGGGGCTCACCAGTCGACGGCGTGGGCTGCCTCCTCTGGCGTGGCGTGGGCTGTGCCGTTGAAAAAATTTTTTCTCTTTCCATCAACGACGATAGGCGTATACGCCTGCCACTTGCCGCTCTTCACCGAGATGCCCCGAAACCCGTGGGCGGCGCCCCCGGCCGCCGCCATGGCACCCGATCAATGCCCAAAGGCGATCACAATCGGAAGGGATGCGTCCTGCAGCCCAGCGAGGCCGCCAGAACCCTCCAGCCAGCCGGCGGCAGCGCAGCGGCGGCACCCCATGCCGCCTCCACATGCCCCCTGGGCCCAATTCATCTAGACTGAAGTGATCCCCGACAACCCAATATCTGTTTGAGTCATCCATCAACCCAGCAGCGATGCAGACCGCGCCGCCCCACGTTGCTGTGGCCGGCAGCGTCAACGCAGACCTCGTGTTCAGCCTGCAACGCGTTCCACGGGCCGGAGAGACCCTGGCTGCGCGCGGCCTGGCCGTCCACCCCGGCGGCAAGGTGCTGGTGACAGGCGGCGCCGCTCGCTGCCGCCGCTCGTGCCGCTCCGCTTCAGTCGGCCTTCCCACCTCCCACTGACCCCTCCACCCCGCTCGATGCCGCAGGGCGGCAACCAAGCGGCAGCGGCAGCGCGGCTGGGAGTCGCAACCAAGCTGTTGGCGCAGTTGGGGCGCGATGCGCAGGCGCACATGTGAGTGCCAAGTGGCGCTTGTTGGTAGGGCGGCGCCCGCAGCGTTGTGGGGACATGGCATGGCGCCGTGTTGCTGGCAGCGCCATGGTGCCTGATGTTCAGTCTGCATATCCGCTACTGCAGGCTGCGAGGAGCATTGGATGGCTATGGCGTGGACACGCAGTTGGTGCGGGAGGTTGAGGGGCCCAGCGGCACAGCCGTCATCCTGCTAGAGGAAGATGGTGCGCTCAGCTCAGCTTGCTTGCTCGTGTGATGCAGATGGTGCTAAATGTTGGGTTGGTTTGGCGTGCATGGAGGCCCCACCGGCACAGCGTGGCATGGCATGGCATGGCTCTGCGCAGTGCTGTGGCATGACATGGCATGGCTCAGCATGGCATGCATGGCTCTGGGCAGTGCTGCTGGCATGACATGACGGCAGCTTGACATGGATGGCGTGGCATGACTTAACACAGTGCTGCTTCGCATTGCATCTGTTGCGGCATGGCCCGGCATGGCATGGCATGGCATGGCTTATTGGTGTGGGCAGCAGCAGAAGGGGAGGCCCTTGCATGGCATGGCATGGTGGCTGGCATGACTGACATTACGCACTGCAGGCGACACCCGCATCGTCCTGAACGGCGGCGCCCACACGTGCCCTGGGCGCTCGTGCCACCCTCTGGCCTGAAAGCATTGTGTTTGCCATGGCGAATGCAGGCGACAACCGGATCATTCTCCATGGCGGCGCCAACGCCGCACCCTGGGCGCTGAGTGACGGCGCCCGGGCCGCCATCTCCTCAGCTGGGGCGGTGCTGCTGCAGCGAGAGATCCCGGAGGACGTCAACACGCAGGTGGCACAGGTGGGCTTCACAGGAGGGCCATGGAGTAGATTGGCTGCTGCAGGGCTAGCTGGCTCATGCCAAGCTGCAGCGAGAGATTCCTGAAGATGTCGACACGCAGGTGGCACAGGTGTGCAGGCGGGTTGTTGGTCTGTGGTTGGATGCTGCTGCATGCTGGGCTAGCCTTGACTCATGCCATGGCGCAGCAACAGACTCTGGTGAGGCAGGTATGCACTGCTGGGGTTGCACATGCTGCGGAAGCACTCATGCGCAGCATGTTGCAGAGGGAGGTGCGCCATCTCTTGCCCTGGTCTGCCACACGGTTGACGCATGCGGCAGGCGCTCCTGCTATGCTGCATGCAGGTGGCTCAGCCAACCCCATGCTAAATATGTGCCTCATTTATGGACACGTCTCCCTGCTTCGCAGCTCGCGCAAGCGGCAGGCGTGTCACCTGTGCTAGACGCCGGCGGCCCGGCCGACCCCATGCTGAGCCCGTGCCTCATTTCTGTTGTCTGCACATGCCATCCTGCTCCGCAGCTGGCGCAAGCGGCAGGCGTGCCAGTTGTGCTGGATGCAGGCGGGTCGACCGACCCCATCTGCCAAGAGCTGCTGCGCAGCGTCACCGTGCTGTCACCAAACGAAACGGAGCTGTCCAACTTGACAGGTGGGCCGGCAGGACTGCTGCCTGGCTGTGCCTCTTGGAGCATGCTACGCTGCCCAGTCATGGCTTTTGTCACCCAAGCATGCCGGCCCAGATGCTGCACTCATTTTCGCGCATCGCTGCGTGCAGCCATGCCCATTGAAACGGACGCCCAGGCTGGGGCGACGGCCCAGCAGCTGCAGTGCAATTCTTTTTTTCAAACGCCCCTCTCCCCACGCCTGCAGGCATGCCTACCGACACTGAGGAGCAGACTGGGGCGGCGCGGCTGCATACCAGTTGCTGCAACCTGCTCATGTTTCCCCACGCACCAACCGATCTCCTGTGCCTGCAGGCATGCCCACCGACACCGAGGAGCAGATTGTGGCGGCGGCGCAGCGGCTGCGGGACCAGGGCGTGGCCACGGTGCTGGTCAAGCTGGGCTCGCGCGGCAGCCTGCTTGTGGGTAAGTCAAAGAGTGTCTGCTCTGCTGGACATTGCTTGGCATGGCATGGCATGGCATGGCATGGCAGGCATGCATGCATGGCATGGCATGATCATGGTGTGGCGTTGCACGGACGGGTGGGCATGTGGGCAGTGGGCATGGCATGGCAGGTGGCAGATGCGCAGGGCGAGGTGCGGCGGGAGCCAGCCCGCATGATGCCACGCGCCCCACTTGAGTTACAAGCCCTTCCGCCATTTGCTCTTACCTGCAGATGCGCAGGGCGAGGTGTGGCGGGAGCCGGCTCGCAAAGTCGACATAGTTGTCGACACAACTGGTGCTGGTGAGTCTGCTGATTGAGGGCTGCTGGTTGGCAGCCGCTGATTGAGGGCTGCTGGTTGACTGCTGTTGTTGCGTTGCAGCGGTGAGGAAGAAGGTGGTGGTGGACACGCCCGGTGCTTGTGAGACTTCTGAGCTGCTGGTTGGCTGCTGTTGCATTGCAGCGGTGGGAATGCATTGTTGCGACGCAGCCTACCAGCTGACCAACCAGCCCTGTGCTTTTGATCATGGCTGTGCATGCACATGAGCCCGTCTGTCTCACGGTAGTGTGGCACCAGGTCGCAACATGGCCAGTTCATTGCTTGCTCACCATTCTTCACCAGTCGCCTGATCACCATGCTTCAGCACTCGCCTGATCACCATGCATAACGCACCCTCCCTGCCGCAGGCGATTGCTTCACGCACGTCTGTCTCACAGCAGCAGGGTCGAAAACATGGCCAGTGCATCACTTGCTTCACCCTGCACCCTCCCTTCTGCAGGCAAGGGAGGGTGCAGGACTGCTTCACGCACGTCTGTCTCACAGCAGCAGGTCGCACCCCGGCCGACGCATTACTTGCTCACCATGCACCCTCCCCTCCGCAGGCGATTGCTTCACAGCAGCGTTTGCAGTGGGCGTGCTGGAGGGCAAGCCCTACAGAGAGGCGATGCACTTTGCCACCGCCGCCGCCGCGCTGTGCATTCAGGTGGAGGGCGCCATGCCGTCCATGCCCAGCCGGCAACAGGTGTGTTCCAATTCTTAACCTCCGTTTAATCGGGTTCGTTGTTTAAGAAGGCGTTGCCGTGCATTCAGGCGGAGGGCGCCATGCCGTCCATGCCGAGCCGGCAGCAGGTGCAATTGCATTCGGTTGGGTATGAACAGATTTGGAGTGCTTGTTTACAAACGCAAAGGTTTGTGGCAAGCCGGTGCAGCCTGCACGCCTTTGATCACCGTCAGCAGGCTAACCCATGTAACTTGCCCTCCCCACTCTCCCGCGCAGGTTGATGCGCAGCTAGCGGCATAAGGCAGCATCGCAGCACCTCTGCGCGGCCGTGCGCTCCTCTGTGGGCAGCCAGGCTGGCCAGCGGGCGCAGTGCTTCCCTGGCTGATGGGCGGTGTGGTGGCTCAAACGCTGAGCTGCAACCTCCCTGTTCACCAGCTCCCTTGCACTTCAACTTCCTTCACTGTTGTGTGCACGCTCAAATTACAAATTGCTGCTGTGTACATTGCCTGCTTGGCTTGCGGTTTAGCTCTGCAATTTCCAGCCTCAGAGCGCTGCGGCCAACAGATACGTCCCATCACTGCCACCTGTAACCGCTGACGCCACATCCAGCAGCTCACTTTAATCACTGTAATCTTTGCCACATGTAACTCGGCGGCTGCTTTACAGTGTGCAGAACAGTTATCACGCATCCTTGCCGGCAGGTGCTGCTGTCTGCTCAGGCTGCTGTGCGGCTGCCTGCTGAGGCTGCGCGCCTTCCGCTGCTGCCGCCTGCTGCTGCTGCTGCGCCTGGGCCGCCGCTCGCTGCTGCATCAGCGCCTGCTGCTGCATCTGCTGCTGCTGGAAGCGCAGCACGTGGGCAGCCACCAGCTCCTCAGCCAGCGCATCCAGGAAGATCTCTGCAGTTGAAAAGCGAACAAACAAACAAAACAGCCGGCAGTAAGTGAAGCATGGGCAGCGGGCTGGCCTGCTGAGGTTGCACAGGCACTGTGTGCACCCCGCATCCTCTGCATGGAAGTGAATCTTCCCGCCAGCCACCAATTAAGCCACCCATCCCATCCCTCTCACCTGAGCCAGTGGGCGCTTTGCCTGCTCGGTCCGGCGCCCAGCCAGCCGCCACCGCCGACACTGGGAGCATCATTGGGTGCTGCTCCTCTCCCTCCTGGACTGCCTGGTGCTGCCGGGGCGGCTGCACCAGGGATGCAGCAGCAGCAGCAGCAGGCTGTGGCGCCACAGGCGCTGTCGCCTGCACTGCGCTGGCCGCGAATGAAGCGCCCAGCCCAACTGCCGGCTGCTGCTGCTGCTGCTGATAGTGTGCCTGCTCTGGCACTGCTGCAGCAGCCTCCGGCACCCACGCCGGCGCCAGCGCTGGTGCCTGCAGCCCAGGAAGCTGCTGCGCCTGCTGTGCCTGCTGTGCTGCTGCAAAGGAGCTGCCGCCGTCGCTCTGGCCTGGCATGGGCTTGACGCTCAGCACCCGCTGGGTGATGGGCCTGCACAAACCGAATGGGCACAGGGTCTGAAAGTTGAGAGGTGGCAGGTGTGGGCACCCAGGCAGCTCGGCAGACCCAGGCACCGGCGGCTGTGGCTGCAGTAGACCCAGCCTGGGCTGTAGCGGTTTGTAGCCCTACGGAGCGGATTGTTGGCATAGCACAACGGCAAGACCCAAGCGATCAAAAGGGAAGCAACACCCACCCCGGGTTGAGCAGGGCGATGCCGCCCTGCAGCCTGGCCGCAGCTGCCTCTACTCATCAAACTGGCAAAGAGCAAGCAGGCACCACTCACCCCGGGTTGAACAGGTTCATGCCGCCCTGCAGCTCTGCCCGGATCGCGTTCAGCTGGTACATCGTGGCCTGCATCTCCTCGTGCAGCTGCATTGAACAAGAAGGGGCCAGATGCGCCTTCCTTAGAGGCAGCCTGGCTGGTCCATCGCGGCCTGCACCTCCTTGTGCAGCTGCAGGCACGAGGAGCGGGGCGTTGCTCCAGATGCTGGCATTGGTCCCAGGCGAGGAGCGGGCTTGAAGCTGCAAGCTCCATCAAGCTGACCATCGCCGCCCTGCAGGGGCTGTCAAGCAGCCACCACAAGCAACCGCGGCTTGCCTTGGTGACCTCGGCATCCTCTGCAAACTTGAAGAACTTGGCACGGGCGCGGTACAAAAAGCCGGTGGCCTGCCCCGTCAGCCGGCCTGCAGCCAGAGGGTGTGCCGCAGCGGGCGGGGGAGTGGATGGCCCAGAGCGGCATGGGCAGCACTGCAGCCGCTAACCGGCAGCTGCCGGCTGTGCGGGAGCTGCCGCAGGCACTACAACAACCGCAGCAGAGTGGCCACGAGTCTGAGCCAGGGTCCAGAGCGCAGCCGCAGCCTCGCTGGCCGTGGGGTGCTCCACGCCAAGCGACGACCGCAGCCGCAGACGGTTTTGCAGCCATTATCCATTGTGGCAGCGCCAAAAGAGCACACCACCATGCCCTGCCTGAAAGTCCCATCTAGCCCCGCACGTAAGGCCCAGCAGAAGCCAGCTCTGCGCCACAACGCAAGCGGGAGTGACCAGACTGATGTGCCCGCACCTGCGTGACGCGCCACCCGCGGCAGCTCGTTGGGCCCAAAGATCCAGGCCGCCGCCACGCACAGCACCACTACCTCGCCGAAGCTGAACATTGGCTGTGGTGATTGGGCGTCCCAGCTGTGGGCTGCGGCAGGGAGGGGACCACGGGGTGGGTGAGCAGCTGGCGGCAGCGGCGGCAGTGACGGCAGTGGGCGGCGGCGGCGGGCAGCAGCAACCCTGGGCTCTGGCATGCACGAAATTAATTTGTTCCGAGTCAGAGCGTCCCACCTGGCAGCGAGGGCTGCACAAGGGGCGCGCCCTGCGCAGACGGTCGTGGGCAGGGGCGTGGGCGGCTTGCAAGGCTGCCCACCGATTGCGATCGCTTGCTGGGTGTTCAGGGAGCTGCCGAGAGGCCCACTACCATCGTCTGCTAAGCCTCCTGCTGAGGCCGTGCGTTGCTCGGATGCAGATGCTGGCTCGAAAGCGGCCGCCGCCAGCCGTCCCCACACCTCCTCGCGCCCCGCATCCCTTCCACCCGCCCCGCGCCCCCAGCTGCCTGTCTCCCACCCAGCCGCCGGTCCAAACGCCGCTATGGAGCGCACGCTGTCGCACTCCCTGGCCTCGTGCAGCGGCCTGACGGCCCGGCCCGCCCGCGGCCTGCAGCGCCTGGCGGCCGTGCCGGCC